>VZDJ01007753.1:32956036-33080058 GCA_008694505.1 Cyanoderma ruficeps
CCCAAAAAATAACTCAGACATTGGCAGAGTTTTGCAAGAGGGAAGAATGGAGGATTCTAGCAAGGTGAGTGTTAAATATAGCAAAAATGCTCTTACTTTGATTGGGCCACTTTGCACTAACTCTGAAAGGATGTTAATGACCGCTGATAGTGAAGGGCAATGAAACAATTAGACACTTCTATTTAAATAATTCATTTGCATTCTGAAAAATGATCAGTCATCAACTTTGCAAGCTGCATCTCAATCACTTCTTCTGACACTGCTGCACTATATTTTTTCACTTTCCTTTTTAGCTCAAGATGAAAGTCATGAGACAATTGTGATTTTGTTCTGTGCATTGCAAAATACTTCAGTGCTAACTGACATGAGTCCTGGGAGCTTAGTATGGAGAGAAAGGGAGAAAGGGAGAAAGGATAAGGGATAGGGAAGAAGAGAAGTTCTGCCCAGGGAAGGGGAATAGAGGTAATGCATTTTTTTTTTCTATGAGAGTGAATAGTTATTTCTGCTTCCAGATAGAAGGAGAAGGTTTACTCATTCAGTCAAAATCAGGAGGATTTGCTGGTTCACTGTTGTAGAAACACCTAGCTACACTTAAATTAAAATTTTCATAGATGGGTTTGGAGGAGTTTTCAAAGCTATTGCAATTAGCAATAACTAAAGAGACAGGTAAAGCATATGGTTTGGAAACATTTATTGTAGGACTTCCAAACCCTTGACACTCATCTGAAAAGCACCAATGTCAAACAGAAACTGGGGATACCCTTTACCCTCTGTGTAGGGAACATATGTGGGAGAAGTGAGGAAAATGAGGAATAGGAGTGAAGTGTGACATTCTTCAACAAGCATCCTCCAGCCTAATGGCTCCTGGAAAACAAAGTACTCATGTGCATTAGGATAGAAGCAGGGATCAAGTGGGGACCAGGAAATGGAAAGGCTGTATAAAATCATCTTAGAGGTAGTCTGAATCTGGGTCATACAACAAACACTGCCATCTTTCACGTGTTTGTTGGTTTTTTGTTGTTTTTTTTCCCCCTGTCTTTTGCTGCTATTTAAAGGGGTGCACTCCATAGACTGGCAAGCAGTTAAAATTCTAGGTTTACATATTCTGGCTTTCTTTTATTTACAGCTTGATATGTCTGAATATTTGATAGTCCTGATCGTTTGGATCCTCAGCACAGCCACAGATCAGCTGGTGACTGATGACTGTGACTGTAACTTCAGCAATTCTAAGAGCTCTGAAAAAAAACTGTTGGGACATAAAACTCCTTGTTCTTTGCACTGCTGTTTGCTATACTTACATTCCAGGATACATCAATAATTAAATTGCATATTTTAGAGCATGGCAGCATAAAGTGTAATGATTGGGTTAATTATTCTTTGTGTTCAAGGAAAGGAACCAATTGCATTTTTTTTTTTTTAAATTTTGCCTTCTCCTTTCTCTTTAGTGAAATATGCAAAGGTAGTTTGTGAATTTCTCCAATTTTTATTATTCAGAAGGATAATTGGATTAAGCAGCTAGAATGAAATAAGAATGAGTTCTTTGGTAACAGTATTTTCTTGAACCATGGCCGATTTGAGGCAGTGGATATGTAAGGATTTCATTGAACAAACTGCTAAACATTATCTTCCAACAGAAAATCCTAATGAACCTCAAAGAACCTGCAGCAAGTTGCCATCTCCCAAGGTTGGAGTCTCTTGATGTAATGCTGGAATGAGACCCCAGAAAATATTTTGAGGAAAAGAATGATGATGAAGGGTCTGGAGCATCGCTCTCATGAGGAAAAGCTGAGGGACCTGGGCCTGTTCAGCTTTGAGAAGAGACAACTGAGAGGGAGCTTCAATGCTTGTCAGTATCTGAAGGGAGGGTGTCTGTAGCCCTGGTTTCGTGGCTGAGATGTTTTGGTTTTCTCAAATTCTTTTCCCAGGGAGTTTTCTGTAAAGAGAAGTGTTTTTGTAAACTGTACTATGTTATTCATTCCTTCTCCTAGGAGGGACTTCTTCTTGATGTCCCTCTGGTCTGATTACTGTGAGTGAAGAGGTTTGCCTTTGTGTCACCAATCAAATTGGTCCGTGTAAAATAGTATATAAGGGAGACACATCCCAAAAACAAGGGAGACACATCCCAAAAACAAAGTCATTTCAGCCTTCTGAAGCTCAGAGTCTGTGTCATTGTGGTGTAAAACAGCATCAGGTGTCAGAGGATAGATCCAGTCTCTTTGCAGTGGTGCCGAGTAATAGGACAAGAGGCAACAGACAGAAACTGATGTACAGGAAGTTCCATCTGAATATGAGGAAGAGCTTCTTAACAGGTTACCAAACACTGGAACAGATTGCCCAGAGAGGGCGTGGAGTCTCCCTCACTGGAGATACTCAAGAACTGTCTGGATGCAATCCTGTGCCATGTGCTGTGGGATGATGCTGCTTGAGCAGGGAGGCCAGATGACCACATTATGGTCCCCTCCAACTTTACCCATTCTGAGATTCTGTCTTATCTAATCCATTTGCTTACTTAATTCCCAAATTTTCTCTGTATGTAACCATGAGTAGATGTTTGGATTTGTGTCACTTTTCTTTGCCTACATTGATTATAATGATGAAAATATGATAGCATTTGCTCATATAGCGACTTCTGCTTTTGCTATTTTCTACAAACAATACCACTATGGAGAGCACCAAAATCTATGTTTAGTACTATACAAGGTTTTTTGTTTGTTCCTTCGTTCATTTGGTTTTTTTGTTGGAAAATGTTATGATTGGTATCCTTTTGAATGTTACGCAAGGTCTAATCAAATATTTTTGTCACAAATTTTAAGTTACCTCAGAAAAGATAATGATCAATGTACATGAATATGAACACTCTATTTCCAAAGTTCCGTCATATTTAATAATATACTTCTTTTATTAGTGCTTTCTGAATTAGAGAGATTCTTGAATCATGAGTGTGAACATTCTGAAATATGATGTCCGGAATTTGGCCAAATTTCTGCCCATTGCTTAATGCCAAGAGTTGATCTGTTTTCAATTTGCTGTGCTGAAATTTTTGGTCATAAAAACTTTCCCTTTTTGTCTGTCTAGAGTCTTCCCAACATAATCTGAGCTCTGCAGAGGGAGACAAGTGAAGGAAACAAACACAGGCCAACTAGGTCCAAAGAAGTTTTCTATCACGCTTCAAAATTAAGTGAATTAAATTGGTCTTTAATTTACATGTTAGATTTAATATCATGCTCATTGCATATTAATTAAATAGTGATGGATCATTACCAGTCCATTTAATGGGGTGTAACAATGGCTACATATGAAATATGCAGACACTACTACTACACTGTCCTTAACTCTCAGTAAATATGCTTGAATAATTGCTAATGCTTCAGGAATGCACCGTTGCTAGTGCACCTCTACATCAATTCATTGGTGTAATTAATACAAACAGGTACCAAGTCACTTCCAAGAGCCTGTGTTCCTGTCTTTCTACCTAACTATTGAGAGCATTATAAGGTCGCTTATTATTATTTTTAAATCTCTTTAACTAACATGAACACTACAGGAAAATTACGAGCTTGTATTATTTCGTGAGTAGAGGTACCAGTCAAGTGACTTCTCCCTCCCTTTAAATTCAACCAACTTATGTCTGGGCAGATGACTGACACAGGGAAAATGACTTCTTGCTGGCTATTGCTGGCTATTTCTCACTTTGTAACGACAAGTGACTTTCTTGCGGCAGTACTGTAAATACTTCTTCTGCCAATTGAGGTTTGGTTTTAAAGAGTCCTTTAACTGATGTTTCTGGCTTGATTTTTGAAGCTTTCACCTTCACACTGTTTAACAATAACTGGTGGTGAGGTTAAAATACTGCTTATATAAACCTCAATCTGCCAGTACCACAGGTTTCCTGGTGATCCAGTATTTAAGCAGTACCACCTTAGTGAACTCAGTCAAGAAACCCTAGTCAAGACTTTTCTTCTTATATAGGCTGGATCTCTATCGATAAAGTAGGATGGAATGGATTCAAATAATAAATTAACCTTTCTTTTGTGAGTTTAAGTACTTTTTTTCCCCCCCGCTCTTCTCAAATTAAACTTATTTATTTCTAGTAAATGGACATTTGCTTGCCTTACTTAGTTAGATGTGCTCCAGTTCATAATCTTTTTATTATTCAATGTTTCTAACACTTGTGATTTTAATTTTTTGTAAATGATTTCTTAGTGATCTGAAGAAGAAAGCAATTTTCCTACTTCTGTCCTCACTTTGTGAGTGATCCCAAATAAAACCAAAAAACCCCCTCACATTCAGTTGGAAAAAAGCTATAACTTGCCCCTATATCAGAGGCTTTGGAATGCTTTAACATTATTAATAACTATGTTTAATTCTTCTTAATAGAGAAAGTTGTCTTATTTCTTGTGTTTTGTAGAAGAGAAATGGGGAGGGAAGAGAAAAATTTTGGGAGTGGTTCAAAGTGTTGCAAGAAGTCAATCAGTTACTTAAGGCCAAACTTCTAAACATTTATTTGTGTGTTAATGTATTTTCATGCTCATAGTTGTATATCAGAACATAGCTTTTTGTGCAATACAATTACTGTCAACCCAGCTGACTAAAACTTTGATGCAAAATAAAACACGGGATTTCCTGCCAGGAAAAAAACAGGGAAAAAAATAGCCAGGAGGCCAAAATCTTGCCTAATTTATATCCTGCTGAACATCACAGAGTTCAGTCTACTGTATGATTAACGATTTCTATAGTTAATGGGGCTGTACTAGTGTAATGAAGAGAAAAAATATGGTCCATTGACTTTCATGGAGTGACACTGACCATATATTAGTGCAAGTCTGTGGCTTATCTTGTGCAAACTGATCAGGGTTTTCCAGACTGTCTGTTGATTTGTTATACTTCAGTATGAAATATGTCAAAACAAAGCTATATAAACCAATGTCTTACCTTCAATATTAGCTAATGCCAGACTTTCAGAGAAAAAAACAAAACTCAGGAAAAGTAGCAAACTGTTCCAAACTATTACAGGTGAGAATGGTATTTCCCTCTAGTCTCAGTTTTTATGCCTGCATCTGTGTCTAGGTCCATGTCTCACACATTTTTACCCAATCTAATGTAGCAGTTTTCACTCATACTGTTCCTTACAGATATATTACATGCTGGGGTTTATTTTCACAAAGTCAAAACAAGCTCTTCATATTGAAACACATTAATACTAAATAATTTAGAAGTAACAAGAAATTTTTATTAGGGATGGCTGACCTTCTTTCAGTCCTTGTGCCTCACCAGAAATGACCTTTCAGTTTACAACTTGCTGTTGGGCATTTCAGTTTGACAAGATCTGCTCTCTCAGCTTCTAATGCAAACACTGCCTATATAAATTGTCTGTGGGAAGATGGCATTTTGTCACTTTCTGACAGGCTTTGACTCCCTAACCGTGACTTACTTGCCATAGCAACAGAACTTGGCTGGTCAACAGAAAATGACAGTCCCAAAGCCATGTCTTAGTATGATAACAGTAGAGGTTTCCTCTCAGTTGTGTCCAAAAATCTGATAGCTGTTAGGCTGTAGGTAAATTATAAGAGTTGCTGAGGAGGCTGATCAGCCTGGGCTCACTACTGAACTCTGTTGCCTGCCCTCATGGTTGTTTGTTTTGTATATTAATGGAAACGCTTGAGAGCAGAGACTGTCTACGTGCAATATGCAGAATGATGGGTTTTAGCTCATGAGGTGCATTTTACCCTATGCAAAAATTGGAATATATTATTTACATATATTGTTGTGTGGCTGGCATATTTTTTTTGATGAAAAATGTCCCCAAAAATATCAATCAACCAAGCCAACCTAGAAAGGACTGGATTATTTGAAAATTTTCCCGATTTTTCAAGGCTTACTCTTGAATGTTAGCTTGGGTGAGATGATTATAGAACAACTTCATTCAAAACATCCAGAGATCCATACTCAGATAAACTGAACTTGGTCACAAACTGAATTCTAAGCTCAGTAGTAGCTTTTGCCTGTTCTGGATTGCTCTGGGACAGTAGACCCATTGCATATATGCAGGATAACTGAAAGTATTAAGTAAAGCTCTATGAGGGAAACTTCCTGATTTTTAATTCACAATAGCAAGTTTTCATTTTATATTTTGATACTAAAGGTTGAGTAGTTTGCAGAGTCTCTATTGTATAGTTTCCAAGAGTATTATGTTTCATTCTTTTTGTATATGTAAGGATTAATTTGTGATAGTATTTTGTTGATGGCTGTCATATATTGACATATATAATTTAACATGATCTAATATCAATATGATCTAAATATAACCTAATATATATATTATGTGAATATGGGCTAATCATCTATATTCATGCACAATTCAATAGTACATGATTCAGAATTTTCTCCAGCATTGTGATGAAAGAGTTTCCATGTCCTATTATCAGAATTGCTCTCCACTGAAGGAGTGACTGGTACTTGAGTCATTACAGCCAGAAATACAACGGGGTCTTGTATCATTCTGTGTCGTCTCTTCAAAATACACTTAATCAGGGGTACACTCAAAGTTAAAAAATAATCATGATAACTGTAAGTGGCTGAACATGACTTGAAGATATACTCAGTAAAAACTTGAGGGCTTTACTTTATCTTTAGTGTTTGGAGAAGAGTGAATGCCCTACATACAGTCTGTCCTGTGGAATATGACCATAACAGAAATGTGAAGTAAAATTAAGGCTGTAACTTTCTTGTGTACACAGAGAAGATGCTGCAAATGATAGCTCAGAATGAGTGTTTTGTTAAAAAATAGAACCTAAAGTATATTTGCGTAATCAAAACAATAATAATTTTTTGCCCAACTATTTTTAGTGTCCTTAGTTTCTGACATTTTCACATTGAGTCATAGAATGTATAGACTGGGCATAATGACATCTCCTGCTTTACATGTAAATTTTCAAGATATAGTATGAAATTTTCAGGATATAGTCATGTTAAAGATGAGTGTTCTTCCAGCTGATAGTTTTTTGTACTAAAATTACTTGCTAAAAAGAAGACACTTCTTGCATGTCAGCAATTCACCTGGTCTGCTACGAGGGCTCAGTTGTCAAACATCAACTGGGAAGGAACTGGAAGCACCAACAAGGGCTGTCAGTGCATGAAATAGGTATTGTACTCTATCTGGTAACCAGTTTTGTTGTACTGATGAAAAACAACACTGTCTGGGGTCATTCATTAACTAAGAAAAGGAGCTATTCTCGTCCCCCAAATTTTCTTTTATATTCCTATGCATCTTGAATTTTACCCTTTAATCTTTAAAGCATGGTCATCACTGACTGTTGGCATATTTATCTACATTTAAAGCCTCGTGTTTCTCTGAATCTCTGAATACCTATTGCTTCTCTTCTTTTACTGGCATTTTCCTGATTATCTCTTTAGAACATAATAAACAAGAATCTCTTTCATTTTCTTTAAAAAATGAACGTCATCATATGAATGTTTGCATACCTGAAAAACACAACACTTAAAAAAGTTTAATGTACCACTTAAATAAACAAAGCAGCTCAAACTTAGGTTTAAGTATGTATTGAAATACATTGATAGAGCAGTTTTGAAATGTATACTCCAAACCCCCTCATTCATCTCCCATTTCAATTGTATATCATGCTATCTGTAAAGAGAGAGAATAATTTTCAGGCAATATTTTCCAAATTCAATCAGACACACTTGGACAAAAGTAATACTGAAATTGTACCTAAATAAAAATTTCTACATACAATTGTTCCAAGTTATATTTTTTTTAAATGGATGCTGGTCATCTAGAAGGGCATTAATTTTATTATTTTAGTTACGAAATTTTTTCTTATAAGTTCCTGGAATTTTATTATATTTTTTAACAGCTGTGACATCTGTGTTCAACATGTGCCTCAATGATGCATATATCATAAAAGTTCAAGTAGACAATGAGTTAATTGGGACAGCTTTGACTTTTCTATATCCATATGTATGTGTGGAAACACAAACATATTTCATAGTGGGAGAAACGTGCGTAAGGGCTGTGATATGAGTGCAGAAATCTCCCAAGCCTTTTTTTTTCACAGATGTTGATTTGTCAGCATGTGGTTTTTAAGTACAGGTAAATTAATAAAGGCAGATTTGTATACATTCATATAGAAACAAGTGGAAAAAATGGAAAAAAGCATTTGCCTTCTTTGTGCTCTTAAATGTGCTCTTGCAGCTAGTGGTTGCTGTGCAGGCACTGAACAAAATGAAATTGGTAGAAAATAAGAGAAGCAGAGGGAGAGAGAATGCAACAGAGAAAAGATTTCATAACAAATTCAGAAAATAGATGAAGTGTTAGTGAGGGAAGGAAATAGAGGAACGTAACTCCAGAAGTTAGAAGCAGGAAGAGAGATGGTTCTTTCAATGCTGGCAGCCAGATCATGTGAGAGTAAATGATGGAACTGGAGAAGAACATACTAAAGATAATTACTAAATTTCTCGCAAACACTTGTTTCTTCTTTCTATGCGGTATTTGTTTTACTGCATCTGGAGGAGAACACTCCTACCAGATGCCGTACTGGGGATATCCAATTTGCAGAAGACTTTTCTTCTTTATGTCTCTTTTTTCCCTACTAAACTAGTGGTGGGATGATTCACAGCTTAAACATCTAGCCTTTTGCAGGATCTTGAGGCATTCCTTAAGCCTAGATTGAGTGGAGACTCTTCAAAAGCTTTGGAGCCTAATTACAGAACTAGAATTTTTAAAACTTCTGCTCAGAGACTGTCTAACTGCAGTGCAGTTAGGTAAAAGATAAAAAGATTTTATAAAAGATTTGCATGCTATTTGTCTGCTCCTGATGTAAAGAATATGCACATCAGGTTTTCCTGTGATTTACAATGGAGAAGGGAGGTAGGTGACTGGGTGGGTTTTCAGGTACTGAGGATTAGATGATGTTTTCTCAATGCCCATTAGACTACTGCGTCTTCACACATTTCATTTGCTGTTGTGACTCCCAGAATGAGATTTTAAACTCTGCTTACTTATGCAGTACTTATGCTGCTTAATGCATTCTACAAATGGCTATGATTCTATGGCAGTGATTAAGCATCCAGGTATTTCTGTGGTTCTGGTTATTGGGCTCCCCGTGTCTCACTGCCAGTCTGTAAAATGAAGACAATTTTTTTACACTAGAAATAAATCAATTTCTGAAGTAAACCAGATGTATTATTAAAAGTATATTTATTATTTCTTGAGCTATTCAGAAAACTATAAAAATTAATTTTCTTTTCATTCTTGGATACTATGAAACTATAAAAAAGTCAAGTAAGTCAGACTTGGCAGACAACCTGTGGAGTGCTACAGGGTGTCTTTTTTAAAAAAAATTATCACCAACACAGTAAATATACTAGTAACCACTAGTATAAGTTTCAGCTGACGGATAAGTGGATTCCACTGGGGTAAACTTATACAGAATAATGGGAATGATCAGAGGTGCTCTGGGAGATCAATAGAGAATACCTGCATTAACAGAGAAACCCTTCCATTTGGGTTTTGAGACCTTGATTGGAGAGGCATGCCTGAATTACTGTGGGACCCACTGCATTCATTCTCTGTTTAAGCAGAGTTCAACTTTCAGGCCAGGAAATGGGCAGGGTTTGCCAAAGTAAATGATTAGAATAAGATCAAGGACATATAGTCATATATATGGTACTCTGTCATGGTTCAGTTGGGGTGTTAGGGCTAGGTTGGACTCAATGATCTTGGAGGTCTCTTCCAACCTAGTGATTCTGTATGATTCTGTGTGATTTCAAATAATCTTTTTTCTCTTGCTCACTCTCTTGGTGTTCAGGGCCCTACAGTATGATTTACTGGGGAGAGAAGACCAGATGAATTAATACTAATGTCTCACAGTGTTGTTCATTTCATTGTAAATTGAAGCTGTGGCATTAAAACTGATGACAGTAAGCATGGTAAAAATTAATAGTAGTGCTAATTACATTTCAATAAATTAACTTTATAGTCTTTCAAACAGCCTTTTACTAAGGCAAGTGAGCATCAGTCCCATGACCTGTTGGACAAGATCATTATAAATCAGAAAAGCAAAATGCCACATAAAAAGAAAGCTAGGGAGATTTCTCTAATGGTCTTTTCTCGAAACATATCAGGACTCTGGATGAAGCGGCATCAGGTAGCCTTCTGTATCAGTAATGAGTAGGAGATCTAGTAATAAATCAGCCATAAATACAGATTGTCCATGGAAAACATGAAAATTACCTGATGTTTTCAAAACTTTGCTTATTCTGCATCACAAATTTGCTGCTGAAACAATGAAGGAATGATGTAAATATGTCAGGGTTTTTAAGTGAACTATGCTTTGAGGATGACACAGCAAACAGAGAAATGTGTAAGGATAGAATTCATAAAATATTCAGGTAATTTCTGATGCAAGCATAGGCCATAACTTTTAAGTTGGCCAAATGTATTTCACATCACCTTCAGTGGATTTTGGTTAACGGGATGTTTCTCAGGGCTGAAAACTTTCCTCATTTATTTCACAAACTGCGGTGGTCGCGGTGTCTTGGGAACCTCTTCCTGCTTCGCCTGGCCAGCCCTGACACCAGCCACAGGAAAGGTACAGCTCAGTATCCTGAGATACCTCCCCGATCCTGTGGGCTCTTTGTCCCGCAGAAGCGTGAGCAGAGATGAGGAATAAAGGAAGGATGCTCTTGAGGTTTCAGCCCCTGGAGTTTATTACTGGCCCACAAAGGACAACCTCACCTCCAGGCAGTCTGCCTCAACAGAGCGCAAACTGCCCCCGTGCAACAGCTTAAGTACAGGGGAGGAGAAAGGGGAGGAGTTGAGCAAGGGACCAATCAGGTAAAGGTAGGGCGTGGCTCTGCATATGAAAGACAGACAGGAGAACCAATCAAGGAAGGGAAGAAGGGAACAGCCAGGATCCTGCCCAGTCACGCGACAACCTCACTGGAACTTTCTAGACTCAGGGTGAGACCTTGAAGTGATAGACAGGACTCCGGGGACAGGACCCGGGGGTTACATAATAAGTGATTGAAAGCTAACTGTAACGGGGGTTAAATCATAAGGAAAATGACAAAGGGGGATACATGGAACAAACCATTATAAAATACAGGGAACAATACAAGAATAAACCATGAAAACATACGATAAACAAGTAAAGGTAAAAACACACCACTACAACAAACTTTTGGAAAGGAGTGGAAGAAATCCAGACTGAAATTCAAGGCCTAGGATTTGAGGACAGCATATTAGCTGGAGTGTAACGTTATGCAGTTGGAGTGTAGCTTTATTTAATTCATAAAAGTATCTTAAGCCTCACTTATTCAGTCTAAAAATTATACAAAGACTGAAGCTTGTGAATCAAAACCACAATGGACTACATGACACAAAAGACACTTGAGAGGTAAAATTCCATATAAACAGAAAAGACATGAGTGCATCAGTTGCCATTTGTGCATCCCCTGTGTAATCCTGGTGTGTGCATAGAAACAGTACAGGCCAGTCAATGCATCTCCATAAGCATTTGGGTAAAGTGCCCACTGGCTGCATGAATATATTTACTCCATTGTGATTCCTCATGCCTTGCTAATTCACTGCAAACCACTAGGCTGCTTGACACAAAGTTGTATTCTTTTCCCTGCTTTGGTATTTCAAAATATCTTTTAACATATGTATTCCTACTTAAGATTCATATGAAGAACAGAATGTTAAAGACATTTCACTTCCCCTTTATTGTATTATATGAATTTTGAATTCAGCATATATTCAACACTATTTATATTTGTTTCTTTAAATACTTGTTATTTTTCTTCTTCCCTCATCAAAAGCTGTGAGCTGCTACACAGGCTTCTCTCTCACACCCAGAGCCAGCTGTGCCAATAGGAACTGTGCACACAGATATTTAGCAAAATCAGACAGACAATTTTATGCACACTGAAATATCGATATGATGAGAGAAATATTTTCTAGTCTGTCTGGACTGTCTAATTCTAATATAACAGCCCAGTATACATGTGGGTAGCTTGCTCTCTGTTCTATTTTCAATGTGCAGCCTATGAAAAAGTTTTCTATGCTGTTAAACAGATTTGTTGAAACTGCAAGGTCTGGTCAGAAAAGAGCATGCCATGACTGAATCTCTAATTGCTTTTGATGGGGGTCTGCAGAAGGAACCCTAAGCAGATTGTCCTCACCAACCTGACTGCTTTCCAGCTAGGTATGCTCTAACTGTGCTATTTTGGAAAATTGTATAGTGACTCCTGCTTTCATCTCACAGCATAGAGGGATTTGATACATGCTATAGATAGTAAGGAGGGAATTTAGAAAGGATGAAGTTCCCTTGCTTGTCATCCTGGCATATTCTCCAGAGTAAATGGAGTCAATATTCTCCATAGCCAACTATGGTAAGTTCAGGGATGTTATAGACTTGATGATGTTGACGACCTAAAAGAGAGATATTGCTTTTGTTAATAATCACCCATCAGTGGTTATAAGTAACAAACATTGAATACTGAGACATTACTATAATTTTAGAGAACTCCAGGTAATGTACTTCCAACATATAAACTACATGAAAATAAGACTCAATGAAATCTAGATTTCATTACAGTATTTCTATAATAGGTTTTCTACATTTTCCAGATACATTTTAGTTCAAAAATTTATCTTAGTTGCCAGCAGCACAAATAATACATAATTGCACTAAAATGTACTTAAGATTCAGATTCTTAAAAAATATTGCATCTATAAATATCATATAAATACAAATAAAATATAAATAATAATTTATTTCCAAAAATATTAATAAAACAAACAGTATAATTCAAAATAACTGAATTATATTTCTAAAAAGATCGTTTATGGATGTATACAATCACTGTTAATATTGTCCTTGCTTGATAAAATAACTTTTTTTAAAATAAAACTGAAGTAAGACAGAGACACAGGATCTCAAACTTTCGGACACAAGCAGACAAGCAGAAGGGGGATTGGATTTTCCTCACTTTATTAATCTGAATTATTCAGTCTTAGCTCTAGATTTCCTGTTCCTTTAAATTGAGAATTTCCTTAGCATAGTTCATTTTGATGTCTCATTTTTGATGACCTATTGATCTCTGGTGGAAGAAGTCCCTTTTTGTCTGTCAGCCTTTTTCATCCATTTGATCAGAGTAATTGTCACCCTCGCCAAGGTCAAGGGCCTGCTGCTAGATAAAATCAGCATTTATATAGAATCCTTGGGAGGTCAACCATCTTCATCTCTCAGCAAAGGAGAAATAAGTGGCAGAATTTATTTATAGTCCTTTTCTTTTTTCTTTTGTTAAACACTAAATGGGCCAGATTCTTAGAAGAATTTGGTAACGAAAAAGTGGAGCAGATGTCAAACACATGGCCTTGTAAGAGTCTGCAGATCTGCTATGCTGTTTCAGATTACCACAAAGATAGGAACTGCTCACAGAAAAGGATTAGCTGAGCCCTTTATGTTCAGTATGGAGGTTTTGACAGGTTTGACAGATTTTAGTATCTGAGATCCTCTTTGGTATATAAGGCATAATGAGGTAATCTGGACCTGGAAATTAATTTTTTGCTTTGAATTTAGTCTAGAATTAGCACAGAAATTTTAAGGTTCTTAAGTGAAAAATGCTGTATAATCATAAATTGTCTTATTTTAGCTCAGAAACCTTTCTGACTTGTCTAGTGCATCTGTTCACCTTTGCTGCACACAAGCAAGAAAAATTTAAATAACTCTGTACCAACCTTGCTACAGGCCTGTCTAGCCTTAGCCTTCAGTGTCTTCAATAGCCTTGTATTAATGGAGACAAAAATAAAACTCAAAAGTTGTGTTAGGCTGGATGCAAAGTGCTGACTGATGTGTTCTTGGGAGGGTTCCTCAAACTCTCAGCAAATTGCTGGTTGGGCAGACATTTAATTTTCTTGGCATATCTCCTCTGGTCTGCAGCATTGAACTTCTCCTGAGTATTTAGGGAACAATTTATCATATTCCCTCCAAAGTAGGGTATACCTTGCAGAAGGAGAAGATAGTTTTTATCTCAGTGAATTGTTGTTACACTATACAGAGATTCACGAATGAAATTTTTATCTGTTTGTGTTACAGGTAGTTCTTCAATACTTTTCCAGAGTGGCAGCAGAACAGAGACAGGGCATATAATTAAGTAGTATTTGTAAAGTTCTGAACGCACAATCCACATTTTGAAAGAGGGAATTGAATATTTAAGAGGATAAATACTGTATCAATTTTTTATTTCCACTTAATATTCTCTCATTAGTTTCACATGTATGTCCAGGTGTTTACAGACAGGTGGAGTATTTGATTTATCTTTTTATTAAAGTCCTGCAGTGAAAGTTCACACAGTATGAAGTAGTTAGATTAATCCTAAATCCTTTCTGAGCTTTTCTTTCTTTTCGCCACAATAGATCTTTCCCTCTTGAGGATGACAACCTGCTTTCTTTTCACTCTTAGTTGTGTCTTTGTCTATATTAAAACAAATATTGCTAAATTTTGACTAATCTCAATAAATTCAAGATTATCTAAAAGTCTTGGACAGCCAAAAAACCTTGAGGATTTTTTTTAAAGTTCAACAATGCACAAAAATGCATATAATTTACATCAGTAGAACTACCCTTTAGACATTAGGTCACATTCAAGATACTCTATATCACTCAGGATAGCTCATATTTACAGTAGGCTTTATCAGTCATGTCTTAAATAAAACACTCAAACATTAACTGTCATTTGCTAAAGACTTATCAGCAAGGGTCCTTTATTACATTATAAAATATTTACTGGTTAAGCCAATGCAGTCTTCTCAAGGTTTCACTTTAACCCACTGCTGACATTAAAAAGCAAATTTGGATACTAATTTTGTATGCAATATATAGTTGTACAGCTTCAGCTATGAAGAAGGAGTTTAGCTTTTACTAGCTGGCAAGGGAAATATTTCAGTCACTACAGATTCTGGAGCAGCAAAACGGAGTGGCAGATGTAATGCAAAATATCAAACAGAAAATGATTTTGAAGTGTCCATTCGTGACTTCTCAGATGTTATTTATTTATTTATGAACATCTCTGTCCTGTAAATTTCAATTATTACCTCTTTAGTTTTCACTTCTCTCTAATGATGACTGCCTGCTATTGATAATTAATCCCGATAATGACACTCCTGGATATGATGCCACATCTCTGGACACTGAAGTGTGTCCAACAGGCCATTAAAATCCCATTAAATCTTTATTCACCAGTCCCAAATTAAAAATAAACATTGATTGTACATTGGAGAGAATGCTGATCTCACTGACCTTGCAATGCACCTTCCAAAAACTGTAGCAGAAAGGACTTTCATGTCACAAACTAAGATTATATTTTACTTATTTCTGTTCCAGAGCAAATGAGGGAGTTCGGTTCTGGTTTCTGGCTAGCTTTTGCACCGAGCTCGGATTTAAGGGTACAGCTTGGTACCTTTCCAATCTTGTGGGTCTTGGCCTCAGGTAGAAACGTGGCAATGGTGAGGAAGAAAGGAGGACTTCACGTGAGTTCAACAGGGTTTTATTTCACCCAGAGGATGGCCCACCTAAAAGTGAGTTTTTCCCTCTGGGTCTCACCGTAAGTACAGGTGGTGTGGAAAGGGGCAGGGGACAATCTAGAACCAATCCCTGTGTGTGTGGGGGAGTTACCCAGAACAAGAGCACAATCAGTAGCACAATCCCATACATAAAAAAGGGAGGGGAAGGCAGGGACTCTGCCAATCGTTCGCCCCTCCCCCCCCACTAGAACTTTCTAGTCATCTGGACAGGGTTGCAAAGTGATGGACAGGACCCAGAATTAAGGAAAAACCAAAAATGGGTTCTAACATGGGGGTACAGGGACAAACCATTATAAAACAAATAACAGAAGCATGCAGAAATTTGGTAAAGCCAAAATGCACCACAACAAGCAAATAGGAATTCTCTTTTAGTTATTGGACCTTGAGACTCCAGTTTGTAACCTGCTGCCCAACAAAAGTTTAGCATACTCTCATGTAGCATGGGGGACATCTGTTTTCCCCTGGAACTTTTTACATACTCCTTTGTATCAATCCAGAAAACTAGTCCTTCCTTACTGATCAGATTTCAATCTTCATAATTACAGTTTACCTACTGTAATTATATATATATCTCAGTCTAAAATCAGCTCATTTATTTATTTCCGTTATCTGTTATCACAATGTTTTCTGCTTTCGTTTTCCCAACATTTCAGTTTTAAATTTTTTTCCCTTATTTCAACCTTGCTGTTCCAGACAGTTCCTTTGAAGATACACCTTGTTTCTTTTCATTTATTCTTGTAGATAAAGTTGTCCTCAAAGCAGGACCAACACCTGTCCCTTCTTTTGTCTTTTCCCGTCTCACTGTCTCCAGTTTGTTCCATTCTTTAATGATATCTGGAATCATGTCATCATCTAACCATCTGACAACCTAATGTTTCATCTTTAGAGTTTTTCATCTCTTAGAAGTTGCAAAGATTGGAGTGTTGTTTTATCTCAGGAGTTTGCTAAAGAAATATCCCATAGGTAGAGAAACCTTTAACTAAGTGCAACTGCACATTCCTAATTAGCAGGTGTCATATGGAGTTGTTCTAAAATGTGCTCACAAATTTTGAGTGAAACAACCTGGATTGTAAATCAGAGATTATTTATTTATGCTGCCAAACTTGTCAGATTTTGTTTCAGTGAGAGAAAGTACTGAATAGCAACGAATTATTCACAAGGATGATTATGTGTAAACACATAATGCAGCAATAAACTTCCAGGGATATAAAGGAATTTCCAGAGAAAAATAATTGAAGTAATGATTATGAAACACACTAACTTGCTTTCTAGGTTCCTTTGCTAAATACATCTGAGTAAAAGTAGGATATCAGCTAAAATTATTTAATCTCCACTTTTCCATTGTATAAATCAATTCACATATAGTGAATCATGGTTTGCCTTTTAGTTCATATTAGCTTGAGGTGCCAAGCTATCGATTTTTCAAACCTACAATCTTTAATTGATGTAGTATTTTTATTTGGATGACAGGTAGTTCAGATGTAGATGTAAAATAAAATAGGAGGGAGGGGATATTGGTCAGATTTTACTGGATGATGCAGCACTGTAATGAAAATACACCTCTGTCATGAAATTCCCCTCTTGCTTCCTCCTTGCTACACAATTTATGACTATAAAATCATTTTCAGTTCAGCAAATAAGGATATTTAACCAAAGATCTTCCCCTTCTTCTATTTAATGCACTTGATTCTAGTGTGCACACCGCTGGACTGAGATTTGGAAGGCTCTGGGGTGGTAAAATTGGAAGATAGCAAGGAAACCAGAGGGAGAAAATATTAATGAATAATTGTTTTCTTTTTGTATGGATACATAATCTTAATCAAAACGTAGGCTGTTAATTTAATATATTATGCATTTTGTAAGGATTGGGGTTTTTAAAGCAAAATAAAGGAAATTTTTAGTATTACTGAAAGGTAGAAGAACAATTCTATTTTTCAGCAGGGAGCACACTTCGTTCTAGGAAAGGAGAAGAGTTGTACAACTGTAACAGTACTACTCAGAAATGTTTTTCTGGCTGCCTGCCTGTGTTGTAGACACAATATTTCTGTAGGTATCAGGTGAATAAACAGAGTAACTTTATAAACATATTCCAAGGAAATGGGTTCCTATTGTACTGGTATACTTGTTAAGAAAGTGCGCACGTCAGTCGATTCTAAAAACCTGGCCTATGTCTTGTACTTATTCAGTTGCTATAATATGATGTAGCGTTTATAAATGTTGATAATGACAAATGGTTTGGGTATAGCATGCAGTGTTTAGTACCCCTTAAATGGCTCGGGAGTCTGTGGAAAAGTATCTTATCTTATCTTATTTTATTGTAAATGTTAATTAAGATTTTTCAATCGAATACAAACCTATAATTCAATTGTGGAATAATCAAAATGAGCTACATAAGTATCAGAAAAAAATCAGAATTTTGGAACACTCAGAAAAATTAAGAATTTTTTGTGTATTTTTTTGCTTTGTGTGTGGGTTTTGGGTTTTGTTTGTTTGCTTTGGGGGGTTTGTTTGTTTTGTTGTTTTGATTTTTTTATGTAGTTCCTCACGGGATGTAAAAAATTGGGAAATAAGGAGGAACAGGTTAATTGTGGATTAGCTATATTTTTAGGAAAAAAAAGATATATGTGATCTGATGTCATGGTGATTGTTCTAAATGAAATAAACAACTTCATGAGTTTAGGTTAGCTCATTAACTGCAGACATCAGATTTTTTTTATACCTCAGAGCAGGAATATTGATTAAGAAACTAATATCGGACAATAACTTCTTGAGGATATGTAGTGGTGTGGGGTTTTGGTTTTACTTGTTTCATGCATGTATTTGTGGTTCTCTGTACCCCACAATGGTTTGTTCCACGTAGCCTTTTAAACCTCTTCCCTGTGGTCTTACCCAGTTTCAGTTAAATGTGAATCATATGTTAAGTAACCCCCGGGTCCCGTCTGTCACTTTGAGGCCTCTCCCTGCGTCTGGAAAGTTCCAGGGAGAACATCAAGTGATTGGACAGGATCCTGGCTTTTCCCTCCTACTACCCTTTGGTTCGTTCCCATGTTTGTCAGTTATATGCAGAGCCCCTCCTACATTCACCCTGATCGGCCCTAGGCTGAACCTGTGCCCTTGTTCCTCCCCCCAGTAAAGGTGGTTATTCAGAGGTGTCCTGTGCTCTGCTGAGGTAGACACCCTGTGCTGAGGTTGTCCTCTTCCAAGGCCTCAATAAACTCAGCTGTTGAACCTCAGTAGAGTCCCTCCTTCATTTCCCTGCCATCGTTGCCTTCTGCCTGAAGACTAGCCAGGTCCCACAGGATCAGGAAGGTGTCACAGCACACTGCCAACTTGCCGTGGTGCTAGGGCTGGCCGGGTGAGGGAACGCTGACACTGTGACAAGGATAATTTAGGGGATATTTGATACCTTGCTGCAAAGTGTAAATAAAAAAGAAATGTCTTTGGTCTTGAAATATGTGCTAGAAAGTGCTGTTGAGGAATTAATTAGTGCAGGTAGCTCAGTTTGCAGCTGCAGTGCAAGTTGCAGGTTGAACTCTGAGTGGGGGGACCCCATGGCAAGAGGCTGTGAACTGGTTCTGACCCTTTGCATCACAAAAGGTACAGGGACCTGTGGCCCAGCCAGCTGAGGGACACTCACAGACATGGCAGGAGCCAGTGACCACATACTTTCAGGTGCTTAGATTGTGAGGGTGTAATAGCCCAGGTAGTCTTTTTTTCAGGGTTCATCCTGAGAGCTAGATCAAGCTGTTATCCTATTGTTGCACCATGATTAAATAATTTCAAGCATCTGAAGCCCTGTGGGAAACCTGGGGCTGAGCTGGCAACAGAACCTTGTCTGACTATGTGAGTGTGGCGTGTGTAGGAGGTGAAGCAGAGCACCTCTTGGGCCACTGGAGTCGCGTGCCGGGAACTGAATGTGGTCCCAGCAGTGGGAGTCTGTGGTGGTGTGAGTGTGACTGACGGAGTGCCTCCTGGATGGTCAGACAGGGAAGTTTCTTTAACAAAACACAAGGTTGTAGTAGTGTTTCAAGACATCAGTTTGAATGACCCTCCTTATGTACGCATGTACATGCAGTGGCAAAAGCACAGTTCTCCAGAGTATAAATTTTGGAAAGGGAGACAGGCACATGATTTCCATTTTTAATTTTTTTTTAAAATTTCAATTCTTTTTTTTAATCAAGTATATTAAAAATTGTTACATCTATATGGTCTTTTCTTTACAGGTGGTCAAGTCATAATAAACACTTGGAGCCTGGGCAAGTTTCAGGCATAGGTTATGTCCAAAAGGATCAGGAGAGACCCAAAAAACATAAAAGATGTGCTAAATATTCCTAAAATAAATAGAATATATAAGGCACAACTTACACAAGGAAAATGCTTAAAATTAATAATGGCAGCATGTCGTTTTTGTATTTTCTTATTTGTCTAAATTTGACTATTGAGTATGATGAGACGCTCTTGTGTTATTGGTAGAGAGTGAAAAATCTAAAATTACTTCATCCATACCACATATTGGAGACATCCCTTGAGGTGCCTGGCAGACAAAGCATTATCTCTGTAGGGGATAGATTTTTGTTCTATTTTTAAGGAATCCAGCAGGGACTTTTTGTCCACAGAGTATTTCTGCCCAAGAGAATGGTGCAGCAGGAAATATAATTCACAGTACAGATTTGAAGACTTTGGTGAAAAAGACACCTTTTTATGGGCAAGCAAGTAGATAATTTTTTATAGACTGGCCTACACTGCTAAGCTCTCCTCATGCCCAACTGGAGTGCAGGACACTACGGTTGGGATCAGGAGAATGTCATGAACAAAACCAGGAAGAGCTAGAGGTTTAGAAAACACAGCCAGACAGGAAATTGAAGGAACCTGAGTACTCTGACCTAAGAATAGAAGATACAGGGGAAGACGGGAAAATATTTGGACTAAGAATATGAAAAAGAGTATTTCCTTGGATGCCAAGGAAAAATAAATATGAGGCTATTTATAATGACAATGGTTAAGAAAATAAATTTCAGATAATAAACTTGAAGTTCAGACAGGGATTATGTAAGTTTTGGAGCACTGCAACGTATTGTCTGTAGAGGACATGAAACCTTCCTTGGAGACTTTTAAAAGAAGTTTGGACAAATGACTGAGAAATAGCTGTGGTACAGTTGGCTTTGAATTTTTGATAGAAAATCAAAGCACCCTAAAAAACCCCTATAAAATCAAGCACCCCAAACACTACAAAAAACCCACAAGTGTGTATTTTCTTACTGAGAATGCAAACCAGCCCAAACTTTGCAAGGCTTTTCTTCAAATTTAAAGGTTATTTGCATAGTATTCTTTATTCAAATTGACACTTATAATGCCATGGTTAGTTATCCTGAGTTTCAAATGTACTGTTGTCCTAGAATTGATGGTATATTGACTGACTCTATGTCAGAAGAGCAAGCTGATGTTACCCTTTTACCCAGTGTCAAGCCTATTCACCCTTATTCTTGGTAATTAATTTCTGCAGTTTATTTTTACTGAGCACTTTGCCATTAGCATACCACAACTGCAGTAATACCCTAGTGTCATCCTTTCTTCCTCCATCTTTGCTTTTGAAGTCCATTGAAAGGCAGATGAAAAATAAAACAACAACAATAATAATTTTAAAAGACGATAATAATAATAGTAATTTAAAAATCTCACAGAGTCAAACCCCAGGAGGGAATAATGTTTTAGACCATCTTTTCTGTGGACAAGAGACAGAGTAACTACTGCTACTGACTGTGATTTGCTATAAATTACAATCTTTTTGTATTTAAAGGTGAGTTTCTCTGCCCCTTACAGGCAAGTGAGAATTCATTGATGTTAATGTCTGAAATAACTGTATTTCAAAGAAGGCAATTTCACTAGTACTATTACAGATGAGATTGTGAGCAATAGAAGCTCTTTGGAATGAGAAAGAAAAGTTATTAGAGAAAAAAAGTTATTAAAGAAAAAAAGAAAAAGCAAGAATGTGGTCGTATTCTTGCCAGTGATCGTATAAAATAGGTTATCATTTATTCCTATTCATGTCTGCAATGTTTTGTCTTCTGCAGTTTGTCAGGATTATTTGAAATGAAAATCCTCTGATTTTGTACGTTCTCCTTGTCTTGTGCATTGCTTGTAAAAATAATCAGAGGATCATCTGTTCAATCATTCAAGTTATTAAAGATAAAATGAAGTTGCACCAAGCTCAGAACAGAGGTGTCTGGGGCTCTAATTAATACTTCCAATTGGATATTTCCTAACAACTGGTAGCTACCAGGTGATTGTGGTTTTGCAGCATATGTGGGATCTACCTGACACCTTCATACAGGTCTCTTGGCCCACCTTTGGAAATATTACATGAAGCAATGACAGAGGGTTGTTTAAACTCAAGTTTTAAACAACTAATATTTCTCCTTTATTTATAATAAAATTACAGAATATGTAAGGAATTTTGATTGGTTTGCCACAATCTCTTCCTGATAAATCCACACCAACTGCGACTAATCTCTTATCCTTTTTAAGCTTATTAGAAATAATATAATTAATTTGTTCCAGTATTGTGAGAAACCCACTGGTCTGTACCACTTAAGGTCCTAATTTTCAGTGTTTCCTTGGTTTTGTTTTTTGTTGTTTTTTTAAATATATGTACTATGGTTAGGAATCATACTAAATAGCTTTAAACAACTTATATCATATGGGAGGGTACTTACCATAAGTTAGAATACTGCTGCATTTATTTTAACCTGAATTTCTCACTATTTGTCACTACCCTTGATTATGTTAACAGTTTCATTGCTGCTGGTATTTTCAGTGAAAGCTGATGCTAAAGAGACATTAGACTCCTGGAATCTGTACTGTCTTTTACAAAATAACCTGCAGAAATTTCTCACCAATGCAGAAAAGCCCATTTCTCTCTGTTGAGTGGAAAAAACACTTAGGCTTGATTTTAGCACTAATATGCTTTAAAAATGCACTAATATTTCTTTTTATGATGCTTGGAAGTTGTTTTAGAAATTGCCTACAGGAAAAGCTCAGGTGACAAAATACATGGAGGTGCTAGTTATTTTCCCAAGATCTGTTTATTCCTTGTACTCCGTGAGGTCAGAAGTCTTCAGCTTTTGCTGCATCTCAGTGTGACAGATTTGACTGTGTCCCTATGCAGCTGAATGGTAGCCTTGAGGAAATTTTAAGTTTCTGGGGAACATGAGGGAACCTGGGGGGCACCTCTTCTTAAGGCAACTGGACTAGAGATTTTTCCCAATGAAATAATCTTTGAAATATTTTCTGGTTTGCTCATGTGTGAAAAAAAGTGCAGGGAGAGACAAAAAAAAAAAACAACAAACAAAAAAACCCCCAATAAAACCAACAACAACAAAAACCACAAAAAAGGGCAAGAAAAGAGAAAAATAAGCAATGCTGGTCTTTATAGGGTCAAGCAAATAATACAACATTACAATTTTTACATGGCAGGGGTGTACTGTCAGGACTGTATGATACCTCTATGATGTTTCTATATACAGTAACTGTCAGGTTCCTCGGATGACAGAAATAGAATGAAAGAAAATCTCAAATGTTTTTTCTGTGTGACCCATCATCTCTTTTGTTTTGCCATCATCTTTGCAAAATTGGAATAATTAGATGTCAGTGACTGTGTAGGAGTTTGACAGATGAAATAACTTACTTAAGAAGGTAAATTTGTCTAAGAGCAAAATTGGGAATGAAGTCTTACACAGAAGAAAAAGAGTACATAATAAACAAAGCCTACAGAGGAATTTCCTGTCTGCCTTGCTCCAGTGCAAATCATGAGCAACTTGACAGACATGGACTGATTTTTTTTTCAGGGTTTTGTATCTTCCATATGTCCACGGGGGCTTGTGTGTAAACACCTAGGGTTAGATTAGGATCTATTTTTCAGCTAGTACAATGCCATATATCTCATCCTGATGTTTATGTGGACCTCACTGTCACTGAGAAGTTCTTCTTTGGGACTATTAATTTGTTTATGGCTGCACTTTCTCTTTACTGTCTTAGAATCAGATACCAGCACTTAGAAAATCCAGTGTATGTACCACATATATTTTTTCATTGTGTGATGCTATGTGCACTGTTTTTACATTTCTCACTTTTTTATCTTTTCATTAGCTTTTGTTGAGCATGATTTTACCAGGAACTTACTTTGCAACATGAGTTCAACCACGCATTTCAGTAATTTTTAATGAGAGATGGGTATTTATTCAATGGGATAAAGAGGAAATCCTTGTCTAAGGTCAGCTTCATATCAAACACTTTTCATTTTGGCCTGTCTAAGTCAGTTGCTTAAAAGAATAATAAAAAAAACATTTTTAAGCTACTTTCCCATAGCATGCTGTAGCAAAGTACATTTGGATGCCAATGAAAGGCACATTGGCAAAATCAGTCAGCCAAGAATCCGTTTCTAGGGAAAAAAAGAATGCATCAGTGGGAATACTGGTAGAGTAAAAGTGTTGTTGTAGAGGGAAACCCTATGATTCAAGAAGTCATTATTACTTTTTTTCATTATTATCATTGTTAAGCCAATACTTTACTTTCACGAGAAGAAAAACAAAGTGTAAGGATTTCAGGGAAAGAAAACTATGACATATCATAAAGTTATAGCGTCTGAATATCTCACAGATGAAGTTTATAAATCTGGGTTATGGTCCATGAATATCCCAGGATGAAATTAAACAGGGAATGAAAACACAGATATGTAAACAAATCAAGGAATAGCAAAGGAAAATTGATGTTCCTCTTAAAATCACTCCAGAATATGAAAGGTGTGGCTTACTCACAGAAGGCACTTGTCTTTTCTTGATAAGGTTGCCAGAAGTCTAATTTAGTTAACAAAGTGCTTGAATTAGATGTGTGGCTTCACCTTGAAAATTGTGAGGAGTTTTGGTCACTACAATGTAAGAAAGATAACAAGCTATGAGAGAGTGTCAAAAGGAGGGCAAAAAAGATGGTGAAGAGCCTTGAGGGGAAGCTGTGTGAGGAGTGGCTGAGGTCACTTGGTCACTGTTCATCGTGGAGGAGACTGAAGGGAGCCCTCATTGCAGTTACAACTTCCTCATGAGAGGAAGAGGAGGTGCAGGCACTGATCTCTTCTCTCTGGTGACCAAGGGAATGGCCTGAAGTTGTGTCAGGGAAGGCTGAGGTTCAATATTAGAAAAAGATTCCTCACCCAGAGGGTGGTGGGGCACTGGAATGGGCTCCCCAGGGAAGTGGTCACAGCACCAAGCCTGCTGGAGTTCAAGAATTGTTTGGACAATGCCCTTGGGCACATGGTGTGATTCTTGGGGATGGTCCTGTGCAGGGCTGGAAGTTGAACTCGATGATCCTTGTGGGTCTCTTCCAACTCAGTTTCTTCTGTGGTTCTGTGAATTGCTCAGATTTAGTAGGCAAGAACACAGTCTGTAAAATAAAGGATAAGAAAAAGTTCCGGCTGATTGTTTATTGTTAGCCTTTTGATTCACAATAAAAAAGCAGTATTTCAAGTCTTTGCCCAAGTTTGGGGTGGATGGGAAAGCAAGCTTAACATTTTGAAGATTAGTAAACAAAAAATAAAACCAATAAACACACACACAAGAAGCCACGAAATATGCAAGCCAGCAATAACTCTCCCCTGCCAAAACCCAAACAGTAAACCCTCCCCAAACAATAAACCAACCCAAAATAAAGCTAACAACAACATAGGTATACAAAAATGAGCAACCCTCAAGACCTTAGCTGTTAATGCATTCGTGATCAGTCACAGAAGACTTCAAACCATTCAGGATGTTCTGAAGAAAAAATTCTTTATTTCCAATTATTGAACTATGACTTTTTTATTTTAATTGGCTTCTTTGAGAACTTTTCATCCAGTTTTCTAGTGCTGCTGAGTTTCCACTTCAATGATATAAGCTCCCTCTGCTTAAAAGAAATTTATAGAGCTACAAGGTGTGAATGTTCTGAGCCTGGAAGACTGAAATAATTTTCCAGAAAAAAGATCAAGACAGGATTTTTCCAGTGATCATGCAATGTACTGGGCTTTGAAGCAGAGAGGAAAAACAGTTGCATAAGATAATGAGAGCAGTATCTACATCTTGAATCAGTGACGTCTTTTCTGCTACTTGTATGTGCCATGGTTTAACTCCAGCCAGCAACTGAGCCCCACAGAACCACTCACTCCTTTCTCCCTGCCCCCACCCCTGCAGTGGGATGCAGGAGTGAATCAGAAGAGTAAAAGTGAGAAAACTGAGGTGTTGAGATAAAGAGAGTTTAAAAAGTAAATCAAAGGCCACACATTCAAGCAAAGCCACGAAGGAATTAATTCACTGCTTCCCATTGTCAGGCAGGTGTTCAGCCATCTCCACAAGGGTGTTCTGCATCTGTGCAGTGGTGACTTGGGAAGATGATACACACCATCACTCCCAAATGTCCCCTACTTCTTGGTGGTTTGCCCAGGTTTATACACGAAGTACTATGTAATAAGGCCTGGAATATGTCTTTGGTCATTTGGGGTCAGTTGTCTTGGCTGTGTCTCCTCCCAATTCCTTGTGCGCCCCCAGCCTACTCGATGGTGGGATGGTGTAGGGAGTAGAAAAGGCCCTGACTCTTTATAAAAAGTGCTACTAAGCTGGGATTAAAACATCCCTGAATTTTCAACACTGTTTCCAGCACTGTTCCAAAGCATAACCCCATACCAACTGCTATGCAGAAAATTTACCCCAGTCAAAATCAACACAATATATCATGCAGAAAGAGAAGGTGAAACCAGATAAACTAAGCGTTTCTGTAGCACAAAAAGCAGCTCTCTAGTCATGACCATTTTCCAATCTCTCTATTTTTACCCTGCTTTCCTGGGGTGGTAGAGGCAGGCTTAAGAATGAAACTCTGAAATATGGGGAACAAATCTGGTGGCAATCTAGTGTGATTAGAGTCTGATTTTATGAGCATGACATTGTAAACCCAAAGAATGACAGATTTTAAAACAAGTAGCTATATGTCTGTCAATGTAAGGAAGTCGTTCTGTGATAACCCAATAGAAAGTTTTATCACATAGTGCTCATTTTGGTTTTTAAATAAAAAGACCTTGCCTGTCCCATGTTGGCTTGATGGCAATTTTCTGTCTTGTGAAAAGATTTGTGGATTGAAAACCAAAGGATACACAGCAGTGGCTAAAGGGCTGTGCCTGGCAGGCAGGACAATTCTAAGATTTTTATTTCTGGCTTCTTGCTAGGGTTGTTCCAAAGCTGTGAACAGGGAAATGGATCAAAATCTGCATTATCTCTCATGATCCATTAACAGCTGTGTGCCACCATATCTTCAAGCATTCAGTTAAAAATTGATTATTTCTATCCTGTGATTATGATGAACCATAACTGTGCTAACCTTGTTATCATTATTTTAAAATTTTTGGGATATGGGTCCAGAAAAAATCATGAAGCCTTGGGAGCACGAGTGTCAGAATCCTGACAAATTAAATTGGTGAGGTAGGGACTGTTATTACTACAGGAACAGCTTCATATAAAACAATGAAGTAAACTCAGGCACATCTGCATCTTGCATTTACATGGAGATGTAAGAACAAAATTAATTGTCAAAAGTTGTCCAGAACTTGTCCTTAATAAATATTGCTATACAAATACAGAGGTAAGGTTATCAGCATGGCACAGTGTCACACTGTAATCAAAGTCTGACATTATTAAAGTGGTGTATATTTTTTTTCTTGACTATGGTAGTGGCAAACTGCATATCATGCTGGACACAGGCCAGGAATATGTTTACTTGATGAGTTCCTCCTGCAGCTGTGCTTTCACTAATGCTAAGGGATAGTAGATGCTTTCCCATTTACACAATGCCATTACAGACATGTATTTTCGTAGTATCCCATTTCTTTCTCTCTGCTATTCAGATCTTGATTCTGTCCAGATACTTGGTGTTCTGAAAGTATTCTTGCTTGCACAGATGCAGCTATGTGTCCTACATTGAAGTACATTTAAGAGTTGCATGAGAGAATAGGATCTGAAAAATGATGCGATTTTATAACAATTACTGTGTAACTTTGGCTGTGAAAGCAAAAGCTGTGATATTCTGACAAGGGGAGGTGCTGCAATTTCACCACATGTTCTCTGTAGAGATCTGAAAAATTGCTTAATGGTATCTTGCCTATATTCTGGAATTCACCAAAAGAAGCATGACCAGCAGATCTAAGGAGATGATTCTGCCCCTTTATCCAATCTCATGAAATGCTGCCTGTAGCTACATCCAGCTCTGGAGGCTCCCAGCATAAAAAGGACATGGACCTCCTTGCTGGAGCAAGTCAAGAGGAGAAACTTAACCAAGAAGATGATCAAAGGACTGGAACATGTCTCCTATGAAGATGGGCTGAGAGAGTTGGGGTTGATCGGGCTGAGGAAGAGAAGGCTCCAGGAGGACCTTACAGAAACCTTCCAGTACTTAAATGGGGCCTACAGAACAGCTGGAAAGGGACATTTCACAAAGGTGTGTAGCAATACAATAGGGCTTGAAACTGAAAGAGACTAGATTTAAGTTAAATATTAGAAAGAAATTCTTTAGTGTTAGGGTAGTGAGGGACTGGAACAAGTTGCCCAGAAAAGTTGTTGATGCCCCATCACTGGAAGTGTTTAAAGGCCAGTTTGGATGGGGTTTTGAGAAGCCTGGTCTAGTGAAAAGTGCCCCTGTCAGTGGCACGACAGTAGCTAGATTATCTTTGAGGTCCCTTCCTACTCAAATCATTCTGTGAATCTACAATATCTGTGGAACAACTATTCAAACCCCTGTGCCATGGACAAGGAACCTTTCACGTGACCAGGTCACTCCAAGCCCCATCCTGTTTTATCTAGAGGGATAGGGATTCTCCACATTTCCCAAGATGGACAGTCCACAATTTCTCTGAGCAGAGGTGGAGAAGAAAATTAGTTTTCTTGTCTGTGATATTGTGGACCAGAACATAAAAGCTCCTAAATATATTATGCTTTTAAGGACTATGTGGAGAAGAGCTGGTGAAATAAGATCCTCAAAACTCTCAAACGCATTGTCTATACTGTAGTATCCAAAATTTAACAATAGTGCATTTTGCAGGTAACAACAGTAAAAACAGATTTCTAAAATATTCCTTAGTGTAACCTGGTGATTTTTTTTTTCCTCAAACGTTTCATAAAATGTTTTCTTTTATAGGACTCTTATTACAGGCAGAAATGGGTTTTCTGTGATAATTTATGTGACACTGAAGGAAATTTCTACTTCATTTACTTCTTCTAAATGTATTGAATATGTCCCTAAGTTTATTCATAAAGCCACAAATGGTTGGTCTGAAGCTTAGAGATTGTTCCTGGCTAAGCACTTAAGTAACAAGGTATTATTTGAACTCATAGCCACTGAAATGTTTGCGTCTACAATGCTTTATGATGGATTTCATTTTGTTAAGTAAATTCTCTGTCCACTTTAACTATCTTGTGTATGCTGATCTTTCTGTTTGTGCGGGAGGCATTTGACCTTTAAAAGTTTGCAGACCAATAACATAGTACTAAAGAGTTAGCACTCATATAGTAAAGAATATAGGTATCCCCCAAATTATACATGCTTCATTTCAGGTGGTTTTGAACGACTGAATTTTTTTGGGTCTGGATTCTTTGGAATCATACTTACTTAGTTTTGAAAGGCATGACCTGCATTTCTGCCAGCAACACAAATCAAACTATTTCTCAGATTTGCCAGAAGGGTTTGATGAAGGCAAGGTATTTCAAACAAACTGTATATAATGTTTCTGTCAAAATTAAATGCAGTAAACCATCAAATGACATTAAAGGTTTCATTTCAGTAATTTATAGTGTGAAGAGTTTAAAAAAAAAAAAAGGTGTCATGCTGTCCTGTATGCACTAGAGGGCAATACAAGAATTACAGTTTTGATGGGATAGTCGATATTTCTTTCCCTCTGTCCTCCCCTACAACTTTTTAGTAAACTTTTATAGGATATAGAAAGCATACATTAATTCAAAATGTGCCTGAGTGGGATTGTGTTAAAAGTACTTGGAATGTACCTCTTCAGTAATAGATACAAACTGCTGCAGCTCAGATCCTGCTTCATGGAGTGGCTTGTGTAATGAATTTTGCAGATTAAAAAATACAAACAATGTGTACTAAACTCTTTGATTTACTCCCATACCTTAGGGAGGAAATAGAAATAATTCAGTGTCACTGTGAATAATATGGTAGACATACCATTATTCATTCAAACGACAACACCTAGTGTGTAAGAAATGAAGTTTCTTTCAAAATGTTGCAGATACTTACCCTGAAATGTCAAGCAGAGGTTAGTATTTATGTTAATTAAGGTAAACAGGTTGCCCAGCCCTTTTGCTTATGTTCACCTTTACAGTGCTCTCAGCTCTTACGTGCCTGGAATTCTCAGCACAATGACTTATAGGCTAGTTTATGATTGTTAAAGGGATAGTTAAAGGGCACATGAGCCCTTTAGGATGTGTTTGACGTCCTGCCCTGAAGGGGTGTGACACCCTGACTGAAGGGCAGCTAGATCCCTTTAGACCTTAGAATATCTACTGGGGAGATCAAGAGAACCTGCAGAAGTATCAGAATGTGACTTTTTTGTACCCTGCCCCTAGGCACCCTACCCCCACAAATCTGCTTGCAAAACTTAAAATAATAAATTTATAAACATAAGGCACCAGAAATAAAAACATCCTTTCATTCTTTTTTCCTGCAGTGACAAGAGATATATATTCCAAATTGTAGACAGACCTGCCTTGGAGATAAATCGTCTGATTTCAGCGTCTCAGCAGTAGATAATAGATTCCCTTAGAACCACATAATTAAAAAATGACATTTCTACTACAGTGTGCCAACTTGCCACTGCCATTGCCCTAGGATTCTGGGGATGGGGAAGCCCTGCAAGGCACAACAAAAACAATCTTATGTTCTTCAGGGGGACAATATAAGGTTGTTTTAACAAAGATAAAGATCTTGAAGGAGGCAAAGGATATTTTTATAAACTTCTTTCTTTTAAATGGGAAATCTCTGAGGGAAACCTGTTTATTATAAAGTACACCAGATGAGAGAAAACATATGCAGAGTGGCAGTAAAAATTAATATCCTAATTTCCATTACAGTTAAGAGGGCAAGGATCTGGCATGAATCAAAAATGTTGAAAAGTGAGAGACTCATGGTGAGGGCCTTTTCCCAGTACGATAGATGGCCTTTTGTTTGTGAATGACCTTTATGGTGCTTTAACTCTCAACAAAGCAAAAATTTTCTTATAGCCAAGATTAGTTGTTTTTAAGACCTATGGTAAGCAAAACTCTCCATGAATAGATTAATTGAGTCTATATTAGTGTTGCCTGAATATAACCAGTCTAGCAGCCTGTTCTGGCAAGAGCGAGAGGGTAGGATCTGGACTTTCGGGATGTCTGGTGTCTGACTTCCTTAAATTCATGCTGCTCATGTGGTTTTCAGGGGTCGAAAATCTACAATCTGTTACCCTAACTTAGACAAGATGGTCAATCAGGAGGTCCCCATGAATGATAAAAGCCTTTCTGTAGAGCAGGGCTCACTCAGTGAGAGCTCTCAGAGTGAGTGTCCTTCCTATACAATGTGCTGGGCATCTGAGCTGGCTTGGGACCCTGAAGTGGCAAAATGCAGTGTCATAAGGAAAAACTGTGCCTTATGTGCTTTTGCCTTCAGTGCTTGCTTGAGTAAGTTTGGAATTGACAAGCAAAATATCCTAGGAGAACCACAGCTCTTTATACCTGCCTTGTACTCTTTAAACTGTTTTCTTCTCCAGCAAAGCCCTTTTTTGATCTCTTGAATGGCATTTTGAAATTAAAGAAACAGAGAACAAGGAAATCTCCTTTGGGACTTTGTCATTGTTAATAGAAATGATGGTAATAATTGGCATTCACTGCTTGAGCATGCCTCTAGCGTGAGTAGCTGGATTGTCAACAGTGGTTTTATTTTTAATTCTGACATATCTAGAATGTTTCACCTCAAGAAATTATACTAGGTACATCTAATGCATTTCTTACCAAAAGGAAATGATGTCTCTCCCTTCTGTGTCCTAGGAACACCTCTTCTCAGGGTAATTCTTCTGGGATTCTGTCTTGAATAAAAGCAGCAGAAAGGGGACAATTGCAATGCAACCGTTTTATAACCTATGGACTGGAAGCAACAGTTCATTTCCCTATGAATTATAGTCTCTGCTGGGTCTGAAATTAACCAGCACTGAGAAAAATACAGCAGCAATAAAATATTCCAGATTTTCAGTAGTATTTTAAATGAACAGTTATTTTATGCTGTTTGATTGTTAAGCCCACTGTTCAGAACAATGGATGGGGATTTCCTTTATCCACTGGGAATTCAAATGAATAATTTTCAGTAGTCAAGGAGTAATTGCTCCGATTTGAGTAGAAGCCAGGTCCTCTGTTATGATATTTAGAAATTTGAATTTTCAGTGATAGAACACAGAAATGTTAGCCTGACAATGCAATGGAAACAGCAAGTTTTTGGTGATACCTTGGGTATCTGGAATAGTACCACATCGTTGCCTTGAATCATGGCAGATCTGCAAACACTGTAATTGCAGAAACCAAAGGGAGCTAGTGAAAAGGAGACAATGAAGAAATGATGATAAATACTAGAAGTGTGTTTTTCAATTCTAGTATAAATAATAGATTGTATTGGGGTCCTAGGGAGAGGACTGGTGAAAAAAGGAGATAGAAAGAAAGGCACAGAAAGCAACCTTTCTGAAACGCAAGGAGTTTTAAGCAGGTTTAGGAAAGCTTAAGAGTTCCTAGAAGAAATTCTTTACTCCCATACCTGCCATCTGCAGTTTTTAACAGAGATAAGGGGGAAAAAAAGTCTTTGCATGAAAGAAAAAGAAAAGAAAAGAAAAGAAAAGAAAAGAAAAGAAAAGAAAAGAAAAGAAAAGAAAAGAAAAGAAAAGAAGAGAAGATAGATGTGCTGAAGCTGATCAGGAATGTTTTACAAGAAGAAAGTTAATCAATTACAATTAATGTCAGGGAAATGCAGGAGCTTTAAAGCCACCTGGGAGTTCTCTCGGGGCTGAGAGCATCAGAAAAGAACTTCCATCCAGATAACAAGGAAAGAAAGCTTTCTGAAGACCTGTGGGCTGGATCATGCTAAATCATAACTGGTGACAACTGGGAAGAATGTAGAAAATTCTGCTGCAGATCTTCTGTCTTGTGGATCAACATACATTAGAAATATAGCGGTGCCAAACAACCACTTATGTGCCCCATTGTCACTGTTAGACCCAAAGAGGGATCCAAAACACTGTTCAAAAACAAGATTATTCATTCCTTCAGTGAAATTCTGTGAGCCCTTCTGTGAATCTCTTTCCTCCCAGCACAATTCCTCTCTCATACAGATGAAGGCTCTCTAATAACTAAACCTTGTGTGGATGTGATCTAGGATGAAACCTATGGTTGTTTTGACAGATGCAGTAGGTATTCATTAAGAATTTCCCCAATATGAAAGAAGTCTTGGTACAGCAGAGGATGGAGAGACTGGTTCAGTGATATTTTAAGTGACAAATAATGAAAAGGAACAGAATGTTTGGTTTGGTTGGGTTTTTTAGGTTTGTTTGTTTTGGGGTGGGTTTTTTTTTTGGTTTTGTTTTTGTTTTTTGTTTTNGAGTTACCATGGTCTTATTACACTTTTCAATTTTTAGGAGAATTTGCAGAGGTAAAACTACAAGATGTATGGGGGATTCACTATCAAACTAATGCAAGAACTTTGCCATTGTGAATAGTTACTTGAGTTATTCAAAGCAGAGATTCATGTATTTTAGGTATATTCACGCATATATATAATAGTGTAGGAGCTACTCTTTCACACAGTGGACCTTACAATGGCAGCACAGATTTGAATTTACTTTTGTTATTGGACAACAGCAAATCAAACTTCTGAACATTTTTTGGACAGTCTTTTAATCCTTTTCAGTTATACCAAGGCTGACTTGCTAAATCTGTTCTGAAATCTGAAATTGTTTGGTGGTGAGAACGTTCAGATTGGTCTTTGTTTAGTTGCTATATATTTCTAACTTTATTTTGTTTAAAACAGTATCTATAGCTATCAGCTAAGAGGCATTTACCAATTACTAAATTCCACTGCTTCTTTGGTAACAAAGGGAAACAAAAATATCACAATCCACCAAAAAATAGTGGTCCCACTTACAAAAAGTGGCCATGGCTACTGACCTCCAATATGAATAGAGAGAAGCATCTGTATTCCCTAAATCCCAATTTTATTTGAGACTGAGCAATATTTCTCTAAGTAAATCACTGTCAAATGTGAAGAATGCCCCCTAAATTAACAGTCACTTTTCTATTCACCTTTATTGCACAACCCAGTTCTAACCATGATGCCAAATCAAATTCCTTTCTGTCTCATTTATATGGACAGCTTCTCTCATGACAACAAAATTTGAAGTCTCTAGCATATTATACCTGCTCTATGCTTGGCTGAGCCTTGCTAAAAACCCGGCTGTCTTTTCAGAAAACTGAAATGCAGAGCAGCATTCCTTGTTTCCCTTATAGTCTCTGTCACAGAAAAAAAACCCACCTAATCACAGTCCATAACCATAGCTCACTTCAATTATATCAGTGATGGTAACACCCTGCATTTTCAGATGAGAAACTATCTAGTAATTGCAGATGTTCTGCCAAGAGCACATGGTGCACTTGATGACATATAAGCAGATGATCAGGAACAAGGAATAGCAGCAGTACGTGTGAGACTGATAAAACCTGTATCACAAGGCATATAAATTTAGCAGGGGAAAAAAAAATAAAGCCAGAAAATAAAAAAGTGCCATGAGATAAAGCTGAAAGGGAGATAAGAAAATTCTTGCCACATGGGAAGGGAGGAAAAAAAAGAAAGAAAATTGGGGAAGGGGAAAGGAGAAAGCAGATAGAAATTTAGTGAGCTGGAAAATAAAATTTCAAAGTAAGTTCCATTAAAAAGGGGAAAAAGACTGACAAATTTGAATGCCAAGAAAGAAGGTAGTGAAACAACCTAGATTTCACATACAGTGTTATATACAGAATAGAGAAGAAACTTGTCTGTGATTCCTTCTGCATTTTACTGTTTGAGACCAAGTATCTTAACTGTACGACACTGTACAGGTAAAAAGGATTTTCTTTCACATACTCCTAGTGATATTATGACTGCTGTCACTATGCTTGCAGCACAAAAGTCCTGTTACTTATTAATATTACGGGGGTGATTAATTCTCTAAACCACCTTGTACCTAACTGTCCTATGCTCCCCCGCATTTCCTAAATCTACGTGAACCTCAGTGGGTAGAAGACATGTTTATGGAGATGGTATTGAATCTACTTGATATTTGGCATTGTTGGATCACAATTTCCCATAATTCCCCATCACTGAGTGAATAGAAAATGTTTCAGAATATCATCATATATTAAAATGTTATAAACCAGGGAATAGAATATTGAAGACATGCTAGTAGCCTCAGCCACTCAACCCTGGACAAGGCCTGTATTTCCTTTAAAAACCAAAACAAACAAAAAATTTAAAACTCAAGTGAGTTCATTTGTGATGAGAAAAGAAAAATACCTGAAGCCCTAAGGCTAATTGCTAGTTGTAAAGTGAAGCCTGCTTCCCTCACCATACTGAGAGGTGCTTCAAATTTATTACTTGCCGTGTTGCTTTAGGGACAGATTTGTGAAAGGGGTAAGAGCTTGAAATAATTCACTTAATGGACCCTCAGTAATTTAACGAGCTATTTCAGATGGAAGCAGTGCTCTGATTAAAGGGGAGCTGCTGATACAATGAATGACTGCCATGAAAGTCAAATGGAAATGGCTTGAGGAGGGAGGGAAAGGGTAAAAGAGGAAGGATGAAGGTAGGAAGCAAGATCACTGCAATGCAGACTAACAAACGTGACAGACCAATCTATCATGGTCTGCAGAGGTAGAGGGACTTTCCAAAGACTGTGAAGCAGTATGACATGACTAACAAGTCTGTAACCATTCACGCATTTATTGATTGAGCTATATCCATGGATAACAGATAACTCTCTCAAAAGGGGACGTCTTCTGCATCAAAAACAACAGGTACTGTATTTCTTTTGATGGACTACAAAGACACTTTTCTCACTCATTTGAAATATTCATGCACATGTGGAAAACAAACCCAAAACATGAAAAACCACCAGCTTTCTTGTTTTCTAGTCTCATCTTTTTCCCCTTTTTCTGGTATGATTTGCAAAGGTGAACAAGAAGTCAGGGTAAGGGCACCTGAGTGAAATTCACGTGGGTGGTTCCAAGTCTCTAATTGCTGTTCCTCAGACTGCCACAGCTTCTTGGAACCACAGCCAGCAAGGAAATGACTGACGCCTTTCTGCTGCAGAAGCCTACCTGACCAGAGGGAGCATCTATGCTGCCAGAACCAGGACTCACAGGCATATAGGCTTTCATTTATCAAGAGAAAACAACACATTATTGCAAGTCCCCTTCCCCTTCTCTTGCTCCGTCTTTATGAATACACAGACATACCTAAATACTTGTGTATATTTGGTTATTTCCACATATGCATAGATTTATATATATATATATATATGTCTCTGTGTGTGTGTGTATGTTCCCTGTATGTATTTGTGTATTTGTTTAATCAACAGATTTAAACTAACGTGACTACTTTTAAAATACTTGGGAGAGAGTATAGAGGTGCACTATGTCTTTGCTTTTATACTTTTCGTTCTATATCTATTGAGTATACTCAATGAAATTAATCATGTACATTTCTGTTACTACTGATGGAGTAACATCTGAGTTTTTAATTTTGTCCTGTAGTCTGTCAGAGTAAAAATTACTGTGGGAAGACAGAGATAGTGCTAAAGGCAATCCTGCCTCTGATGTATTGCGGCTGTGTTAATTACCAAAGAGTGGGAACAGCCTTGCCCTCACAGCTGGGTGTGATAAAAGAGCGAGTTAGCTGGTGGAGTGGTCAGTTGGACTCTGCTGGCTGTGCTGTGAGGAGGAAGGGACAGGAGGCTGTGTGAGGGACAGATAAGGTGAATCACTGTATGAGGGACAGACAGGGTCAGGTGGCCATGCTAGGGACAGGAAGGAGCTAGCTGGAATTGCAAAAGGAAGAGAGAAGAAGGAGAGAAAGAGCCAGAGCTGTGTGGAGCTGCCCATGGGAGGCTACATAGAAAAGGTATGAGAGACATTTAGATAACAGGGTGCTGGTGCTTGAAGCTTTCTGAAGTTTTACTGAAACACTCTGAGTGTTGTGGTCATTGCTACAATTGCAAATTACTAGTGCTTGTTTCAGTTAGTTTTAAGTAAATGCTTGCTTTCCTTGGGAGTCTTGTAATATGCCTTCAGGAGCCAAAAAGAATGAAGCAGATTAGGGACCTATGGAAGCGATTTTTTTTTTCCTAAAATAAAAACCTTTTTGTGTCCCAAGCAGGATGACCTTTGGAAAAACAATAAAGAAGTCATTCAGGCAAATAACATAATTTTTTTTTAAAGTGATATTTTTATGTCTTATGAATGTTTGGTTTACATTTTTAGTGAGTAAAAAATTAACACAGCTTTGATATTTTTTGTGAACTGAATCCATTTGCAGTCTGACCTAGAACTTGATTGGTCCTGTATTTACTGTTCCTAAGAGCAAACAGGGGTCATTTATAAGCATCCTGCCTGGATAATTTTCTTGATGTTACAAAATATGCATGTACTTCTTTACAGTACCTGTAACATGCATGTGCTTTTTACCCTAACCCTATATATAATCTTGCCAATTTAACATTAACCAAGTGAGATTCTGTGTTGATTTCTGTCAGATCAAGGGTCTTCTGCATTCACTTTATTTAGTAATTTAGCAGAAACAGAATGTGTGTGTCTCTGTGTCTTGAAGGTGAGTTACTGAAAGGTGTCAGTCTCTGCTGTAGTTCAGTTTAGAGTAAAATCCCACCACTAAATAAACTAACTGTGAGCTTTTAATATCATAAAATCATAGAACATTCTGAGTGAAGGACAACGTTCACCAGACCAGGTTGCTCCAAATTCCATCCAACCCAGCCTTGAACACTTCCAGGCATGGGCCATTGACAGCTTCTCTAGAAAACAAGTTCCAATGCCTCACCACCCTCACAATAAAGAATTTTTTCCTAATATCTAATCCAAACTACTGTCTTTAAAATTCAAACCAGTCTTCTTTGACCTATTACTATATGACTGTAAAAATTCTCTCTTAATCCTTTTTTGTAGGCTCCCTTCAGGTACTGGAAGGCTACAGCTAGGTCACCCTGGAGCCTTCTCTTTTCCAGGCTGAAAAATCCCAGTTCTCATGATCTTGGTTATTGTTTCTATATTTAATTATGTGAGGTATGGAAATCAATCTTTTTGAAGGAAAAAACTCCAAAACCGTAATGTAGAATCTAGACAGAAGGGATTGTTTCAGATTTTGTCACACTGCAGGGAAGTTAGATCCATCTGTGGGTTTTTATGTTTTGTGCTGTAAACCTCTGTTAACTGCATCCTCAAGTGGAGGTGATAGAGTGGCTCCCATTCCCTTACACACTTCTGTCATTCATCCACATTCCAGCTGCATGTAGACTCAGCTGAATTTAGTAAGCAACTGTATTTAATCATCTTCACCTATTTTTACTGCAGTAAGTGATTTGACAGTTTAGAGCCCTCCTTTCTCTAGGCACCTGGATGCTGCTCCAAATACACTTGAATGGATCACATAGGGCTGTTAAGAACTTGGTAAGGCTGCCATTCTTCATGCAAATGAGCCTTTTTCTATTATTGATATGCTAGTTTTCATCTGTATTTGCAGAGAAAATGTAAAGGTGTTGAGATGACAAGATTACAGATGAGGAGTCCACCCACACATATCCCCCACCCTGTCCAACACACAAAATGGCTTGGTGATATAGCAACTGTATCTTTCCTACCCACAAGGATATCTCTGTTAGCTAGGGGTGATGTGTTATTTCAGTTATCTTTTGACACATCAACCCAAAGGCAAGGTGGGGATATCAGTTATGTGAATGGAAATGGGGAGAAAAATCATTGAACTTGGCAGATGCACATACACTGTAAAATCTGGCAAAATGAGAATAGAATGAGGGAGTGTGGAGCCATTCTGATTTTGCTATAACCCTACAGATTTCACTGGGGACTCATGGCTCACAGTGACATCATTGAGAGGAGGACTAGACTCTACATATATTAGACAGATTTGGAGGGATATATTTCATGAGTAAAAATGGGCATTCACAAAGTTGATCCTTTTCATTTTCTGGATAAATGAATGTTGCTGTTTGACCCTCTGACTTGCTGGGTCAGAGTGCAGAAGTCCTGACATTGGCTTTGATGCAAAGTAAAGTGTCACCAGTAAATCTATGTTTGGATGCACTGACACTTAAAAAGGCCAAGTTGTGAAGTTAGTTAATTAGGAATCACCCAGGGATCATTGCAAGTCTCTCTGTTTATGTCATGATTAAGTACGAAAATGCTTAACAGTTTTAAGTCATTCTAATGATTGTGCCAGAAAAGCACAAGTAGACAGAACATATAAAATGCTAAGAATGCTTATTTTTGCATAAATGAAAAGCAATACATAAGAAGAAATGCACCATAAATTCTGTAACTGTCACTAAATCAGGGCTTATTTTTTTTTTTTCTTTCTTTTGCTGTAACATAATGAGGGGCTTACTCTTTCTTTTGCTGTAACATAGTGAAGGGCTCCTTCACTCCTTCCCTGTGAAGGGCTTACTCTTTCATCAGGAACACTGATGTATTTAAGGGTGTATATGTATCCTTGTGCCCTAATATCAACTAAATGTCTCTTCATACTGCATTTTCCCTTGATGTGTTCTCAGGGTATCCGGTTTCCAAATGACTGTTGGCTAACCTGGCTATAAAAGGTGACAAGTGAATAAAAGAGATCAGAAACTGTTGGCATGTGACAGTAGTGTTGTGTGACTCTCATTGAGGTGGTCTGAAATAGAAGCTGGACCACCCATTGGCTCCCTTCTTTGCAACTGGGCTGAGTGATGGTTCTAGTTCACTGCCCATCTCTGCTGAGTCACAGGTACTCTTGCTGCTGGTCCATTATTACTGAATAAACTGGTTTTGTGCAATTATCAACTATAAGATGTATTTAAAGGAATCACAATAGGAAAGAAAAACACAAAACATTGAATACACTGCTGGTCTCAAAATAGGTTAACAGGACAGCTATAGAGCATAAAACAAGCTTGAACCTTTTACATTTTCTGGGTCGCTTCACAGAACAGACAGTGCAAGAAGAGTGGTGAGCCCAGGAGAGATGTTTCTTTTTAAGGTGTAGAGAACCCTCTGTATTGTTTAGGGGTTAGATCGCTGTGGTATCAAAGGTAAAAACCAGCATACAATAGCTACAGATGAGTCATTCTCCTGAGAAGGTTTTAAGGTGTTGAAGTGAATTAAGATAACTTTATGCTGTTCTTGTTCTTACCAGTTCAAAATAATGCTTGTTGCAGCAGAAGAGCAAGAGAACTCCACTGAGTTCCTGGTGTGTCTAGTGCTTGACAAAGTCATAGCACTGATACAGTTCCTCTCCTGGGGTCTTGCAGCATAAATAGTCAACACCCATTCACTCATATATGCATACACAAAGAATGCAAACCCCAGAATCATTCAAAAAGGTGTGTTGGGTACAGAAGCAGAAAAGTAAAGAACATCCACAAACTGTTCCTGAAAGACTGTGGTAATTTTGAGCTGAACTTCTGCGTGCACTTTGTGATGGGAGATAATGCTGCCTGACCCCTGCTAACAGAGGTTGAACTTGCAGTGCACGAAGGTAGACGCTGCCATTTCTGTCTTGCCAAGTATAAATGGAGAGACTCTTCTGGCTGTGGATGTCTCTGCCAGTTTGAAAGGCAGCTAACCCTCTGCCCTGGTAGAGGGCCAATTGATTGACTAAAAATACAGCATTCTGACATGAAAATGTTCCCTGCTGAGCAGATTTCATAGTAGACTGTTGAGATAAGAGAGTAGAGGAAAGGACAAACTGTTCTTTAGGACAACAAAATCATTTCAGCTCATGCTTTAGTTTCAAGATATTTCATAATCACTTGAAGTGCTGTTACTTCTCATTTTCCTCTCATTTACTTCAGTGTTTATGTTTCGTCTTGAATGAAGACTAATTTACAATAAATTCTTTGCTCTTCGATTGATACAACACATCTTTTTTCCCTTCCTCTCTCTGCTGAGATCTTAACACAATATTAAAAAAGAATCAACACACTTCAGAGAGTAAAAGTATGTCAAGGAAGGTATATTGAAGCACTAAATCAGGGGAAAACAGTAGATGAAAAGACCTTCTACAAATGTTGGAAGATGTAGGGAAGAAAGCATTTATGGAATTAACCTGTCATGCTATGGGTGATCCCAGGCTCTACAGCTTTTCACACTCTAGTATGTGTCTATTCCATAATTAGGGTGGGAAGGAGAAAGATTGCTCCTTATGAACAATTAAAATAAAAGCAATTATTAAGCTGTGCATATTTTTCTCCTCATTATGAATTAAATGAGCAAACACCAGTTTATTTCCTGCTCATTTTTATTCTCTTCCCTTGCTAAAAGGCATTAAAAAAATCTTTTGTACTACATGGAGAGATTGGAAGCTTAATTACAGTGCTTCTAAAATGCTTTGAAATCCTAAAGTGAAAGATGTTATTGTACCATGAAAAAAAAAAGAGGTTTTTTTTCTCCTTCTTTTTCTGCTAGCTACTTTACAAACCCTCTTTTGTGTTTGTGACTTCATTTCACCTCCCGTCTAAACAGAGGATGGGCTTCCTATCATACTAGCCCATGAAGCAGGATGTAACCTACTGCTATATCTCACTAGATATAGTTTTGTAATTTATAGAAAGGATGAGACCTTTATTCCTGGGTCTTTGATAGTCTCAAACTGTACATAAGCTTCCCAATAGGAAATTTTGATGCTTCTGGAACCCAGATTACATGAAACCTTTCTTGTGGCCTGCTTAAATATCTCACAGATATGGGAAACTCACTCTGATCAAAACATTGGCTCTATGTGATTGGAGCTGATATATTTCATCAATTCTAGGCTGAAAAGCTATGAGAAATAAAGCCAAGCTTTGTATCCTAATGTGATCCTTCACCTCTGAAATAAATATTCAAAGATTTCTTGTGAACAAGCACAAGGAATGTCAACAGCTGAGTAGAAAGTTTCTCTTGATAAAATCACAGTACTCAGATTTGTGTCTCTATTGGTTTTCAAAAGAACTTTTGCTGTTGAGAGCACTGGTGGTTCAGAGCTCTGGTACAATTTTTTTTTTTTTTCACCGATAAGGGGTGCAAATGAAACCCAAGCCTTTACTGTTATTTCTGTCTCTTCAAAAATGGGTAGGTAATTTTTCTGAAGTACCTGAAATTTCTGTATGCAAACATCTCCACATCATACACGTTTGAATGTTTATGGAATAATCTTTCCTCTTCAAAATGAAAGATGCTTTCTTAGCTAGTCAGACAGGAGAGATGTAGAGTTCTTTTAATAAGTTTCCTTTCATATATTCCATGTTGGGGAATATATTAGTAAAGTTGGATTGTTACAGAGAAATGCATGAACTTTTCCAGCTGAAAGAAAACTGTGTACTGTTAAAACATTTCTGACCTCCCATCCCATCTACAAACCTGTAACACATCTGTACCTGGGCGTTGAAACACCATCCTTCAAAATGGACAGGGAGAGAATAAAGTAACTGCCATATGGTCTTAGATCAGTCCATCACTTGTGGAAAATGTGTATTCATCATGTATATGCAGTAAGCCCAGCTGCCTCCAAGTGTGAGCTGTATGTAGTTGGCTCCTACAATACTTCTCTACCTTTACACAGCTCCCTTCTATCTTGTTAAATCATCGACTTCTTCACAGTCCCTCAGCACATGACAGCGTGGTGGCAGCACCCACTCAGTCTAGCTGTGATTAGAGCTCTTGCTTTGGTATGTCATCCTTAGTCATTCTTGTAAGTTTCAACAGCTTGTAAGTCAAACACACAGGTGAATGCTGCAGCTGGCCAGAATACAAGTAACAGGTTGCATCTTAACGCAGAAATGATTGCAGCAAAGCATATCCTGTATAAGGAAGATAAAGGAGACCAGCAAAGTGGGACAGCTTGGTTCTTTCATATGGATTTGCATACACAGAGACACTACCAGCACCACAGTCCTGTGTGCTGAACATCTCAACCAAGGATGTTTTTAGTCCAAAAAAAACAGTGAATGTAAGAATGAATTTTCTTTTTCCTCTTCTACACTTTTAATTTCTTCACCATTCCCCAAAGAACAGATGCACTTCATATTAATCCTAGATTTACTTAAGGGTTCTTGAGAATAAAAGAACCATTGTGCTGTGCAGTGTTACAACACTACTCCAGACTTCTTCCAGTGTAGGACTGGGACAAGTCAGTAATGCATCCTTTACAGGGAAAAGTGTCCATCTGCTCATCATGTAGGTAGCACACTGTGATCACAAGTGGGCATATGCAATGTACGACTTGGCTTGGCCAGAACTTACCAGAACTACAAGATGATTTTTGGACAATGGTAGAGTTTTCTGGAAAATATGTAAGCTTAAAGCTCATTAAGAGAAAGTTTAAATCAACAAAAAGAAAAGAAATTACAGTTTTGAAGTTCTTCAGACCCATTCTCTAACATTCTATTACAGCCTTTGAGTCCTTTTCGCATGTAATATTTTAACATGGAATGTTTATCCTTTTTATATTTTAGGAGATAAAGATCTTACATGAGCAGATTTGTGTCTTAATGAAAACAGCCAAAATCAGGTTTGCTCATACAAAGAAATAAATTTTGCCTTGCTGTTTCCTGGAATCCCTTTTTGTTTTCCCCTGTAATAGGGTGGTTGTGTTTCTGACCTTCATAAAGAGAACCAGAACAGATCCTGTGTCTATTTTTAAGCAAACTGCCCTGAACCTGAGCTGCTTCTGGGCCCTGGGTCTTATAATTCATGGGCCTCATACTTGATGGGCCTCATGGACAGATTGGCAGTCTGCAAACAAGTTTCCTACAGAAATTATGCATACAATTGGCATGTAGTGTAACTATCTTTTCAGGATATTACCAGAAGATAGGTTGCCTGGAAGGGGATCGGTCCAGCACAGCAGACTTCCCACAACAATACTGCAGAAAGCTTGAAGCATTTTTGATACCAAGGGAACTGATTTTCCACTGGGTGCCTGTCCTGGTTTAGTCACTCTAGGACAGCACCCTTTGTGAATCACATTCTACTAATCCCAGCTGCAATCCTAAGTAGCAACACTGCAGGGTCACTCTCAAGAAGACATAAAGTCACATTTAAAATACAAAGAAGGCAGCAAAAGACAGTGTAGTGGTATCCAAATATATGTGACATACATGCTCCATTTCTGTATTTCTACTTTAAAAAGGATGGGTAAGGTTTATGTCTAGCTTCCTGTCAGCCATCCTACCATCACTTATTTCCCTTCACTTTGAAAGAAAAGACAGTAAATATTAGCTCATTAAATAATGCAAATTTGATTAGGATGTACAACAGGAGGAACAGTGGGATACAGTCAAGAAAAATATCCTTATAAATCCAGAGTTACCACAAAGTGATTTTAAAGAAGTGGGATTTATTTATTTTGCAAGCAGAGAAGTCTTTGATGTCACTTACAGAATTGGCATCCTATTAGCTGGGAACCTGTCCTAATTTACTCTTGTCAAAATCCTAGACAATGGTTTGATCTGCTTTAAATAAGATACAGATGGTTGTAGAATTGAGTTTGAATTTAGTAAATAGTTGTGGTTCTTCCAGTTCATTCACTGATACATTTATTTTACTACAGTTATTACCCCAAAATGCTTGATATATCTGCTATGAGTTTTGTCTGTGCGAAGGAATTCATGGCAAAAGAGTTACTGAAAAGTAAAATTGGGGGTTATTTTATCATAGACTAAAAGACTTTAAAGACTAAAGACTGGTTTAGAAATAACTGATTTTAAAATTAACTGCTTATTGTCTTTGGGTTTTTTGACTGATTATTTTTAAGCATCATCTGGTGCAGGTGACTTTCTCTCACATGGTGTTTATATCTTTTTGCTTTAGAAATATTTCAAAGCAATTTGGAAATAGTTTTTGTCAACAGTGAAGGTCTTTAGCAAGTAAGACCTGGAATGGTAGAAAAAATATCTTTTAACAATGGTGGAAAATTAAGGAATATATAGTCTCTCAAACTGCAATTTGATTAGCACACAAAGACAGCCCTCAGACTCTATACACACAGTAAAAAACCAATATCTTTAATGTCAGTGATGACTCATTGTATGTCAATAGCATTATGAGAAAACTATGTTGAAATACGTTGATGTTCTTAGATTAAATTTTTCAAAACTAAAATTAATTTTCCTTTGAAATTGCTGTACATCTTGGTGTTCTTGTATCTTCCAAAAAGTCACTAATATTCAAATGCATTTAAATAATGCATATTGCATACATCAGGAGAGAATTGCTAAACCAAACAGTGAGTTTGTTTCCACACAGTTCAAGGACAGATGTGCACAACTGATCAAATAGAAAATGTAAGCATGCCTTTTTTTATAATTTTTTAATACTTGGAAAGCAGTTAAAAATTAAATCTATATAGCGATAACAGTCTAGTGATATCTCAGGAGACCTTGTTTCAAAATAATAAATTAAATAAATAAATAAATGTAGCTAGATCATTATCTATTTATATGCATTTCTGGAAAAAAGGAATGACACAGAGGTGAAAGCATAATTTATCAGCATTTATTTTCACAGTTCCTTCCAGAACATTTGTACAGTCTTGACTTAACCCAGAATTACCAAACACTTCCTTTTGACAGCCCAGTATTAGAACTGTCTTGTTCCTTTTCTATTGACTGTTGATTTTCTCACAATTATCACTTGTCTACCTCTGCTGGTTTTGACTGGGATAGAGTTAATTTTTTTCCATAATTGCTAGTAGGGACTATGTTTTCACTTTGTGCTGGAAAGAGTACTGAAAATTCAGGTATGTTTTTGTTACAAGCTAATTTTATTACAAGCTTTCCATGAGCCAGCGGTGTGCCCTGGGGGCCAGGAAGGCCAGTGGTGTCCTGGGCTGCATTAGTAAGAGCACTGCCAGCAGGTTGAGGGAGATGATCCTGCCCCTCTGCTCTGCCCTGGTGAGGCCACAGCTGGAGTGCTGTGCCCAGTCCTGGGCTCCTCAGTCCAAGAGAGACTTGGAGCTCCTGGAGCGGGTCCAGTGGAGGGCAACAAAGATGATTAAGGGTCTGGAGCATCTCTCTCATGGGGAAAGGCTGAGGGAGTGGGCCTGTTAAGCTTTGAGAAGAAATGACTGAGAGGGGACCTTACCAATGGCTGTCAGTATCTGACAGGAGGGTGCCAAGAGGAGGGATCCAGGCTCTGCTCAGTGGTGCCCAGCAATAGGACAAGAGGCAACAGGCAGAAACTGATGCACAGGAAGTTTCCCTGAACCTGAGGAAGAACTTCTTTACTTTTGTGGGTGACTGTCCAGAGAGGTTGTGGAGTCTTTTTCTTTGGAAACACTCAAGAGCTGTCTGGACACAATCCTGTGCAATGTGCTCTAGGATGACCCTGTGTGAATGAGGAGGTTGCAGCAAATAATCCCTTCCAACCTTGCCCATCCAGTGATTGTGTTATCACCAAGCAGTGCTTATGAACAGTCAAGTCCTTTTCTGCTCCTCACGTACTCCACCAGTGAGTAGGCACAAGAAGTTGGGAAGGGGAAGATCCAGGATAGCCAACACAAACTGACCAAAGGGATGTTCCATATCATATGGTATCAGAGTCTGCAAATAAAGCTGGGGGAGGAAGGAAGAGGCAGGGGAACACTGAGAGTACCTATATTTGTCTTCCCAAGTAACCACTGCATCTGATGGAGCCTATTTTTCCTGGGGATGGCTGAACACTTGCTTCAGAATGAGAAGTAGGGAATGAATTCCTTATTCTGCTTTGCTTGTGGTCATGCCTTTTGCATTACTCATTAAATTTTCTCTGCCTCAACCCACAAATTTTCTCACTTTTACTCTTCTGACTCTCTCCCTCATCCCATCTTGGAGGGAGAATAAGTAAGCAGCTCTGTGCTCTTTAGTAGCCAGCTGGTGTTAAACCAGTAAAATACACCAAAATATCAGACATGGATATATTAAACTGGGTATTTTTTATTTCAAACTGAGGAAAAATAATAAATACACTATAAAAATAACAAACAGTAAGTCTTCACGGGCAAATGAAAACAGGCAGCCAGTTTCTCAGTAGCATTTGACATATTGCATGAATCTCAACACAGTGGAGCTTTTGACAATATTATCATGCAACTTTTCTGTATGTAGAGAAGATGAATAATAATTATTTTTTTTTCAGGTATGGATGCAGTTACATGGACCACCTTAACACCACAGAGAAACCAGAAGTTGGGAGGCTCTGAAATCTAATGAGCATAGTCCAGAATGTTGTTTTTTTCAAGGCACAGCAAGAACCACCACAAGCCACAGTGGCTTCCCTGTACTGCTGAAAGTGGCATTTCTCTTCCACTAAATAAGACAAAAAGTTTCAATCAGAAACATCTGACAGTTTTATTCTTAAGAACAGGAGATGTGCTCTGGTTTTATATCTCATATGACATTAACATCTCACTGATTTTGTCCAGGAATGTCTAAATGTTTCTAGCAACCTTGAGCAGGTAACTTTTTTCTAATGGGCTGGATTAGGCCAAGGAGCCTGGACACTGGTAAATCATGTAGTATCAGCACATTTATCATGCCAAATTCTGCACTGGCTCTGAAGGCTCCACATCAGGGACTAGACTTTTTCTCTGCAACATTAATTTTGTTTCTGATTGAAATCTGCATCTCCAGAGAACCTTCTTCAGCTTTAAGTTTTAAATAACTCCAGTGTTTTAATTTCTCTTCCTCACCCTAATGTGGGGTTAGGAAGGAAGTTCAGGAGATGTGAGAGTGTCTGGTGCTTTCACAGAAAGAACACTATGTTAAAAAGTATGCAGAAATGTCAGGAAGTAAAACAGCTTATTTGCATCTTATTTGTTACTATTAGCATGTGATTAGATGAAGATTTAAAGAGCCAGAGTTTCACTACATATTTGCTAGATTGCTGATGGTGTGGCGTGATGCTTCCACCTCACCCTAGCCTGACATCAGCTGAAATCAATTCTAAGATGTTGCTCAGAAGCTCAAGTTGGCTATATACAGTGTAGGATATAGTAGTCCCAGATTTACTGTGTAGTATACACATGAAAAAAATAGCAATATTAATTTTATTGGAATTATGGGAAATATTTTATATCCAAATATAGGAGATAATTATTTGGTCCTATTATTTTAAAGGAGCATTTAGATTTCAACACAGGGCATTGGTGCTCTCAGTCAGAAGGAGAATTTTGTGCACAGAGATGCGGGTAGATCTGAAGCAGTTTGGTTTAGTGAATATTAGGAATATTAGTGATGACTTTTGGTTTCGTGCTGATGGTTGTGTATGGTAAAACCCAAGGGAACTACTTAAAGCTTTTCAAGGCAATTTCATAGAGTCCTCTACAGGGGCCTCCATCTCAGCAGTTTGAAGTAGTAGATTTACATACTTGCAGGTGAAATGGTTGAGAAAATCTGACCTAAAGCAAATAAATTAGGTGCAAACTGATATATATAATGGTCTTACTTTTCTTGTTTTTCTTATGGTTCTGATATTTCTAAATAAAACCATATTTAAACATAACAATTCTTGAGATTTTTAAGGGTTTTTTGCCTTGAATTAATCCTTACTCTGAGGTAGTAGTGCACTCTCACTGTTGTGTGATCGTAGTCAGTCACATTCACAAATTGAATAGTAAAAAATGAAGACAATTAATGTGATCATAAGGTTTAAAAGCAAGTCTGAAGCCTTTTGATAAATTTTCACATGGATGAGTCTTTCTTTAGGAAAGAAACAAAAACCTACCCATTAATGGATGAAGTAATTCCATTGGCATTCCGCTGCACCAAGCTGTAAGAAAGGCTTGCTTCTTGCTTAGCAAATGCTTTCTTTTACTTTCAGCTCCCAACAGTTGCTTTCAGGCCTTGGGGCTTTCATTAAGGAGTCTAAAAGGGACTGAAATGTTTAAATTATATGCCTGAAACTATCAAAGAACTTCTCCAGTTCAATTTTCTACTGTGTTCCCAGCAGCTGGAATGACGCAGTCAATGTATTCTGAGGTACCCTTCTCCATCAAAAGTAGGTTGGAACAGAAACTAAATCAGTGGTGGTAACTGATTTCAGCTCTCATTCCTATCTATTTGAACTTCATCATAAAAATCCCAGCACAACAAATCTTATAAGAGTAAAGGCTACAAAAGAGACAAGGAAGAATGTGTGGAAAAACATTTTTAAATTGGCCTGGAGAAACCGAATGTGTGACGGTTGCTAACCTTTGGAAAAAGATCCCAAAAATATTACAGAATTCAAAACTAGATATTTGAATGATACAACATGCAATCAGTCAATAAATAATTGAATGAAAAAGGATGTAAAAATGTAGAGCTAAGGGCTGGCATGAAATCACTTTCAATAAATGTATAGAACAATCAGTGACAACTTTACATTACGAAACCAATACTTAGGCTGAAATACACAATCCTATAGTCAGTGTGGATGGTATTTTGCCTGCATTCAGACGTGAAACCTAGGTAGTGGTACTGTCTGTACAAGTCTGATATTTAATTAATTTTAATATTTTATTTTTCCCATTATTTCCTTGTCCAAGTCCTCATGAGACACCCAATGCTGATTACTGCATACACTTATAAAAAGATTGGACTTTTAGTTTGTTTTCTTGTTTGTTTTAATTTTGTACACAGAAGTATAGAATAAACCCACAAATCCGAAGAAGAAGTGTATGTAAGGATGACTTAGTTAGTAATTCAATGACTGTATTCAGAACACTGTTTTTGCTCTGGCTCCATTGCCTATATTGAGTAGGTATCCACTGACAATAATGGGGCCCACAATATCTGCATTACATGAAAAAAATATGCATTCAGGCATGTAAATGCTTGGTTTAGTCTCGAACTTAATCCTAACACAGCTGACTAAGCCACAGCAGATGCAAACGGAAACTACCAGTTCAGTTTGTGGAAGTATCAAAGCAGACTTACCTTTCTATTGACAGGGTAGGAAGAAGATGACTTTATCTGGCAAACTCCTCCTGACAGATCAATCCTCAGTTGTTTTATCAGATCCTTACAGAATATTAAGGTCAATGAATGAGAGGCCTGCAGTCAGCTCCCATGGGGTGATGGGGTAATTGATTTTACAGGCAGATTTCAAGACCAGGACAAAAGGTGCCTTGAATTGATATTTTGCACAAAGGAGTCTAATATTGAGTTTATGAATTAAAGATATACTTAAGAGGTTTGACCTACCATTTCTTCTGACTGCCTTTTTGAGTGTAATGTCATTCCTTGTAATCACTGAATTTAATCATTGCTGGGTTTTATAAGACAGATAATATCCCTTCTGTAAACTTTTGAACAGGACTGAATACAGCACAAGTTTAATTTGCTACAGCAGTGAAAAAGCAGAATGTTGTTGTACAGACTTGCTTTAACTGTAAGTCAAAGCATATCTGAGATATACATCCATCCATGGAAATATGGTTACACCTGCCATGACCCCTTCCATTGTTGTTTAACAGGGAATGACTGGCAGTTTCAGGAGTTGAATTAACCTGCAACTGTAATTAATCACTGCAAATCAAAATTCGACATTGCTATTTAATATCAGAAAAAATGCCACCTGAAAGAAACTGGGTTGAAGGCATCTGATACAAATCTGGCCTTGTAAATCTAGTTGACTTTTTTAGGAAGTTGGTCTAACTGGAATTTTAGAATTTGGAAATCCTGTTGATGTTAAATATTGTTATCAACAACTGTGTTGTTTTAATCAACAACACTGTTAATGCATAGGGAATAACATTGTCTCAGATTCATCAGGATACAGACTAAACAGGAAATATTTGGATGACTTTAAAAGCTCTTTGGGAGAAAATACATATATACACATCTTATTTATCTTTTGCTTGGACTGGTCCTGCTTCTGATTTCTCCTAATATAAAGATACAGGATTCTTTTGCACTTAATGAGGAAAATATTCATATTTGGAAGGAATGAAGCCCTTAGTTAGAGTCTGTAGCTTATTGTTATTCAAAGTTCAAATTTCCTCACCTCTTTTAGTCACACACAGTTCTTTGTAGCTGAGCTTTTGTTGACTCTTGAAAGAGGTAACATACAGAAAACAAAGATGTCTCAACTTCCAAAGATTTCTGACTTCTCCCAGGGCTCAAACCTGTGAGCAAACCTGACCATAAAACCAGGTTAAAGAGATGTGCTTGAACCATTTCCCCCTTATTTCATAAAACATATTAATTTGATGTTTCTGAAGTAGGAAATTGTTGACAGTAGCAAGCAACCATCTCTACTCAACTTCAGCTTTGTTTTCATTTTTTGTGGAAAAAGCTTTTCCTGTAATGGAGACCGCACACATATCTGTTGGTGTTGTATGTCATACCTCTGGCTGTAGCACTTATCCCTCCAGAGCTCTGCCAGCACAGCAAGTCTGCAGCAACAGCTCTTTCGAAACCTTCTCTCCAGACTCTCCTTCAGAATTCCCAGGCAAGCTTCATGCAAAGAATTGGTTATCTCTTGGTCCTATCTGTTGATAGTGAGATATAAGTAATTGTATGCTGGAGGGTGGAGTGAAAAATCATAGTCAGCTAAAAGGTAGGGAGAGAGAAACCCAGTGTAGTGGGTCTATAACCAGTAAACATTGAAGGTCCGTAATTTTTCTTTAAAGAGATGAGATTTAGGACTTTCTACATGCTACAGTAACATAAATTTATCTTTTGTATACTACAGTCTTTAACTGTCCTGTGCTTTGTAATCAGTAACTGTTTATTTTTCAGGTTTATGCAATTTGTGGACTTCAAACCACACATGCATACTCCTACATATGTCTTTCTACTTTCCCTGAAAGCTTGCTTCTCATTTATAGTGTTGTTTTCCTGCAATGAAAATATTCCAAGAGAAAAAGGTGATAGAAAATTACTAAATTTTCTTCTGGAGGGAGAAGTACAAGTTCTAGAATGTAAATACTATGTTATTTCATTGGGTTTCCACGCAAGAAAATGCCTTAAAATCTGTTTGTTAAAAGAAGCCCAAACCAACCCTATGGAACCCTCACCTTGAGCTGTACTCTCACCCTTGTGTTTAAAATACGATCTTTTCAGTTACTTCTTCAAGTGTTTTTCCTCACACATAGCCATTAACAAAGTCTTGGCTTTATATAACTATTATTCAGGAAAAGAAGATAAAAAAAGGAGGAATGAGGGGAACACAATCCAATGGAGTGAGATAATGTTCATCTTTTCATGCCATAAAAAACAGGCAAAAAGGAGTAAGCGCTTGTGGATGCTGGCATCTCCTAAGACCAATCACAAAATGTCTTGCTTCCCCAGGTATTATGTCTTAGTTGCAAAAACTCATTCTCTAATGATCATGGAAACTGGACCATGCCAGTTTGACAACAAGGAATCTGTAGAATTTGGTTTTTGCTGCTCTGAACCAGTGTCCAGTCAGACCTGTTATACTGGGAGTGACTTTGCAGCTAAACCTGCAAATACCTCTCTGTTGATACAAGCACTTCAGTTAGGCTGGATATGAATTCCTCTCTTTTTGGCTCATCCTGCGCCAAGTTCTGGCTCTTCAGAGAGAAAGTCAGACCAAAACATGCCATTAGTTAGTACCTGTGCTCCTAAGAACAGAGCTGCTGCTTTCGGGCACAGAGGTATCCAACCTGTCTTGGTGAATTTAGGTTTGAGAGTCAACCAGGAATTCACACCTGACCAAAAAGATGCCTTTACTGCACAGCATGTTTCAAAGGCTTTCCTGCTTAGCCATTTTCCATCCATAGCCACTTGTCAGTCATGCGGGGATGTAATGCACAAATCCCTACTGAGGAGAAATGCAGGGTGTGGAATTGCAGGGGTACGAAGTCTCACAAACAAGAATAGATAGAGCTGAGCTCTCCTCCCCGACGGTAGAAGAGGACTTCATTCCCCTTATATCTTTTAACAGTAGGACATCCATAGACCTAGTTACATTTGGTGTTTCCTGTTACTTAGCCAATTACTGTTGACATATGCTTCTTAGTGGGGGATCTGCCACTTGATTATCAAGGCCCTTTTCTTAGGCCTCTTGACATTCATTCAAGGAAAAATGAAATTTCACTTAAATTCTTAAATTTCTAGATTTTGACTGATTATTTAAGAAAATAAAACAAACACTGCATGTTGATTTTTGTTTGTTTGTTTGTTTTTGATTTTCTGCCTTTTAAATTTCTGCCTAAAGTGACAATATGAGTCTTTGAAAGAAAGCTAGGAGAGAAACAAATAAATTAACTTTTTCTTGGCATCTTCATACATTGTCTTTAAAATTTATTTATGCAAACACAACACCTGACTTCAGAAATTCTATTAACCAAATATTTGTCATTTTATAGTCATAACTAGAACTGAGGTTTAGCAAGAAATTATTAATTTTTCCTGGTGGTAAATGAGTATACAATTAGTTGGGCTAGAAAAAAATTACAAGACCTCTTAGAAAAACTATTGCAGCTCCATATGTTCCTGACTTATTTTTCTTATTTAAGGCCTTGATGATTTCAACCTTGTTCCAGTGGAGGGTACAATTAAGACTGTAAATGAAGTGCTATTCAAAGAACCATTTATTTTAAGAACAGAAATGTCAATATGTTTTTATATAGTCTGAAATATGAATTGTTAGTTAAGTTAATCTGCTCAGCAATATTTAGGCACGGTTATTTATCTACTATGGTATTTGAAGATTGAGATTGTAAAGATACTTGTCTCCTTAACTTTATACATAACAGTCCTGGTTTCTTGAGCAAAATCCACTGGACCAATTAATGCACAATTAATGGAAAAACAAGATTTGAGGTAGAAGAAGAATGACTGATTTTAGGCTGCTTTCAAATGTTCATGGATGGTTGAAGCATAATCTCTGTTAAAGCACCATTCCCTGTCTCTTCTCAGCTGACGAATTCACATGCGTTTCCATAAAAGACTGTAAATATTCTAAATTTATACTATATTATGTCTGTTTCCAAGAGTTAAATGCTCCTGTTTGGTCTTTCATGCATCTATTTTTTCCCTTGCTCGGTATAAAAAATTTCACATAACCATGTTTTGCATGGACAATGACACATTTTTGTGAAGTCAACAAATATGTAATCATCTGGTATCACATCATGTTAATGGCATTGAAATTGCTGGAGTCACCATACCCCAAAAATAAATACAGAAAAGTCTGTGTTCAAAGACAAAAACATGTTTGAGAGCCATTTGACATTTCAGCAAAAAGGTATAAGGCTTCCTTAGAGTCAGATGTATCCTAAAAATCTAGAAAGTAGAATAACAGATGAAAAGCCGTTTACTATGAATGTACTTCAAGATGGCGGCAAAAAATCTTTATAATCCTGGATTTGGCTGTACTGTTGTCTAAGAAGGTGATTAGAATTGGTCCTTACACCCTATAATCAATGATGAATGCATGTATTACAGAATCAAAAAATATTTTAAGAAAAAAAGATAGTTATTTGTTTTGGATTTTTTTCCCTTCCCCTTCAATTTTCCTACTTGTGAGTGTGCACTTCAATCACATATCGAATCTTCCATCTTCTTGTGTCAAGTAAAGAAACCAGAATATCTTTTCTGTAAGATCGTGCAATAAACATTGTCTAGCACATTTGTCTAGTGTAGAAAATCCACCAGAATCTAGTGGTTGGTACTTTAGGTGCCTCTGTCTTGTAGATGAAGTCAGTAGAATTTGTGGGGTATTCTGAGAACTGATTTGCAAGAAACCTGAATCCTTAATTAGACTTCTTAACTGGTTTTCCCCTTCACTTTGATTACTGTTGCAGACATCACTGTACAGTTTTGACAATCCTTACATTCCAACACTTCTAGGATTATATTTACTCTCAGATTGCATCACCATGTATGAACTGAAGACACAGTACCTGTTACAGTAAAGACTGCATGCAGTTAATAAATCTGTAATTATATAGACTTCATAAATGATATTGATGCTTCATGCAGTGAAGTAATGTAATTAAAACTTTTGAATTTCTGCTTTCCGAAGTGGAAGCTAGAATAATTAATGAAGCTTAGTTTGGAGGTCAGGTCTCTGTAATCAATAAGATCATCTGGATTTAATTTTTCATCTTGCTCACTTGCCCAGCCCTTATTCAAATTAAATTGATAGAAAAAAATTGTGATGTCTAAAAAAAAATTTTGATGTTAAATATGTAATGAATAGCCACTCTGTTGACAGTAGGAAACATTGTTTTAAGAATCTATTAAATATAATTTGACAGATGGATTTAATTATGAGCATTGTTAATGGTTGATGTAGAAATCATGCTGCACATAACTTGTTTTAGAAAGCTCAAAATGGGGATCCAACCAACGAAAATAAGAATGAACTACATTAGAAATATTTGAGTTTCTGAGAGAATGAGAGGGATGTGTGATCCCTCCCAGGGAAAAATGATGTGATTTCCAAATGATGATGTTTAGAATAACATGCAAAGAGCTCCCTAATTCCACATTTTTAATGTGTTTGTTCCTATGCCTGATGAGTCTATGCTGAAAGCTGAAAAAAAAATTTAATTTGATTTGGAATCTACAGAAGATCTACCATTTGATGAATACAGTCCAAGTTCCTTACAAAGAAGAGTTATCTATTTATATAGTTTTCTTCTCCCTCTTTCTCTTCTTTCACCTGCTGGCAATGCTCTTCCTAATGCACCCCAGGATTCCGCTGGCCTCCTTGGCCCCTGGGGCACACTGCTGGCTCATGGACAGCTTGTCCACCAGGATCCAACCCCAGGTCCTTCTCCACAGAGCTGCTTCTCAGCTGGCCCTGGTGCATGGGGTTGTCCTTCCCCACGTGCAGGACCCTGCATTTGCCTTTGCTGAGTTTCAGACAGTTCTGTGGTGTGAAGAACAGAGGCAGGATTTAGAAGGTGCAGGAAGCCTGAGAGAAAACAGCATAAAGCTGTTAGAGGGAAAATCAGGATGTCTGTGAAGGTAGAAAAAGAAGAGATTTAGCAGGGAAACTGAACAGATTATTTAAGAAGGATGAGCATATGTAAGACAATCAATTAAAAATGAATAAAAAATTGTAAATGAGTTAATGCATATTCTACATAATGTCTGTTAAGGTACTGCAGCATTTGAAGTCACCATCTTGCCAAAGCCACAAACACAGAGTGCATGCCTGGTTTTTCTAAAGTATTAAAATTTTCTTGGGTCCAGTGGATCTTTATTGCAAACATTTTGAAAGCTCCAATTTCAGATAATTAAAGCTGTTTTTTTGGTTACAAATAATCCAAATAATCATGTTAGAAAGACAATTCTCTGAAGCAGCATTGCCTGACCTGGTTTTCTTTGCTGCTTTTTTGTCAGCAAAAAAATGACATTTATTCTTCCATAATAAAATCTTCCATTTTAGAAATGTTACTGTCTTGACCACTTATTAATAAAATAATCTTTCTAGAAATTACCACAAGACCATATATGCAGCACTGAAAAGCACAATTAAAGACATTTTCATTTATATGGCATAAAATTTTCTCTGATACATGATTTTGATTGTGCTCAGTATAATGGGACCTGATTTTAATTGAGTTCTGGGCAATATCAAAACATGGATACATAATGAAAATAATAATGTAACTTCTATGCTATTTTTCTTTTGAATACTCCTAAAAAGAATGTCTCATGAAGTACTTTTTAGGTCAGACCACTGCAACAGTCATTGCATTATCTAAAACCATATCTTTCAGGTCTTTACTTCCCTATGTTTAAAATTTGGGAGAGATCATTTCTGCACTTCTTAAGGACTTTAAAGATAGATGGATATAAATGGATATACGGAGAATATAGGTTTGTCTACGTGGTTTCAGGGCAGGGTTTTTGTGGACTGAGGTCCATATTAGATTCAGAGGCTTCAGCAAACATTGAATTGGGCTCTGCAAGGAACAAAGTGGATGCAAGCAGATCTTTGTGCACAAGTCTAGGCAGAAAATCTAATCCCTAAAATGGTCTTCAAATAACTGTCATCTCTCTCTTCTTTGTTCTAGAAAAAGCATTGTTAGTCAAGCCCTCTCTATTAGTTTGTTTTATTTAGGGGAATTTCAAACTGCAATGAAGAACATTACCCGGTTGAAACATTCCTTTTCAGCATGCAAACAACTTAAGACACACTACTGTTCAGAAGGCGTCCATGTACTCTAGGCCTGTTCTGATGCACACACATTCCACTGGATGCAAATAATTATCTTAAATTTGCAAGTTTCTTGGTATGTATGCATCCAATATTACACCCACCATATCAATATAAGCAAAAATATATTACACCTTACATGTAAAGCCAACAACTTGTCTTATAATTAAAATCCTAAAAATCTAGTTAAAACCAACAAAAAGCTATTATAACCTAGATGCAGTCATAGTACAAATTAATACAGAAAAATCTTCCTTAATAATAGTGTATTTTAAAAAAAAGTGTAAAAAACCCTTTACCAATAACTATGTCTGTTCAAAAATCCCTCTGGACTCTAGGCAGACAGTACCAGTGTTCCTGGAATACAGACTAGGCGGGATGTCACACTGAGTTGTCAACATCCTGGCTTAACTTCAAGAACTATTGTTCATCATACAATGCCTACATACGTTTGCAAAAGCTAAAAAGCTAAAACGTCAAGGCAAGCTCAGACAAATCCTAAGACCTTACACTATCAGATAAGCACAAGGCCTACAGCCTGTATTAGTATTGGCAAAAGACATGTTTGATAAGCTACACCAGTACACAGCAAACATATCACTTCTATCCCAGTGTGGCCAGCAAGCTTTTTGCTATAATGACATTAATAAATATGTTGCCAAATGATTGCTCTGAAGAGTAACAGGCATATTTACAATTGGATAACGGACTGGTAACCACATTAGTTAAAGGCTTGAAACTCCCTGAATTGTATCTCAAGAATTAACTGAAATTGTGCACTGAATGCTCTTTTAATCTGGAAAAGATACAAGCATATACGTTTGTGGTTCCCTGATATTCTCATTGTTCTGACAGAGATTCCAGAAATATATATCTACAAATCTTTACTGAATCCAGTGAAAAATGCAATTTAGAGGGGTTTATCTGTGACATAATGCATTTATTTTATTAGAAAACAATATAAGATGTTGTGTCCTGGACATTCTTGCCTGCTTGTTTGTGATGACCAAACATCTATTGCAAGATTTCCAAGAGAAGACTGGAGATACAACATCCGAAGCTGCAAAGAGAAATAGAAGAAGCTGACATTGCATCTGCTCGGAGAAAGTACTGTTCTGTTTCTAACATCAGTGATTTTCCTTAATCATTTGCAATATTGCAAGTTCTAAAAACACAGCAGACAGTCTCCAAGATCAATACAAATAGCTCAGTCCTGATGAAAAACGAACAATGAGATATTTTTCACCTTCTGAAAAAGAAGTCTATCACTTTATATTCACATACTTGCACACATTTTGTTCAGCAGTTCTTTTCTCTTACACACTTTCTGTGCACTCAAAGTGCTGTATCATTTTATTGCTAATCTTGAATTTGTAGTCATACATTTGTCTCAATTGACAAGAAAACTCAGGCTCTAAATACTGTTGGAACTATATTTAAATTACTTATTTACTATTCTTAGAGTATCCAGGTTGATGAACATGATAAAATCAAAATACTTTTTATTTAAAAAAAAAATCCATGTCATGAAAAAATATTTCATCCCGATTGTGTAATGAATTTTCCCCAAAGTATAGGGCACTACAACACTTCTTATGCCTAAGAATATTAGTACTTTCTTCAGTATTTTCTTTTCTGAACTCCTCAGAGTTTTTATTGGGTTTATTCAGTTAAAATTCATAAGATCACTGTCAGTTGAAAAAATGCTGTCAGTGCTTACCAGAACTTGATATTGGTATACCTAAAAGAAAGCTTGGACACAGAAAATCTCTCTTTGTGAATACCATCCTGAAATCTGAAGTGTTATGTTAAGGTTGGAAGTACTAGTCCTTTATAGCCAATTATTTTCTGTTAAAATAGTGAGCTACATATAATATAAATTTTGTCTCTGTCAGCTGTCTAGCTTTGAGACATGGTTCCAAAAGAATTCAAAAGCTGGGCATCTTTCAAAGTCCCAAATTAATCAAAATGTGGAAGGGTTTTCTTCTACTAAATTCATGGAAACTGGATTTCTACAAATAGTCATTACTTATTATTATAGTTTGCCATTTGCGTTACCAAAAAATCTAAGACTTTAAAGAAGTTCTTGAAGAGGTGCAGTAGGAGAGACACGCCTTTTATTTCTTTGCTGATTACATTGACTCAGAAAAATGAATTGTCTCCTAGTATTGAAAATTGTTAAATTGTTGCTAATGTGATGGTCTTTAAGCTGAACTTGATATGCCTCCTTGAAATGTCTTCCCAGAGTATGTTATCCTAAGAATCCAAGAAGAATTGTTTGATTTGATCAGGACTAAAATAAATAAATACATACCATACTATAAACAATGTATCATATACAACTAAATATGCACAACAAAAGCAATAAAACATTACATTTCACACTGTCATGGAGGAAAGAGAGATAGTTTTATATTGAGCTTTCATAAGAATCATGCAAGAAATAAAAATCAACAAAGAGCAGAAAGTGGATTCTGAATATACGGAATCACTAGTTAAGCTGAACAGAAACACCAATAAAGTTTTAATTTAACTTGGGCAAGTACATTTCTTAGAATTCCATAAATAAATTAGAGGTGAGGAATCACTGTATAATGAAAGTAATTTCATTAACAAGTCTCACTAGGAAAATGGGACATCATCTAACATTCATGTATTTTTAGTATGACTAGATAATAGATGCAATGAAAGAAACAAGTGAAAACCCAAATATATAGAGGAAATCAAAATACTGTTAATGAATTTTACATGATAAAGAAATGAGTTAGCTATTAAAGTCCTAGACCCCACTTCTGCGCATGAAAAAGACTGGACTATATTATTTCTATTAATATTTTTTTTGAAATGTATATCTGTAAGTGGCGGTACACATAAAACTGAGGAAAAGGGATAGACTGGATAACACCTTGAAATTCCTTCTGGATATGCTTTGCAATAAAATGAATGCAGATTGAAATTTGACTAGGATATGAGAAAAAAATGTAAAGAAAATTTAAAGTCATGGAGATATTTGCAGAGAACATCTCTTGATTGTACACTCTGGTTCATTCTGTTCTTTTAACTTTACTCAAGTGATAGAGCTGGCACTGACTTACTGCAGCTGATCAGAATTTTGCTAAATAGTCATAGAATCGTTAGGGTTGGAAGGGAGTTTAAAGATCATCTATTTCAAAATCATGTCATGGACAGGGACACTTTCCACTAGACTAGGTTCCTCAAAGTTCTGTCCAATGTGGCCCTGAACACTTCCAGGGATGGGATATCTACATCTTCTCTGGCAAACCTGTTCCAGTGCCTCACTGCCCTCACAGTAAAGAACTTCTTCCTAATATCCAATCCAAACCTATGCCCTTTCAGTTTAAGGCCATTGCTCCTTATCCTGTCACTCCATGCCTTTGTAAAATGCCTGTCTTCAGTTCTCTTGTAACCCTCTTTAGGTATTTTTCTAACGTCTCCCAAAAGCCTTCTCTTCTTCAGTCTGTACAATCCAAACTCACTCAACGTTTCCTCAAAAGGGAGGTCCTCCAGCCCTTTGATCTTCTTCATGCCCTTCCTCTGGACTCACTCCAGCAGATCCATATTCTTCCTATGTTTGAGGGCCAAGATCTGGACACAGTACTCTAGGTGACATCTCATGGCAGTGGAGTAGAGTAGGGAGGAAAGCCAGCTATCCCCATATCTTCTTTCTCTTAAAAGCAGGTAGTGGCTCCCAACTTTTTCACATTGCTGCTTCATTGTAATGAGAATGCAGACCAGAATGCAATTCCAAACAAATTGGGATGTCAATGCAGTTAAAAAGGATGTGCTCCCATTCTGCTGTCATCAGGTGTTAGAGGAGAAAGAGTGAACAATCTTTGCAAGTGCAGCTAGTAATGTAGATAAATAATGGATACTGCTAGTGGCCTGAATGCATTTAGAGAATCCCAGCTGCTCCACTCAGTGTTTAATAGTCTGGAGGTGCAATTTCTTGCTACATAAATATTCAATATATTCCTGCAGCCTTGCCACATAGGTGTAAACAACAATCAGCATAAAGAGGGACATAAATGTTTATTATAGGCTTCATTTTAGCTAACAGATGCTCAGTGAAAAGGCTGAAAGTTAAGGTAAAAAAAGGTGACTCGGGAAAACTTATCAATGACAAAAAAATGCTATGAAAGCAGCTTCATATATACAAGGACTTTATTTGCAGGAGATTTGTTCCAGCTATTGCAAGAAAGAGCCAGTTAGCAGTATACTTACATCAAGGCAAATGTTTCATGATGGATAGAAAACTAAAGTTTAGGATGGTATGATATGACTAATTCTCTACACTTAGTTGGACATTTTTTCTGTAATTTTCCAAAACTCTTCCTTAGTATGCAGCTTTGCAGTAAACTTTGTTTATGCTTAGCTATGTAGGATGTAATAAGAATATTTTCACAAATCATAAATATAGTGTAATGTCAAATTTGCCTTAAGAAGAGCACATTCAAGCAAAGCAAACTGAGCATTCACTTTTGTTCCTGTTCAGCAGATCCCAGTTCAGTTAAAGCAGTAGGAGAATGAAATACATCTTCTCCCTTGATACCTGCATACTAAGGATGACCTTTGTTAATTTTATTAGAAGTAGAGTTAGACAGGTGCAGCCTATGTTAACTATATGTTAACTGTCTTTGTATTTATCTATCAACAAGCTAAGTTACCTGCTTTCTGCTATAAGGAAACATTTTACAGCTTTGCTACTCAAACTCATGTTACTCGATACAGCTGTTGGTGTAAGAAACCACTATCTTGATCGCTTAGCAGATCCAGAGTTGGTGTTGGGAAATATTCTCCTGCCTAGGACAAATTAATTTTTCAGAAATAGATGTTAGGTTTTGATCTTCAAATTTTGGAATAAATAATTTTTACAGTATGGAACAAATTATCAAAGCTCCACTTTCTATTAACAACCCTTTGGCTCAATTTGAATGTTTTGTTCATTTCTCACTTGTTCTTCCATAGCACTTTTAGTCCAGTTTCATTTTTTCTTACATTAAATATTGGCATCTTGTTGCTTCAATGCATAGCATTAGCATGTGTAGCAATATCCATGCTCACTATGTGTACGAGAAGGGAATACAGATGACCTTGCCCCTGATAAGTAACAACTGTGTTAATTACCCAATTCAGCCTCGCCCCTGATGAGTCACAGCTGTATCCAATAAGGATGAGTGTGATAAAAGGGAGTGGGTTGGCAAGTGAGGAGGATTATGAAGGAGGAACCTTGAGGAAGAGAGAATCATGAAGAAGGAGGATCCTGTGGAGAGAGCCTGCTGTTGGTACCTGCAGCCACAGTCTAGCTGGATAAAAGCCTGCACTCAGAGTCTGCAAACTATCACCTGCAGTCAGAGTTCAGCAGGAAATAACCAGCAGTCAGAGGCTGCAAGGAGAACCTAAAGCAGGAGCTTGCTGCAGCCAGAGTCAGTGAATGGTTGGAGTCAGGATGGCTGAGCCATAAAGAGGAATAAACCAGGGCCCTTTTCATGCTGTGATAAATAAGAAGTCTGTGTCTGGGCTTGTTTCTGCTCTCTAACAAGAGGGCTACTGCAGCAACTATGGAAAATTTGATTATTCTCATCCTAGAGAGAACGGACCAAAATACTTCTAATTTCAACTGATGAGTAGAGGACTGTGTCTAGAAGTTTGGTATGCAGCAGCAGCAGCAATGCACTGTCAGGAGGAGCAGGGACAGGCTGTTGTCCCACTAAAGCAAGAGCGGTGACACCTGGGTTTTATGTGTGCACATTGGCCCTACCCAGTCTAGGGTTGATCTGCACTGATCCCATCTTCGTATTGATCCACACTGATTTCCTCCTTTGGCAGTTTCATTTCATGCTCTCTCCTGCCTATTTATGTATGTATATATCTCTTCCTATGACATATATCAATACCACGTCACCAAGCCATTCTTCAAACTTGTTGCCCAAGACACTCCATTCTTTCACAGAGAATGGTATAAAAAATTCAATTCTTATGTTGCTGAAAAAGCTGTAATTTCAGATCTAGAGCTATAAATCAAATTTTTATAATTTATACTACTGCTGGAGTTTCTGAATTCCTGACAATTACTGTCTAGAAATAAGGTTTAAATAAAGCAGCCGTGGTATGCCACAGCAACAGTAAACCATAAACCTAGGTCTTTCAACAAAGGTTTCAAAATATTCAGATTATGCCTTTGTTTGAAGTTGCTACAGAGATTTTGGTAAGCCAAGGAGCCTGGTCTGCATTTGAGTGCCTGTGAGGTCAGCCTGTACAACGCCTGGCTATATTTTGGAGTCAGATCTATTAAAAATCCAAGTAACTTTAAAACATACCTTTAAGAAATTAGAAGGGTTTGGAGGGTTATTGTTGTGGCATCTTTAGAATTTTATTGAATACAAAAGGCTTCTGAGAAGGAAGCGTTATTACTTATTTTTCTGAAATCAAAACACATTTGTACTTACTTTACTAAGATCTGAGAAAATTTTCTTCCCATCTCCCAAAACAGGGAGACTAATATTTTAGAGGTGATTCAAAAGAGTCTTATTTATTATGATGTAATTTCTAATAAAACATGCACATCTTGTTTAAATAATAAAGAATAGTCTGTTTGGTTGAGATTTTGCAGGATAAATAAATTCTTGTATATCAAACATGAGATTATCTTCAATGCAGAGGGCTGATACAGCCAGTAACAATTGTTTGGTTGGTGTGCCAGTCTATATAGCTATAATAAATCATACGCATTATCATTACCCCCTCATGTCATCTTTCGCTAATGTTAATACAAAATCAATTATACAAGGCATCAATCTACTCCCTCAGTTCTCTGTGAAAACAGAAAAAGTGATTCTGAAGAACCCTGACACAAATGTTTATTTTTTCAGCCCTGGAAATGTATTGATATTGCTACACTTTTATGTGGTTTTACATTTATTTTGTAGCAGGCATTTCCTGATTGATACGTATGAACTCTCAGGTTTTCACAGCTAACTTTTTTATTTTGTTTTGTCTTCCAGTTAACTTAATGGTAACTGTTCATTCTGTACAACATTGTCAATCTGAATAAGGTCCATGAGAGCTAATGGATTTTAAAAGCATTAAGAGCAAACATGGTTGAATAACAGCCAAGCACTTTAGTGTTGAGTAGATACTTAATTTCACTGCAAAGTGAGTGGTGATATGTTGAATGCCACTGAGAGATCTCACTGTCAAAATCAGATAACTCGATGAGTTGAACAAGAATTAATCAGTAATTTTTCATGTATGGAAACTCTCTGCCTGTATTACAAGTATTTCTGATAGTTACTTTTTTTTCTGTATTATTTAAAATCAGATATATTTAGTTAGCATTTTATTATGCACAAAACATGTTTATACAAGAGAATTTTCTGAGTAAATTAATATGATACTGTGACTTTGTAATAATAATATGTAGTATGTATGTCACAATCATACTATGTAATGATTGAGAAGACAAGCATATGAATCCTTTACACAGACAAAAATATTCTAACCAGGAACTGTTATAACTTAGCTTGCAGTGTGACATGCATAAGGACATACTGGCAGGGCTGCTATTCTGAGGAGAAACCATGACTGAGTTTAGATGATGTTACTTCTCACCTTTCATTCCATGAGCTTGCTTTTTACTCTTCTAAAACAAAACAAAAAATAAATAGTTTCTTTTAATCTGGTAAAAAAATCAAGTCACGTGCTGTTAACAATGACTGTTTTTTCACTTCTTCATACAAATACTAAGGCTGGCTGTAAATATCCTGACCGTGTTGCTCACACAGTGGACAGAGGTGCTGTTGCCCACGGGTGTGCCCTACAGGCAGAGTTGTGCTGTTTGTTTGATAGTTTGAGCCCAGGAACCAGGGAGCAGCCGTCAGTTTATCTCATAACCCTGTACACAGTCTCTCCAGGGGACTCACGGGGCTTAGCCTATGCAGGGGGAGAAGGATTTGCTCATCTCAGGGACCAGAGGGAAGTTCTGAGGTGGCCACTTTGCTCTGCTGCACTTCATCCTCACTCTTGCATGGGGTAGGCACCAAATGGGCTGTGTTGGAGACACAGTGACAGGGGGACTGCAGAGGAGGGCAGGACGGCTGGTTGAACACACAGGGCAGCGCAGTAGAGCAATGCACTCTTTCCCCAAGTGCAGACTGTGTAGACCACACACAGCTTCTTAGTCATCTCATGGGTCCCTTCCAACTCAGTATGTGATTCTGTGATCTCTGTCAGTATTGTTCAAGAGGAAAATTAGGCAGTTATTTCTTATTTTAGATTTCTTTGGGTGACCAAATACTGCATAAAGGTAGAGTAACTTGTTTTATGTATGAAAATGCTTTTGCAATAACTCCAAGACATAATTTTTCCTTTGTATCAGTGGAATGTCTCCAGTATCCAATACTGAAAATCCAAGAATGATTGGCTCCAGTGACATGACTGAGTTCTTGTTGTTCTGTTCTTCTGGATTTGGTTATCATTAGTTCATTAGTTTTATTTTGATCTGACTACCACAGGAACAACCTGGAAAATGATGATGCTAAGGAATGCACAACCTGTATGAATAGTACTTTTCTATTTGACCTAAAAAATTAGTAGAATTGAGTAGGATTGAGCAGGCATTAAGATTACATGCTCCTAAATTGTTTTAGGTTAAAATCTTGAAAGAATGGCTCTAGAAATGTCAAATCCTTACCCTCTCTCTCTTTTCATGTGTGTTTGTTTTCGTTTCTTTTTCTCCTATATACAGTTCTATTTATCACCTAATCTAAATATGCCAAGAATCATCATTATCTTTTTCTAGCCCTTTGGCCACTGAGCTGGATCCAGATTCTCTATTTAATCTATCTCCCATAAAACTTCAACAAGATAAATACAAGACATACAATATTTTTGTATGATTCTCTCTTTGTGCAGTCTCAGACAACTGTAAAACTTGGGGTTTGATGGATTTAATTTTCTTCTTCTAATGGAACATCCATAAAATGAAATGTATAGACATGGCACAGTTCATTCTACATTTCAAGTCAGGAAGAATTTTGGGTGATTCAAATTTTCAGTCTTCCTCTTGTTGCTCCAAAAGACTAAATATCCTTTTTAAAATTCCTCAGTCATCCCTGGCCCCAGAAGTGAGCATGGTGATGTGTTACTGACACAACACCTGCTCTCTTTTCCTCTACCAAGTTTTCTTGTGCTGTCTATGGTAGATGCACTCTGTGATACAAGCTGACAGCAATGCCCAAAGTAACCTCACTATCTATTAGAGTACTTCTAAAACATGCTGTAATCAGGAACAGAAAGTGTGTTCTGTAGCACTCAATAGATCCACTAAGGCTTAAGTGCTTCTGCTTCAAAGTGTAGCCTTTTTACAGTAGAAAAAAAATCCTTTTTACAACTGAAAAGCCACTGTAAACACTCTGGTGGTTAATGTGTTTCACACTTTGCACAAACTGTGTGCTAGTTTTCTCTGGGATAGAGTTAATTTTTTTTCCTGGTACATAGTATGGGCTGTGTTTTATGTTTGTGCTGAAAACTATTGCTAACACAGGGATGTTTTCATTATTGCTGAGCAGTCCTTACACAGAATCAAGGTCTTTTGTGCATTCCACGCTACCATGAAAAGCTCCAATTAAATTTGTCTTCGAAATTCTTTAAATTCATATAAAGGATAGCAATGGTATATTATGGATTCAATTATTTAAATATAATGGCAAAGACACAGATGGAATAGAATTCCTAAATTACATGGTTACAAAAAGGAAATGAAGATGTATTGAGCTTGGTCACTAATATGGGATCAGAAGGGTAGCTCTGGGAAATTAATGGGATGGTGATTGTAATAGAACTGGTTTTGTTCAAAATATTTACTGGGAGTTTCTGGTTTTATCAATGTCATTAGTATCTTGAAAAATGTAAGAAAATTTTAGGATAATACTGTATTCTTTGAAATCAACAACAGATTAATGGATTGTCTTAAATGTGTTGATTAGCCTTTCAAGTTGCATTTTATCCCATGATTTTTCCGTACCTTGACCAGACTCCTTCTCCCTTCCTAGTCAGATGTCAGAACCTACTGCTGAAAGATATTGAGGTCCCATCAAAAACAAACAAACAACCAAAAAAACCCCACTAGGTNCCCCACTAGGTTCTCATGCTCGTCATTCTTCTTTTTTTGTTGTTGTTGCCTCTCCCATGCTGGAGCTAGCAACATTGTTCAGGCCATATGAATCAATGGATCTTTCCAGCCTAATGACAAGTTAGTCTTTTTCCTTGCTGAAAATTACTATTTTCTATTAGAGGGGAAATTTTAAGTGACTCACTCTTCAGCCCAATAGCCATGGGGGGAGGATAGGAACAACGAAACAGACATCTTTGGCCTTGAGCCTCACTTAGAGCAAATAATGTATATTTACACATATTGTGGCTATTCACTTAAATATGCTGTTTACTTACACATATAGAAAGGTTGTCGTACCTCTATGGTCAGTGGGAAGTCAGTCAGTTTGGGGTATTTAATCTTTGGAAGCTACATCGTAGAGTATGGAATATTGGCAGCCTGTTGGTGTTGTGTTTGTGTGTTTTTCTGGCAGTGACAATAACCATGGTCAAAAAGTTACACTGTTTGCCATATTTGAAGACTTAATCCCTTGTCTCCCTATGTTTTGAACTGGATTTTTGTTTCTTTGCTTCTATGTTTCAAGATGAATATGAATGTGAATTCAAATTACTGGTAAGAGAGTATTTTCAGGTGTGCTAGGTTTGGTTGACTTAATTGGTAGCATACTGCTTTATGCTCAGAGAGGTAGGTGTCAGGCCTAAATCTTCCTAACAAACAGACTGATCTGGAATACCATCTAGATATGCATACAGAAATGTAAGGAATTTTGAACCAAGAAGAAAATGCCACAATCAGTTTTTTCTTGAACACCTCCCACCACCCTGGGCAGCTTTTTACAACGCTTAACAATCCCTTCCATGAAGACATTCTTCCTGGTGTCCAACTTGAACCTTCCCTGGTAATGGTGATGCCATTTCCTCTCATCCAGCCATTAGTTGTCTGGGAAAAAAGGCTGATCCCCATGTTGCTACACCCTAAGCTTTTTTTCTCCGCAGAAGAAATACCATTCTAAATCCCTAATTTTTTTTCTATAAAAATAACTCTAGTTTCAAATGTGTTTATTTTGTCTCATTTTAACAATGCTGTTATTTATAAATTTATTGACATGCTTATAATAGTTTATGTAACAAAATTGTGTGGAAATCTGGGCTGCAGACAAGAAATATTTAACTCTTCAATCTCATTAATTTCACCTTATGTTTGGAACCTTTCTATCTTTGTGGATCTAGATGCCAGATTTTTGTTCCATCTATAATAAAGCCAGGTTTCCATTTAGGATCAGTCACTCACAACCTTAACAGAACAAAATAGGGACCTAAAAGAGGCACTGCCAGTACTTCTCTTAAAATATAATCCACATCCGTCCTATTCTATACATTTGAATAAGGAGTGTTTGTTCAGTTTCTTCACATTGACAGCAATTGGCAGATCAATAACAGGTATTAAACTATTTGGATTTTTTAATTCTCTAGGGCTCACTGAGATCATTGACCAAAAGTCTTTGCTGAGTGAATTTCAGATGACATAGAGTTAGCTGTGTAATAATTATCTCATTGCAAATGGAGGTAAGTAACACTGGGTCAAATTTTATACTGCATCATTGAATTAGCAATATTCCTAAAAACTCCTCAGCATATTGGTTTTATGATATTACTTGTTGTGGATTTGGTCATGGATTTTCCCTGCTTTTTATCCAAACACCAGGACTAATGGGGGACTTGGAGCTCTTTTATTCTTTTAACTTAGAGGATATTAATCTTCTGAAAACACAGTGCTTCAGATATGGTAGAAGTTCCAGACAAAATATATAATCTCGTTATTGTAACTAATAAAGCAAAAGTAATTTGAATTCAAGGTTTCTGGAGAAGTATATTTACATATCCTTTAATATGAGAGCTGACTTGACATTTTTCAACAAAATGAATTACCTGTTAGCACAGTTCTACAACAGAAATAACTCATACTACAAAACAGCCAGATATAAAGTAAGGTCTAACTACCCCCAATCAGGTATTTAATATTTTTGCTATCTGCTGGGCTGGATTTCAATGGAAGTTATCTGAAATTTTTTCTCGTGCTAGGAGATTCCAACCAGTTTTCAAAATGTGACAGTACATGATAGAGGAAGCTGAATGTGTAGTGCTCTGGATTATTCTGACCTGTATGGAGACATAGAGCTAGAAGAGCAATTTTCAGGTGGATTTGAGAAGAACCAAACTCTTAAAACACCCATCTGTGTTAGAAGGCTTTCTTTGCCTGCTCAGTGTCATTAAATTCTTAAACAATGTTTTCTGAAACACCAGCAAATTTTTAATTGAAGATTTATAACAAAAATGGACTTTTGCTGGAAAGACATTGAATGGACTTAAAATCTCTCTCTAAAAATTATGCAGGTTAGGAAATTAAAAAAAAATTACTTTTGTACATATGAAATGCATTTAACCTGAAGTACAGAGACACTTGGAGAAAATATGAGTTGGCATTTTTCACTTTGTTTCCACCTCATTGCTTTCACTCTTAAAATCTGTGGCGGGGACCATATTGTTATTTCTGTGGGTAACACTTCATAGTATTATAAAAACTTATGGGAGGCGTGAGTGCAGGAAGTTAATATGTGATTTTTGCATGTCTGAGACTAATTTTCCACTGCTTTTTATCCCTAAAATATGTGCAATCTATTTAATTGCATCTGATAGGAGAGATTTGAAAGAGAAAAGAACATTCCGTGTTAAGGCATGTGTTTCAGGTTTAAGAGGAAGAATGGCAGACAGCTTAGATACAGGAATAACAGAAAGAAGTGATAATGGCTTTAGCAAACAACCTCTCCACTAGCCAGACATGATTCCTGTTATATGTCAAATACACCCCACTCACAAACACACTCCCTCCTTGGGTTTTGCTTGGCCTGAAATGCAACTGCATCAATGAGTCTAAACGGATATTTGCATCTGCTTTGTTGCAGGCCAGCTTTGGTCCTTTTAGATTCACTGCATTTTTTAAGTGCTGTGCTAGTGTGCCATAACATGTTCAATCCAGCATGATATTTGTAATATGTAATACTCAAACTGTAAAAGTTTAGGACTACATTCTATGTCTAGGCTGAAAACATATTTTCTGAGTTGATCTTTCTTAATTGCAGGATACCTTTGGGCAAAATGATACCTGAGCATGTTATGTAAGTTGCTGCTTACTACTGTTCTTTCTCCTCACTAAATCCTGGGATTTGCAAGTAGAGAAAGATCAACTCCAGATGCCCAGGCAGCTCCTCTCACCATTGTGAGAAAGCTTTGTACAAATTCTGCTGGTAAGTCCAAACTGATATTCAAATGCTGTCTTTGGGTTAAACATGGAGTTTTGACTTACTTCAATTCAGTTTCTCCTGAAAGAAAAATTGTGTTCCTGTATCTGTATTGAAAGCATTGGGTAACTTCTCCANTTTCCTTCAATACAGGCTGTGAATGTGTAAAGTCGTCTTTAGAAGACTAAAGCTGGGATCTAGACTAGAGCTAGAGCTGTGATCTCCATCTCTTGTAACAATCATTTAAAGTAATCATGGCAAAGATGTGATTGTATATACTGAGTGGACACTGGGTCCTTGGTTCAGACTGTGAGCCATTCCATTATTTCCAGATTAAAGCCTTTAAGACAAAATGTTATGAAAAAAATGGTTTTTTATGTATTTGAAAAAGCCCTTATTGATTTCTGTAAACATTACTATGATGTACATTTAAGTTGGGACATGACATAGATAATGACAACAAATAATTTTATAATCAATATTTTAATGAAAACAGCAAATTCCTTTGATTTTTAAAAAGTATTGTGATATTTTAAAGTATAGACCAGTTTCCACTCTGTGATAGGACATTTTAAATAAACAACTTCCTCAGGCTTCTGTCCTCAAAAAGGTTTTATTCATTTTAAAATCAAGCCGAGTGTGTTGGCTGTTTATTTCTCCAAAGATTTATATTCCAGCAATTTGTATATAACCCTACTAAAATTTTATTGTGCAGTTTATAAACTGATACAAATCATCCTGTGAAATCAGAGCAGAACTATATGAATCACCAAATTAAAAATATTTTAGGTATTATTTATGTTTAGAAGAAAATATTAATTTGCGTTTTTTTATATTTTTCCATAAATATTGAATTACTAAATTACTTTTACATCTGAAAAACCTTAAAAATAAAGGTTTATCTTCACTACTTCCTTGTGTTACATTTCATGTTATACATATGATCAAAAGCTATCATTTTGATATTTAGAACCAGGTAAACCATACAATTCATACAAGGAATCCATTTCCCCACTACAGGAAATATAGTGAAAAAAAATATTCAGAGTTATGCAGTAAGGTTCCTGAATCATAGAATCATTAAGGGTGTAAAAGATCTCCAAGACCATTGAATCCAAACGTTGGCTGATCAACACCTTGTCAACTAAATCAGAACACTAAGTGCTATGTCTGCTCTTTTCTGGAACACTTTCAGGGAAGGTGATTGCACCACTTCCTTGGGAAGCCTGTTCCAATGCCTGACAAACCTTTCAGTGAAGAAATTATTCCTGATTTCGAACCTGCACCTGTCCTGGCACAACTTGAGGTATGTCTTCATATCTTTTAGAAGATAGGAAGTATCTTTCAATACTTAGCAAAAATGCAGAGCTCACCCATAGAAATTTGGGAGAGAAAAAAAAGTGAAATACCTGTAAAGGTCAGTGCTTACCTAACATGGTAATTGCTGCTTCAGACATATCTAAAGACAGTTAAATAAAGCAAGGGGGGAGGGGGGGTGTGTGGAATCCTACATTTGTTTTCTTTTTTTCTTTTGTTTGTTTCACCATTTTTCTGATGTTTGTCTTTACAACAGTTTGACTGTGTGAAGTGATAGAAAGGTATATTGGCAGACATTGGGAGAGTTTACCTCTCTCTTTCACCAAAACAAAAATTGCTTAATATATTTACTTCTGGTTTCTTATAAACAGATTTCTGTCCCTCTGTTCTTCAGAAGGGTAATTAATGTCTGTCCTAATAAACCATGCTCTTAAGTATGCTTTTTGATACCTGTGTGAAAATTTATTATGTTCAGTTTCATCTCAGTATTTCTTATTACTTCCAAGAAAGACTTAAACCCACAACCAAACAATTAAACAAACAAAACATTGTTTTTGTTGGCAAATCACACCATAAACTGGAAATTATTTATAGGGGGTAAAAATCCACTGCAGCATTTTTTTGGTGTTATTTGGTATTGCAAATATCCACAGAAATTAGTCTTCAGATAATTTGATCATATTGAGGAACTTCTGAAGAAGTTTTGTTCTAACATAACTCACAAAAAAAATGATGAGTGTGATGTTACAATCATGTAAAATATGCTTTTATAATAGCATATTCTATATTCTAAATCATGGAAAGGTTTCGGTTGGAAGGGACTGATTAGGTTGATTTAGTTTTCAACCTACGATCAGTAATGCCTGAGTGCTACACAAAAATTTAACTCTGTTGTTGAGCGCCAGGATTTTTTCTGGTGCATTTGACATTTTTGGATCACTGTTTCTCTACAATGAAGGGCTTTTGTCACTTTTGTTGACATTTTAGATTACAAGAGACTGTGAAGTAGTCAGTAAGAAATTATGAATTTATCTCTGATCAAAAGAAAAAATTCTAGGGTACAGTGCTAGGTATTTTAATGAGATCATACTTGTTATTAAAGATTTAATTCAGTCCAAAATCAAAGAAAATTTAAAGTTTCAGAGATATTTGCAAAATACAGTCTTCTCTTACCCTTTATTCCTGATGTGCTTTTGATGTCACTCCTAAGAAAGATTTGGCACTAACATAGAGCAGCCAATTGAAATTTCAGTATAAAGAATCAGACACTTAAATTCATGGAGTGTTCCATATTCTTTAAAATTTGGCAACAAAGCTTATGAAGGGTCTGGACTGTATATCTTGTGAAGAGTGGCTGAGGGAGCTGGGGTTGTTTAGCCTGGAGAAAAGGAGGTTCGGGGGGACTTTATCACTTACTACAGTCACCTGAAAGTTGGCCAGCCAGATGGAGGTCAGGCTCTTCTTTCAGGCAACCAGCAACCCGACAAGAGGAAATGGCCTCGAATTGTAGCAGGGAAGATTTAGTTTGGACATCAGCAAAAACTTATTTGTTGAAGGCATTGGAATGGGGTACCTGCAGAACTTGTGGAGTCACCTTCCCTAGAAGTGTTTGAGAAACCATTGTACACTTTTTGCACTTAGCGCTCTGGTTTGGTAGATAAGGTGTTCAGTCAAAGGGTGGACTAAATGATCCGGGCAGTATTTTCCAGCCTTAATGATTCCATGATTCTATGATAGAATCATGGAATGGCTTGGGTTGCAAAGGACCTTGATGATCATCTAGTTCCAACCCCCCTGCAACAGGTAAGGACACCTTCCATTAGAGCAGGTTTCTCACAGCTCTATTAAACCTGGTCTTGAACACTCATGGGGATGGGACATCCATAGCTTCTCTGGAAAACTCGTTCCGATGCCTTACAATAAAAACTTTCTACCTAATATCCACCCTCAATCTACCCCCTTTCAGTCTGAAGCCTTTCCCCCTTGTCCTGTCACTAAATGCCCCTGTAAAAAGTTCCTCTCCAGCTGTCCACTTTAGGTACTGGAAAGCTATAAGGTCTCCATGGAGCCTTCTCTTCTCTGGGCTCAAAAAATCCATCCTTTTCAGCCTGTCTTCATAGTAGAGGTGCTCCAGCCCTCTGATCATCTCCGTGTCTCTCCTCTGAACCCACCCCAACATCTCAGTGTCTTTCTTATGTTGAGGGGCCCCAGAGCTGAATGCAACACTCCAGGTGGGGTCAGACAAGAATGGAGTAGAGGGGAAGAATCACTTCCTTTGACCTGCTGCTCATGTTGCTTTTAATGGAGCCCAGGATACATTTGGCTTTCTGGGCTGTGAATGCACGTTACCAGATCATGTTCAGTTTCTTATCAACAAACACCTCAATCCCATCTTCTCAGGGCTGGACTCAATCCATTCTCAGCTCATGCTGTATTTGTGCTTGGGATGTCCCCAACCCAGTTGCAGGACCTTACACTAGTTGAACTTTGTGAGGTTTGCATGGTACCATTTCTCAAGCCTCTCTACATCCCTCTGGATGGCACTCCTTTTCTCTAGTGTGTCAGCTGAACTACATATTTTTCACTGACCAGGGCCCCCAGGTCCCTTTTTACAGCGCTGATCTCCACCATCCTGTTCCCCAGTCTATACACACCACCAGGGTTGCCCTATTCCAGGTGCAGAATCCAGGACTTACCACTGTTAGACTTGATAAAGTTGGAGATTTCCCAGCCCTCTAATTTTTAAAGGAGTCTCTTCAGGGCATCTCTGCCCTGAAGGGCGTCAACAGGTCCTCCCAATTTAGCATTGTCATCAAACTTTCCCACAAAGGTGTCCTGGCATTTTTTCTGACTTCCTCTTTGTTGGGATGCTCCAAGTTCCTGAGCTTGGAGATTGAGTTCCTTGAATATCAGCCAACTTTCTTGGGCAACTATTCAAGGAGATTCCAAAGGCCAAAACTTGACCTTTTGAAGTCCAGGGCAGTGAGCTTGCTGTGGGCCCTTCTCATTGCCTCAAGGATCTCAAATTCCATGATTTCACGGTCGCTGCAGCCCAGGCTGCCCTTGGATGTCGCATTCCCCACTAGCCCCTCCTTGTTGCTAAGAACAAGGTCCAGCACAGCACCTCCTTTCTGGACCTCTGTGATTTGGAGAAGGAAGTTATCATCAACATACTCCAGGAACGTCTGGGGTTGCTTTTGCCCTGCTCTGTTTTCCCTCTAATAGATATTGGAGTATATGTTTGGTAAGATATAATCTTCATTAATTTAGGTTGTGCGTACACTGTACATATCTACATTTTAAGTATATATCTACATTTTACATAAATAGTTGGAGCTTATGCATATATATGTGTACATATATATGTATATCTCATGCAGTTTTTTGCAAAATCAGGACGGTTCTGTTGTGTCTTGGGAGATAGGGTTGATCTACAAGAATATGTTTCTTAGTGGAAAGGTGTTCTGCTGACTTTCTCTGAGTTAAATCTTCCCTTCCTCTCTCTTAAATTTACCCTGATTCTACCTGTCTTAAGTTCCAGTCAACAGAAACATGCCAGTAGATTGGTAGTGGTTTGGTATCTAGTTTCTAGATTTATCACCTAAAAAATTACGTGATTAGAGTTTGTAGCTTGAAACAGGAAGTTGTTGTTGTAAATTTTAATGTCCATAGAGCAGGATGTGATTATTATGTATAGGGAGATGGCTTCTTCAAAGAGAAAAGAATTTTTTTTTCATTTTGATTCTAATCAAAATGGAGACATTTTCATGAATGACTCAATAATTCTTCTGTCTAAAAAATCATATTCCTTTTCCTGTTTAAATGGTAGTTTCAGATAATAATAATGCTACAATTCAAGATGCTCTGCAATGCATGATATGAGTGCTCTTAGCTGCATACAGGAGTTGTAGCTCCTGAGTAAGAAAATAGCCCTTTTTTAGTTTTGTAGGGAAATAAAACTTGGCATGGAATTAAATCATCTAGATTACAGAGAGACATTGCAATTATGAAAAGCTGTGGCAGACTGGTCAGCACACTCTTAGCAAATTCCAGAACGAAGTCAGACTGTTTAGCACCAACCTGCTCCACAGTTTCTTGGCTTCCTTTCCCTGCAGGCTTCTCTTTAGGGGAGGACCACAAGGCATTGCTCTTTATTTGTGTTTCGATCTCTTTAATCAAGTTTCTGTGGCAGCAGGAAATTACTTTCTTAAAGCAGTCGGTCTGGTCACAGTGGAAGGATTTACATAAGAGTCATCAACAAGCTTGAATAGCTTCCACTCTGTTTTGGGGCAGCTTGTTAATTCTCTTTCTCCATCCACTTATTTTTATAACTTTGCAGATATCACAGTTTGATTTTCCTTTGCCATTTCTCCAGCTCTCTGAATATTTTTCATGTGTCTAAACTTTCACTTCATATTCATCTTTCACAGAAGGGTTTTTCTCCTCAAATCTATTTGTATAAAGAAAGAAATAGGTAAAGATAATGCCAAAATTTATCTTTTAACCCTTCTGCTGGAAAAATATAAAAAGCTAAGCTCATTTAAAATTGTAGCTTAATGATATGTATAGATATTGGACCAAAATTTGATAGTTGCCTGGGTTCAGTCGAGAGTTTTATTTGGTGAATCACAATCAAATGTCTTTGTTCCTACTGAAAACAGATTATTCCACTATAGAGAGAGGCATTTAATCACCTGGGACTGATGAATCTTGACAATAATATATAAATTCCAGGGAAATGAGAGGGCCTTAGATTGAAAATTAGGTTGTTAACAGCAGGAATATGAGATGAAGAGTTTTTCATTTGTCATTAGGACAATTCAGAATAAAAATTATTAGTTTTATCAGCAACCCATGAATATTAGTCTTCTTTGGGTGCAAAATTTTACTGGTAGTTACATTTACTTTCATAATAGAGTTTTATTTCATTTAATCTAATTGTCTTTTCTAAAAACAAATATCACTATTCTTAGGAAAAGAAGAAATAGTCCTTTTTGAACCACTTAAAAATAAAATCAGTTCTAAAAATCACACTGACTGAATTGGACCAAAAGCTTGATGTGCCTGATTGCTGTTCAGAGTAATTATATTTTTCTTCTGTGGCAATTTTCATACCTCACTTTGAGGAATTGTGAAAAGCATGGAAACTTTATTCACGTCCTATGCAATCTGAAGATGACTGAGTTTACCTCAGGTCTCACCCTGGTCATGTGGATTGGTAAAATAGGCTTATCTCGACCTGTTTTGTCCTACATGCTCTCTTTTCTTTTCAAGTGTTGTCCTTTTTGTCCTTCTTTCAGAAGTCCACATTAAAGCTTTTCTTTGTCCCTCACACCACCCCACATGTTTAAGATGTTCTTTGAGGCAAAGGATCCACCTTATCTCCTTATCTTCAGGTCAATATTTGAACAAAAAACTTCCCCAAACTTAGTTAAATTCACATGCAATGCTTCGAACAGAGAGGTATCAGAGTGGCATATTTTGGCAATTGCCAAAGAAGTTTTGCTCTCTTTTTAAAAAAAATAAATATGATAAATGAATTTATTCATAAGAGCGTTACGCTTTTGTCACTGTCATATTACAATTTATGACATTGAGTCCACTAGTGCTCTTTTCCTCCCTTTGTGCTTAAATGTTATGACTAGCTGAAGAATTAGCAATAGAAATTGCCATGAATCCAGTTCTGCTATTTCATCTCTAAGAGGAATATAATAACTCATAGTCTTGAGACATTCTGTTCAAATGCGTCACTTAATTACTCTTTCTTTTGTAGAGATTTTTATTTTTAGCTTAGCATATTTATAACTGTCACTTAGAACCTGATTCAAAAAACACTTTTACATGTGAGAAACAGTTAATAGCAATTTTCTTATGGTTGTTTCTGTCTAGAGCAAAGAATTTTTCTACCCATCTTTTGCACTTCCCTTGACCAGCTTGTCAAAACCATATTGATATCTGTTGTTTATTCTCCCTAAGAATCTCCAGAATATTCTGTTTCATCCCACTGAGTTACTTCTTTTATCTTATATTCACTTTTCTTCAAGAACCTAAAGCTGCAGTCAAATTGTCTTCCTTGTTGATTGCGCTCAGACCATCACTCTGATCTTTATATTTTTTTTCACTGAATTCCTTTTCTCATCATATCAAATTCAAGCTTCAAAAGTCTCTTTGTGCTTCCAGCATCACCCACCACCATTTTTTCTGCCTTTATCCTATTTTAGTACTTTCCCCATAGAAGTAATATAATAATTAATTAATATGTCACTTGGTGACACTTGGACACCATCCTCTTATCACAGAATGATCCAGGTTGCAAAAGACCTTTTGAGATTGTCAAGTCCAACCTATGACCTAACACCTTCCGATCAACTAAACCATGGCACTGAGTGCCACGTCCAGGCTTTTTTTAAATACATTTAGGGATGGTGACTCCACCACCTCCCTGGGCAGACGATTCTAGTGTCCAATCACTCTTCCAGTGAAGAATTTTTTTCTGATGTCTAACCTAAACTTCCCCTGGCACAGTTTTAGACAGTGTCCTCTCGTTCTGTTGCCTGGGAGAAGAAACGAACCCCCATCTAGCTACAGCCTCTTTTCAGTCAGTTGTAGAGTGATAAGGTCACCTCTGAGCCCCTTTTTTCCAGGATAAACAACTCCAGCTCCCTGAGCTGTTCTTCGTAGGGCTTGTGGTCAAAGCCTTTCACAAGCCTGCCCTCCTACTCACCAACAGATTGACACATGCTCCCAGCTTGGTGTCATCAATTTACTGATTGTGGACCCAATGCCCTCATCCAAATAATCAGTGAAAATACTAAATAGGACTGGTCCCAGCACAGAGCTCTGAGGGACACCATTGGTCACTGTCCCCCAGCTGGATGCAGCACCACTCCCCACCTCTCTCTGGGCTGGGCCATGCAGCGAGTTCCTAACCCAGCAAAGAGTGCACCTGTCCAAGCCCTGGCCTTCCAGTTTATCCAGGAGTATGCTGTGGGAGACAATGTCAAAGGCCTTGCTGAAGTACAGATGAACAACATCCCCAGCCCTTCCTGCATCCACCGGGTGGGTCACCATAGAAATCCTATGGGCAGATCTCTGTGAAACAGCAGTGTTTCCTACTCCTGAAACCATACACTAATTTTGCTTTCCTTTTAAATTAAGAGAACCTTGTAGAAGACCATATCTCCACAGATTGTGGAGTGAAACCTGTGAATGGATATTGCACTTTATTGAAACAGAAAACATCCCACTCACACTTTGCTTCTTTTATTCATGAAAGCTTGCCCTGCATGTGGGAACTAATCTTTGTTCTCCTTGGAGAACAATAGGTGTGGAAAGAACTGATATGGTTGGTTTCAGTTGAAAGACTGTGTTATTTGCTGGCAAACTTTCAAAGTGCAATATAATTTCTGGGTAGGACATCAAACACATTGCAAAACATCTCTAAGTCAGGTTTAACTATTTTTTGTGGGTTTATGGTGCTTTCTTCTGCTTTGATGGGCACCCCATCCTTCTCTGGGAATTCTCACTGCTGTAATAAGTTGAAAGAGTTTCCTATGTACAGAATTTTAAGTATTTACTCGACATGACTAGTCTTGGAATTATCCTACTGGATATTTAGCAGAAGGTTTGTCCTGTTCCATGTTTATTGTGCTTATACATGTATTAATCAATTGGAAAAAATGAAAGAATTTTTGTTTCTATGAATTTATGAAAGATACACTCATAACATTAACATGAAATGTCAAAGATATAAAAGAATTTCAATGGCTTATTCTTTGCTTCCACAGATAAATGATCATTACTGAAGCAGAGAGTAAGTCTAGAGTTTGCAGAGAAAAAAGGAGAAATTACTGGCAAAAGAAAAAAAAAGGAAAGAAAAGTGAAAAGAAAAAGTTCATGTACAGTAATAGAAGTCAGAAACAGCTGGTCTTTCTAATGAAACAGGTTATATAATTTATTCTTGTTTTTACATCAAAGTAATAACACAAGTTTGGCAACATTGTCATCTTACACCAACTTATTGGTCTACCAGAAAATGAAAATAATGCTACTGGAAGCTCTTTTGACACTGCAATCATCTAGCTTGGCATCATGTGCAATGTAAAGTCTGTTCATGTGGAGATTTTAAAGTTCTGAAAATTTTGGATGTGTGCAAAATTCTACATATTTCTCTGTGAAAAACCTCCTTAGCCAGTTCTTGCTTTCACTAGCACTTAGTATTTCTTTATGTCACCAGGTTTCCTTGAAATAGAGCTAAGAAGGTTCATGCAGCTTTGTTTCTGTCTTTATAGAAAAGTTGTAAAAGATTTTGTTTCTGAATATCTTCTTAAGGGTTTAATAATAATATTTGATAATGCAAAATATATTAAACAGAAGTTACGTGAGCCCAGCTGTAAAGAATAAGCCAGAACTGAGTTTGGAATTCAAGATACTGAGCTTTTCAGCTTATGTTTCAACATCTCATAACTTATTACTTACAGAACACTTCAACTCGCTCTGTTCCCATCATATAAAGGAGGTTATAAAATGAAAATATATAAATCATTTATCTTTCAAGTTGTCACAGAGGTAAACCTTCAAACATCTGTGCATTTATTGTTTGACTTGCAGTTTCAAAGCAAATCACTTCTTGAAACTTACTCAGCATTGCATTTCTTTTATTCTTATGCGCACAAGTACATATAAATTTTTTACAAAATCTTTTTTTTTTGCAGTGAGTTATTCTTCTCTAAGCAAAGCTGCAAGGGGGCTTTATACTGATTGTCTAGATCATGAACAAAGAAAAGAAAGAGATACCTAAATAAGGAAAATAATCCTACTCATTACTCAGCAAGCACATTGACTCATTTAGTTTGACCTTTTAGTGCACATATCTTTCCTAGTTTCATAACTGCCAATACTTTCGTCAATAAAATTCCACACCAAAAAGTAAAGACAATACCCATAAGTAATAGCTATTGGAGAAAAACTGCTGGAAGCAATTTGCAAAGAAATGTGAAGTAGCTCAAAGGAAAAAATGGAGTCTTGACTATTTGCATTCTATTAGGGAAAAGAAAGAGTATACTCTATAACTGAACAGCACAACTTAAATTTTACTTACCCTCATGAGATACTTGAGAAAATGTATAAAATTGAAATTGCCTGTAGAAATTGTTCTGTACATCCTTTAAAGAATAAAAGTTTAATAATAGCACTCTGTCAAATCTTTTTTATTCTTCAGTTTGGAAATTCTTCAGATTTTTTTTCATATTCATCTAGCAAGACAATCCTAAATCTCTTGTATAATAATGAAACAGTGAAGCTAAAAAACAGAGAAGAATCATCACTGAATTTTTCAGCTTTTACTAAATATTTATTTTGGATTCTGTGTGACAAAGAGCAGCTGAAAATGATACACCTTAAAAAAAAAAATGTATTTTCCAACAAGAAAGAAAACTAAAATTTCTGATCACTTCTACTGAGTTTTCAGATAACAGTGTAAATGAAAACAACTCAGTAAATAGGATAGTCACTCTGTTGGATACTTTCCCTATTTTACAATATTTAGTATTATGATGTTTCCTTTTCTATTTTATACATTCAATTCTCTTCACTTTTGCCCATTCCTGGAGTGTTCTAAAATTTAATCACTTTTCAGGTGGTCAGTCCTTTTAACGCTGAGCCAGTTGTATTCAAAGATAACAGTAAGGAGGAAAGAATATGGAAACGGGGATTTCTACCCTTTCAGATGGGGTAGAGTCTGTGCTTACACATTGTAAAAATCCTAGTGTCACTCAGCAGGTGCCCTGCTCCTGGCTTGCTGATGCTTGTGATGGTTTGGTGTACGTTTCTCGTGTTCTCCTGTCCAAGCCCATGCTGTTTTTCCCTTGAGGCAGCCTATATCTGTATATAGGCAACTTGGTGTGCTGTTCCTTGAAAGGTCCCTACCTTTCTGATGGCAATATTTCCTTTTATTTTAATCTCAAATACACTTTCTAGGATCTGTGAAGATATTAGCATGTTGGCCCATGACATATTTATCTAGCACATTATCTCCTCAAAAACGCTGTCAGCAAAGCTGACTCCCATATCACCTAGAACAAGGCATTTCTCTTTAAAGCTGTCAGGTTGTAGGGTATCTCTGCTGCACATGGTGCAATTCTCATATCCATATAATATTATTGTGAGCGCAGATATTTTATGCATTTAGAAAATTATATAAATATAGGTGACATTCCTCATGCGCTTTGGTCTTGATTCATAAAATGGAAAAAACCCTAGTCCTTACTTTCACCTATAATATTCTTTACTGTAAAATCCCACATCAACTACCTTATTTCTCTGATTTATGTTAGAGCAGTTGAATGCAAAGCAAACAGCTGGTTGTTGAAATACTCCATCTTTTTTTGTGGTCTCAGTTTGTACACCAATCTCTTCATTCAGGTGGTATAGGATCATTATTTTTGTGGTGGATTAAAACCAACATAATGATAAAGACAATACATTATCATTATTGCATAATTTGTGAAGGGGAAAGAAATCTATACCCTCTGCCAATTGATTGTGTCCTTGCCTTATGAAGGTGAATGACTCTCGTCTTTATATTTGTAGCAAAAGTTCAGTTTTTTCTTTGATAGAACACTGTCATATATACTGTACAGCTTACACAAGTAGGTCATTAACTTAATGTGCAGCAAATTTTTGCTGGCAGCTATTGATTTTTAAAGCAGACAATAGCAGCTTATACCAGCACAAGATAATTTTGGGCTGAAAATAATCTGAGAGTGATGGACTTCCACTGCATACTGAAGTTTCACACTGGTGATAGTTGAGAAGCAGAAATGAAAATGAGATTTTTTAACAAAAAATAATCACTGTTCTGTTATTTATATTTCCATTTGTTACATTAACTTTATCTGAAGTGCAAAAATTTTGATTCTTTGAATGTGCAGCTTATATGTAATGTGAAGTTTTCCCAGCATGAATGGTTGTGTTTTGTCTGTGAATTTTTTGGGGTTTTTTCTCTCCATTTCTAGCAAAAATTAGGGTGGTGTTTTAATATTTTATAACTATGAAATTATATGTTCCTGCCTTTCTTTTTTTATTTTATCATAGACTGGATTGTTCCAAAGAGTATACTTTCTAGAGATTTGTATAATCCATCTTTAAATCATGCAAACAAGAGGAAGTTTTAGCAATTTTCAAATACTTAATTGTGTTTAATAAGGAATGCTTCCTGATGTTCCTGCATATCTTGTCATTGATCTCAATCCATATAAAAGTGTATCTTGTGCCAAAGAGTTCATAGTTTTATTAAGTTTGTCTTTTCACTGTTCAGGCAAAAATGTATTTAGTATTAATTTTTTCCTTAAGAAGTCACTTTGTATCAAGCCAATGTTAATACATCAGTACAGTTTCTGGCAATTGGTAGATATCCAACCTTTAGCCAGCAAGCATCCAAGTTTAAAAACTTGCTTTGTCCTAACTCTCATAGGCTGTCAGATTAAAAATCACTGGAACTAAAGTCAGCTAAAGTCAGTTTTCAAAAGGGATGAAGTTGCCTCCAATGACTGCAAGGCAGAGCATTCAGGCCAAAACAGACTTCAATTATGGTGTCTGTTGAAGAATAAATATTTAATCCTAGTAACTGTGTCAGATAGGAGTTCATATAGGGTCTCAGAACTGAACTCAAAGGATATATGACTCAAAAAGCCCCACAAACAAACAAACAAACATAAAAATCCAAACAAACAAACCATCTAAGAAGGACATTTTGAATTCCAGAAAATGTATTCTTTCCTTTAGTTATGTAATTCAGTCTCAAGCAGATCACATAAGAAGCTGTGTTTTCCAAAGGCTTACTTCTGTCTGTCATTTGTATGTTCTCAGTTGTTAAAATTAAGACATGTAACGAACTCTGCTTGTTTCAGAATGCTTTTTCTATTCACGGGTCATATAGTCTTGCAGTTGATAGTTGAAACTTTTGAGACCAAAGAAATAAATTGGACTGCATAACAAAAAGTTGCAAAAGCTATCAATGAGTCAACAATGCAAGAGTGGTATTATTAATAGGGCTCGTTCTGCCTCATCTGTAGGCTTTTGTAACAGCTGCACTTCTGCAAAAGAAGGAAATGTTTTGACAATTAGGGTAAGCAAATTGCAAAAGGAAATATGGTACTAAGTTACCAACACAGTCCCTAAATAAAACATGCCATTTCTAATGAAGTCCTAATGCTGTTCAGCCTTCCATTAGCAGAAATCTCTGGATAGCCATAGGCAAGCATCAAATATACAGTAGTTTATAATGGTAATTCATACAGTGATAAAGCAAAAACATAACTGTGCACTGAAAAAAGACACAAACTGAAATTTGCCTCTAGGCAAAGCCTTGTTTTCCATAAACAAATTAACGTGCAGACTTTACTTCATTGACGTATGGAGCATTTAGTTACTTATTTCTTTTCTTCTTTTCTTGCCTTTTCAATATGATTTAGAATCAGATACTGGTCTATCTTGTGCAAATAGTCAAGAATGTGAGTAATGGACCTTAATGTATGCTGTAGTATTAATGACTTCTGCAGTGCAAGGAATATTTCAGAAATATTTCATGTTCAGAAGGAAAACAAACTGATGTGAATATACTGAATATACTGCAGGAAGACAAATCTGTTATATTATTTACAGTAGTTATCATTGCAAGAATCCTGCTAGAAATGGCCTACGTGAGCTATACAACATTTAAAGAAGTTCTCTTACACCAAAGGAAACTAGTTAAATGGATGTTTTTATTTCTTTTCTAGTTATTTGAGTGAGTGGGGTTTTGGTTCTTTTGTTATTGGTTTGTAGGTTGGTTTTGATTTTTATTTTAATTTCTTTTTACTTTCCTTTTTTTTTTTTTTTAAATTAATTTTTGACCAAAATAGTGAGAAGGGTTTGGAGATTTCAGTTGTTCTTTGAATGACGCCTAGAGTAGCTGTTTGGTTCATTTCTAAATAAAGGCATTCAAATTTTGTCCTGGATTTCCCAGTCTACTTTCTGTAATGCCAATATATGCTATAGGCTTTAAAAATACAAGCCTGTCATACAGTGCCTTATGAATAACCCTCAGATATGAATAAGCAGTTTAAAAGAGAAGTCTGTTCAGTCTGCTGACAGTTAAATTTCAAACCATTCACTTCAATTGAAAATTGTCATATAATTGTAAGGGGGAAGTAAATGAAACTCGTCTGAAATAATTTCTAGGCCAGTGAGCCACCAAATAGCTACATTACAACAGATGCCATGTTGTGAAAATTTTGCAATCATGGTATGAAAGTATCAATAGTACAATATTCTTTCAAGTTACTTAGTTATAAAGCTTTAGGTATTAAAGACCTTGGAACTTAAATGAAAAGTTCTGTACTCATAGTTAACCCATGCGTCTCATATTTAACACATCAGGAAATTTAATTATTTTTATTCTAGGAATATACTTGTCCCAATATACATCTGCTTTCAAAAAAGATAAATCTTAACTCTGTCAATCTGAACATTTTTTCCATTCTTTGCTTCAGCACTCACTGCCTGCAGTCTTTTGAATGAAAAGTTTTTTGTGACTCTCTTGAATTATTAGTGTGTTTTCTTGATCAGTATGTCAAGGTTTCTAGTGGTGGTGAACACCTTTTATGTAAAGGCTAACCATGTTTTGTTCTGAAGACATGCTTTATATGCAAACTGTAAAAATACCTAATTCAGCTTCTCAATCATAGGAGAGCAATGGAGGTTTTATATTATCAGAATGAAATTGAAAGGCCAATAAGTAAATGGAGTCAAACCCCAGAAATGCTTCAAAATTAAAAAATACATCGTCAGTAAGCAGAGAATAACATTTAACATCTGACTTCACTTACAGAAGTTTTCAACTGATGAATAAGTACTCATACACCTCATTTGTTGGTAAGCTTGTTGTTAGTCAACTTTCCATGAATTTTCTGCAGGTTTATGGCTGAATTTTTTGTCAAAGTGATGAATTGAATCTGGGCATTTATTTTGTAAAACTGAATCTTCCATGGATAGAGATCAAAGAAAGGAAGGTTGCAGCTGGTGGGAAGAAAAGATACACTGACAAATGCATTAAAGCTGCTTGCTCTGAGATGAATGGGAACGCATGATGAGTGCTCTTTGATATAGTTGTGGCTCTGCTAGTCAATGACTTTTAACTTCCCATCCTGTTTTGCACCACTCCTTAAACTGACATTTCTACCATGGACAATCTCACCTCTCTGATCACATGCTTCTGTTGTAGAGGTCATTATATAGAAACTTGTAAGATTACTAAGGAGACAAGATGATTATAATTTCATGTCCGTTCTCTGCCCCAGCAACAATGATCGAATTCTAGTGGCTAGTAAAGATACAGGATGGATGTGCGTAAGATGTTCAGATTTTGTGGTAAAAACTATTGAGTTTTTGGGACTTAAGATTACTTGAATCTGAATATTTTAGGGACAAATTATATTTGGCAGAAGGTATTACAACTATAGTGCTCATAGATATTGAATCTTTAGATAAGAAATCATGCCACAAAAAATTATATTTTTAAAGACTCTTGTGTTAATCAAATAACAGGAATAGGAAGGACTTCCTGATTTGGAATTGCTCAATGGATCACAGCTGGGATTTTCAGCTGAGCTTGAACAAACCCTTGTTCAGCAACAAGAATTTGAATATTAGAAATAAAAGCTTGTATTTCCAGGGAGCTGTTTTGTCAATCACATTGGAAAAGTAATTGATGAACATAACGAGGAAAATTGTGCTAATAACAGAACTTTGAAAAAAAACCCCATGCTACAAACATTTTGCAAAAATATGCTTTGTTAGGCCATTTGTATGAACAGAGAGTGATTAATAGCTTCAACGGAACTGCAATGAAACTACTTGAAGTATTGAGTCCTTCTCCTGTAAAGACTTTTTGTCTTGCTTTCTGAGCACTTTCTGGGCAGCACTCATCTGAGATCAGCATTTCAATGCTCTTTGATTCATTATCTTCTACTTCCTCTAGTACAATCCAGTTCAGCAACATTTACTGATTCCTTTGTAGTTACCTTTTCAGTCATATATGAATCAATGGTTTTTCCTGAACATTTATCTGGACATAAATTTATTGAATGCAGTTAGTGAGTATGAGATGCATTTCTACCTGCATGAGGTTTAGGCCTCTCCGTTCTTCAGGAGTTCTGTTCATGGCCTTATCATACGCCCAAGTAAGAATATTCAGGTATTGTGGAGCAGAGAGATCAGCAGGTTTTTTTTTTTTTAAATCCCCATGTATCATGAAATTTTGGTAGTATCAAAGTCTCCCTAGAAAATCATGATCAGATAATTAATGAGAATATAATAATAATTATAGATTGGATTTTGTTTATTTTTAAAATAAAATATGAAGATAGGGAATGGAATGGAATTTCATATTTTTCTGATGACTTGAGATCTCAACTTGAATCTTCATGTGGAATTCATCAAACAGGCTTTAGCAGCACTTACACATTTCCTCTTTTAGTAACTGTTTCATATTAAGCCTGAAGGAGGCTGGGGATGATTTTTCCTGTAATTTATGATATTTGTGTCTATTTGCAACAGTTGTAAAAATACTGTGTAAACAGAAACATCATAAAACGCTCATTAAAAATGTCTTCTAAAGCCAGAAAAAGAACAGATTTTCCATGGCAGTAAATGATATAAACATGAATTACCTCCCAGATATGAGAGCATTCAGCTTTGTTGTCTTTTTAATGCTGTTTCATAATGTATTTATCAAAATAAAAAAGAAAGTAAATGCTATAGAAAAGGAAATTTGATGTCATGATAATTCCTGATTATGGGGAAGAGAGATTTAAAATTAAGGGAGCTAATCTGTGGCAGAGGCTATGCAAACTCCTTTAGAAGGGATGATTTCACCAGCCATGTAGTTTATCGCAACTGAGGAGTGTTTTTGTTACAAGCAGACAGTCACCTTCTCAAAAAAGCAAATACTGTTTCAAAGGAAACTCTGAAAAACTTTTATCAATTATTCCTTTTTCACAAGTGTAAGCATTTTGCTGTTTATTTTGTCTTCACTGTTGAAAAACTTTATTGAATCCTAGGTTTTATTAATTTCTTCTCTTTCTTTCCCTGCGATAGTCAAAAATTTCCATTGATAACACTGCAAGAGGCTATTAGGAAGTAGTAATCTGAGAATTAAGTTTTATCCATTTGTGCTCTTTTTTAACAATGGCCTCTTTTCATTCTATCAGAAGGACAAGAGCAAAGTTTAATTCCACAAGCACAAATAAAATGTAAGTGAATTATCTGACTTGAAAAAGAGAGAGTAACAGGGAAGGAACAAGAAAGGACCTGCCTAACATACTCTAGATGATAGAAAAAGAACATTATGGAATAGGTAGAAGAGAGTGAGAAATAAAGATAAACACATTTCTTGATTTAAATAATGAAAAATAAGAAGATTTGGAAACTTCAGGAAGTGTATGAGTCACCTACTGAGCTTGTTACGAACATATTATTGAATTTCTTAAATTACTCTTAATATTTGGTATCTTGTTTGCATCCAAGTGAATGTTAAGGTTATTTTTATTTGTTTACCTAGTCATTCTTGGCATCTTTATTTTATTGAAAAGACTCCTTCTTTTCCTATGTGAAACTGCAGAGCCCCTGATAAAATCAAATCTCTGAACTGGTCGTGTGAGACTTTCTCAACAAAGGGATTTGAATATGGCTTTGTAACAGCTCCAGTGTAAAGATGTTGAAAACAAAAATTAGGGGTTTTTTAACCAGTTTGCAAATGGGTTTTATTCCTTTATTCAGCTTTGGCAGAAGTATTGTAGCTATGTTGACAGAGTTCAGGTTTGTATATTCAGGCAGAGTTCTATTTTTCTAAGTAATTTTAATAGGTCACTGCTGACCTATTCACTCCCTGTACTCATGTACAAGTTGGGCTTCCATCACATGAATATATATTTTTTTCTGTGTTTGAGTTGTTCTCATTGTAATGCTGGTTGTTTCCTGCCATCTCATTTCTCTTGTTCTATTAGTATGAATGTCATATTTTTATTGAATGACCTTTTCTTAATCTGTTCCTACATCTCTGGTGAAATTTAACATGCAGTGACTATTTTGTGTTTGAAAGATAGACTTGAAATTTATGCTAAAGAAAATAAAATTGCTTTAATTTATTATATTTTTTTCTTAAGCAACTTTACTAATAAAGCTGCTTTGTACATAGAGGGCAGAATAAAATATATGAAGTAGCAGCATAGTTCATTTTTTTTCTTAAGGTGACATATTTCAATGAAGAAAAGTGTATTTTTAAAAAATATTGTAGCAAGTTGAGAAAAAAAGTCAGTGTCATTTTGAAAGTAACAATACCTGTACCCGAGGCCATCTTTTGTTTTTGCAGATAGTTATAACCTTTATTTTTTAATATCCGTTTGAGTCACTGAAATGACTTATGTTGTTTATAATCAGTGTTTTGTGGTCCTGCAAGATGTAAAAGGATTGATTCACAGTTCCAGGATTAGAATCAGGGTTTGAAAGAACTGGAATTAATTTCCATATTTCTAGAGGCAGAATGTTTCAAGAGTTTAGAACGTGGGGCCATTACAGTGAAGCAAATGATAGATTTGTATGAGCTTTTTCACAGCAGAATAACTTTCCTTCATTAATGATACACTTTTCAAATGTGGAATTTCCTTGTTTTAACTTTAAATCTTGGACAGGGAATCACAGGTTACTTAGAGACCCTTCATACAGATGTGTCTGAGAATTGCTCAGAAAAAAGTCATTCCTTTCCAGCACTTTTTGTGAACAATATTGAAAAAGGCTTATGACCCTCTGTCAAACTCCTGCAAAACATGCTTAAGCCACAGGAACTTTCAGGCTACCAAACTAAAGAAATTCAATATAAACACCCAAAAAATTAATTCAGCAGCCACTGTCATAACCAGAAATTTTCCATGGTTGCACATTTGTTGCTGTTGCACGTTGGTACCATATTTGTAAGTCTGCTAGACTGTTTTTTATATACAGTGTCAATGCTTATAAGCCTGTCAGCCTTTGAAGTGTAAATTTATAAGATTAAATCTCAAGAGAAGTGTAACAAAAGTATTTCACACCAGAAATGTATCTAGCTGGAGTCTTTATCAGTTCTCTCTCTCACTCATCTGAAAAAAAAATTCCAAACTCCTCAGACTGAGCAATTATAGACATGTCCTCCTAACATCTATTAAATAGCATTTGAATTATGAACAGAAATGTGAGTATAATTTTTTCCATTTTTTTACATTATGCAATTATGCTATTTTTCTGTGTTTTCATTATGCCACGTGATACCTAAACCTTGTTAGAATCCTTGGTTTCAGTACGGTTAGTAGCTTAATCATGCACTATTTAAAGAATTATTTTCTAACTTTTTGACCTCATTCAGGGCTACTTATGAACATACATTCACAGAAAACATTTATATATACTATATATTTTTTTAAATATTCAAATTCTAAAGATGAACCTGGTGGAATTTAAAATTAGTTTTCAAGGCTTGTACTTAAAAAATGGTAAAAAATAATTAGAAATTTTATTCATCTGCAGAAAGGGAGAGGAATGTTTCAGGGAGAGTGGGAGACTTGGATTAGAAAAAAAAGTATATATACATATAAAAATATATATTTATGCATTATATAATCTATATATATACATGCAAGAAATTTTTCTGGACTTACTCAACAAAACAAAACCAAGTAATTGGAAAGCACACTGGATTTAGTCCAAATTCTCATTTTCAGTCTTTATTTCTTTGTTCAGACATCAGTTGTGCTGAGTATTTACATTGTACAATATAAACTAATTTATGGCACTTACATCATTACCTAACATGCTGTTAATCATCTTGCATGCTGTGAAATGTTCTAATGTGTAACAGCCTTCCCCTGCTTTGGAATATCATTGATTCATTGCTTACAGTTTTCCTTTCAGGAACTGAGATGGATGCTCTCAAGATGCTGTCTATATATCTAATGGGACTCTGACTCACAGAGGAATGCAAACATACTGTACACAGATGCTTCACATTCTTTTTGCGTTGAATTCACTTTAGGTCATTTTATTTCTTTTAGTAAGATAATTGCTGTAACAAATTGAGGGGAACATTTTTTTCATTCTGATTACAAATGCAATGAAGATCATCACAAAGACAACATGAAATTAGTTGGTTGCATGATGCAAAGAACTTTGTTTCAGGGAATAACACCATGAAAATTCTCTCTGCTGTATTAAATGGTATAAATAATAGTTTGAAGCAAAGATTTATGTCCTGTGATATTTTATTAGCTGTGAGTGTTTTTTCTCCTGACTTTACTCCCTTAAATTCTCTACAGCCTTCTTTGTTCCTTCTGAAATACCGTTTTGGAGAAATTACCAGAGAATCATTTAATGGTTTGGGTTGGACTTAGAAACCATCTAGTTCCAATACCCCTGTCATGGGCAAGGACACCTTCCAATGGACCAGGTTGTTCAGAGCCCTGTCTAACCTGTTCTTGAACACCTCCAGGGATGAGGTATTGGGGTATCCACAACTTCCCTGGGACCTGTTACAGTGCCTCACCACCATCACCTTAAAGAATTTATTTAAAGAGAAAAAAAGGAAGTTATATAACATGCAATATTTTAAATAACAATAATGATATCACTTCAGATTTATATTTGCTCTTCTAAATATTAAATGCTATTAGACCAAAGCAGTATCCAATCTAAAATTATCCTCCTTCAGTTTGAAGCCATTTCCCCCCTGACCTGCCAGATCATAAAGTTCCTCTTCAACTTTCCTGTTGCCCTCTTCAGGTACAAGGTCTTCCTGGAGCCTCATATTCTCCAGGCTGAAGAACTCCAGATCTCTCTGCCTGCCTTTAAAGGAGAGGTGCCCTCTGATTATTTTTGTGGCCTTTCTCTGGACTTGTTCCAACACATCCTCATCTTTGTGTTGGACATTCTAGAGTTGGGCACAGCACTCTAGGTGGGGTGTCAGAAGAGCAGAGTCCAGGGAGCAGAACCTCATCCCTCGACCTGCTGGCCACACTGCTTTGGATGCAGTCCAGGATGTTGTTGGCTTTAGGTGAGAAGAGTGGACTCTGGAACTGTCAACTATGACTAGATTCAGTGGCTTAGTCAGTGATATGTGTACTCTTTTTGCTTTGATTATAGTTTCATGTGCATCTTTTCTTGATTATTTTTGTACTTTTATACAGATTTCAGACTTCTGATTAGGGGCACTAGATAGATATCAGTGCAAAATCATTTCACAAAAATCTGTGAATAAAGATTTTTAATATTAAAGAAATTTCTATTATTTATTGCAATTACAATTATAATATTAATAGTTTAAACAGACATAAATCTTTGCATATGTTAATGCATGCATCTGACCCACCTTGCAACAGTGATGCCAATGCAATCTTCCACTAAATTTATTCTCAATCTTATGAATTATCAAAATTTCGGGTTTAAAAAGTAAAAACTTACAATTGTATAAAAATTTCAGCTAGTAGTAAATGTGTTTCAGTAAAGCTGAAAGTTTGAGATTCTATCATGAAAAATGTAATATTTGGCCACAGGGAAGAGATGAAGCAGAGGATAACAGTAGGAAGGAAGGAAACAGTGCAGAAAGATGCAATAAACACTGCTGTCACAGCAAACAGCAAGGAAAGCCAGATGATGCTTTTTGATTTAGACAGAGCTAACAGTATTTATGGGTCAATAAATATCACAGGTCAATTTCTGAAAGAGTGTGGAATGCTTGTAGGATTTTTCCTTCATTTCAGCTTGTGATAAGTTGCTCTGGTTATGTTAATTTTTCTATTTTTCATCTAGAAACTGCATTTCAGTGGTAGTTTTGCCATATGCCACACAATCTATCCAAAAGTTTGATGACTTTCATTAATAAATTAAGTAATTATCCTTTATATGCTTCTACCAGCCCCTTAAAAAATCTCACCTGGGATTTTAGTTATCAAAGAATAATGAATTAATTTCTCAGATAGCATAAGTCTTACACGGTTGTATTGACTAAAATTAAGTCCTTACTGATTGAAAAAAAATAAAGTATTTTCACACAATTAACTAGCTCTGTTTAGTAGTCTCAATAGAGGGATGGAGCACGTCTCCTATTGAGAAAGGCTAAGAGAATTGGGTTTATTCAGCTTGGAAAAGAGAAGGCTGGCCTAATTGTGGCCTTCCAGTACCCAAAGAAAGCCTACAAAAAAGAATAAGCTGCATTGGAAGGCACCCACGAGGATCACTGCGTCTAACTCCTGGCCCTGCCCTGCCCCATCCCCAGGAGCATTATCCAGAGGTTACTTGAGCTCTGTCAGGCTTGGTGCTTGGTGCTGTGACACCTGGGGAGCCTGTTCCAGTGCCCAGCCACCCTCTGGGTGAAGAACTGTTCCTAATATCCAACCTAAACCTTTCCTGACTCAGGCTCCTGCCATCCTCTTGGGTCATGTCACTGATCACCAGAGAGAAGAGATCAGTTCCTGCCCCTCCTCCTCCACTTGTGAGGCAGTTGAAGACCTCAAGGCCCCTCACCATCTTTGTTGCCTTCCTGTGAATGTTCTGTAATAGCTTTGCATCTTTCTTACATTGTGGTGACCAAAACTGCTCTCAATATTCAAGGCGAGGCTGCAACATTGTAGATGGAGAGAGACATTTTACAAGAGCATATTGTGACAGGACAAAGGTAAATGGTTTCAAACTGAAAAAGAGTAGGTTTAGATTAAATATTAGAAAGAAATCATTTATGGTGAGTGTGGTGTAGCACAGGAACAGGTTGCTCAGAGAAGTTGTCAGTGTCCCATCCCTGGAAGTGTTCAAGGCCTCCCCTCTGGATGGGACTCTGAGAAACCTGGTGTAGTGGAAACTGTCACTCCACGTGGCAATGGGGTTGGAACCAGATGACCTTTGCGATCGTTTCCAACCCAGGCCATTCTATGATTCTGTGATATAAAGCTTAAAAAGACACAAAAGAGATAATTTTATCTGAGAACAATAAATTTTATATGTATAAGCAGTTGACACTGGGTTTTCTGTGTTTTAGGCATGTTAAGCTACATGTCTCAGAACTAACAAAAATACATTTCTGTTTTTAATTTGAAGGAGTTAAACCAATCTCTGACACTATTTTTTTTCTTTTTTTTTTCCCCTGAGGAAAGTATATGATCCTATTATTAATTACAAGGACTAAGAAAAGGATGGCAAATGTCAAAATAATTTCCTATGGAGGTACTATTATATTCAGAAAATAAAAAGTTAGAGTGTTTGAAATTTAATAGCTTTCTTTTCTAAAAAGACCCAAACCAGTCTTTTTAGAAGTGAACTAGAGCTAGAAAACTTAATTAAACACCTGTGGATAGCTATTGACTTAGCCAATCTGCTTGCTACCTGTCAAGAGAAACATGAGAGCTAGTGAACTCAGAGCTTAATGGCCTCAGAAAAAAGAGAAAAAAAGGAAGTTATATAACATGCAATATTTTAAATAACAATAATGATATCACTTCAGATTTATATTTGCTCTTCTAAATATTAAATGCTATTAGACCAAAGCAGTTTCCCAGTAACTGGAGCCATCATTCTTAGAAATAAATTAAAAAAAATAAGTGCCTAGAACAGGCACCAACCCCCTCCTCAAAATACAGGTCATGCTAATGAACTTTTGTACAAAAAGGAAAATCAGCCCTTTCTAAAGCAATTCTTTGAAGCCATAGATAGAACCATGCAAACAATAATTGAGGCTTAATAACTTCAAGAATAAACATAGCCTTTAGTAATTGTGCCCATTACATATTGTGGACTGGTAAATGGAGATAAGGAAGAAAAACAAAACACTGGAAAGACTCCTCATGATCTTTTTTACTCTCACGTACCTGTAAGCCTACTTTAGTAACTTTTCTGCTACAAAATTAATGCAATCTTTTAAAAACATATTGGATGAAAAATACTTCCTTTACTACTTATACTATGCTGCTGACAAATCACTGGGTATCCATGCACTATAAGAAAAGCAAAATCTTTGTAAGGAATTATTTTAACAGAATGCATCTTGCATGATCATCTTGGGTCAAAGTCTTATTTACAAAAAAACATGGAAGGTCAATTTTTTTGTTTTGCCTTGACACTATAGTTTTTGTTATTGTTCTAGAACACTAGTACATAGCATATTTATTATGCCTTACATGAAATGCATACATTATTTTGTCATTCCTTTGGTTTTCTTTCTGAATTCATTTACGAGATGCTTACATTCTAAATTTATACCAATTTTTAAGGGTCTATATAACACACATAGACTTTAACTATGTTAGAATTCTCTGACTTTTCTGTTTGAACTTGCAGAGAGTTTCCTTACATTTTCTTTTCCTTTTATTTTCTTTGCTCTTCTAGGCACCACTCAAGGCAAAAATTACTAGTTTCACTTGAAAACCTCACTTATAGTTTTTGTTTCTGAAGCTAAACAGTAGTTCCCTCTGTAATAACATAAAATAAACCTTGGGCAATTCTGAAGTCACAGTCATATAAACTCATTAAAAGATGTTTAAATCTCTTACATTTTGTATCAGATTCATGAAGTTAAAGGAAAAAGAAACCCCATACCTAAGGACTATGAAGAAACTCAAAAGAAAAAAAAACATCCAACTTCCCTCCTGTTCAAAGATGGTTTAGGATTGCCTAAGGTAGGTACTTGTCAATATGCAGTTGAAACCATAAAGGAAATTCTTCGACCTCCCTCTTAGTTCATTTCCATTCTTTGCCCTTTTAGGCAAATGGTTTTTGTATACTAAATTTTATCTTAAAAAAAAAAATCTACTTGGGCAGACAGTACATAAAATGATTCTCTTTTTATAATAGCCTCTAAAAATTTAAAAAATGTTTTATGATTTTCTTCATGTTCTATTCTTGTAATGTACCAAGTGTTCCTAATGGCAAAATTAAAAAAATGAATTAGCAAGGATACTAATTTGCTTATTCTTCATGCACAGTGAAATTCAAAAAAGATAATCTGTCTGGAAAGAGAGAAAGAGTTTATTTTATAAACCCTACATGACTTTCTGTGTGTTCGTGATGAAATATTTCAGAAGAGTCTCTGCCATACATGGCTGGAATACTCTGACAGAGGTCTTCACACTACTGAGTAGAACAGGACAATTTCTCTTCTTGTTCTTTATCCTCCTAATAAATTCCCAAAAGATGCTTTTCCCATTACACTACTGTTCTCTGCTTGGCCCTTCTCCACTCCAATATGCATGTTTTTGTCTGACTCTCCAAGTATTCTGTTTTGTATTTATTCATCTGATTCTCCTGGGTATAGTTCTTTGTATTTCTGTCTATTGAAGTTCTTTTGGTTAATTTTTGTTCACTTCTCCAATTATCAGAATTGGTTTGAGTTCTAATCCCATTGCTCAAAGTGTTTGCAAAGGTTTCTTGCAATCGTTTGAAAAACATGCAGATTAATTTTTAGTTTAACATTCCAAGTTGCTGTAATAACTCCATTAATATTAATTAATTAAAAACTTGAATCAAATCTTAATGTATTAGCTTATCTGGTTTTATCTCTTAAAAAGTTACATGAATTTTTAAATAAAAACTGGATAGTTCAGAATGCTACGTATAAATGAAAAGAGGAAAAAAGTCTGTTTCTTAAAAAGAAATGTCAATTTTTCTAGCACTAAGAATTTGTTCCATAGTTTCCAGCTATATCTTGGGTATTTGAGTATATTTTTACATTTACTGTAATTTTACTTTTTCATTTTTTGTAAATGCTGGTAAACATTATTTCAAATAATTGTGGCCACTGACATGCAAACACAGCAGCTCTTCATATACACGCACTCAATGCCTTGTGTACTACCTGCAACAGAAACATTTGAAAAATTATGATTTTTCAACCATAATGATTATTTACAGACATCTTCAATCATTGCAGAATGTTCTGACTTATTTTCAGGTTATTCTCAAATGGAAAAATTTACACAATTCATTTAATATAAAGCTAAGATTTTTTTTTCTATTTCTTTATGTACTGTACATATCAATCAATACCTTTTCTGTTTTTTGCACCTGAGAACTGCATGATTGTAGAAAATCAGACTCAAAGGCACCTCTGAGGTCTTGTGTGAACAAGTTTCATTTGGCCATCACAACTGATTTGTTCCTCGAAGTGCCTCCCAGTTGAAGGCCAATGGTTTCCTTTGAGTCACATTGCTCAGCACTTTCAAGTAAAAGCCTGCCATATGGGCTGCAATGGGCAGCTTAAATAGTGAACTGCTGCTGTCTTACTCTGACTGCAGTGGGGTAGGGAAGAGCTGAGCAGCAGATCCCCGGCACGTCTGAGGGCATGGCAACCTCTGGCAGGAGGCAGTGACACACCGCTGGCAGTGGGTGAGGCAGCAACATCTTCCATTGACACGGCTGCCTCTGAGAAATTATGTCTGAGCGAGCCATAAATCATTCCTGTTGCAGAGGAATATTTAGTAAATACCTTTCGAGGTCTTTATTGCTTCCTCTCCCTAAGAATTGCACAACTAAATCTCTGTAACAGAGTTTAAGTGTGAGGAAAATCCTGTTCAAGTATTTAGAAATATGCAAACAGTTTTTCACCCAAGCAAATATTTCCACTGAAAGGGCTGACTTTTAAAGAAGCATCCACTACTCTCTTACAACCTGTATACCCACATATATTTGTTATTTTCTACATAATTTTTATTTCAGTTATGAAGCCATAAAAAATTCCTAACCTGATACCTCTTGGTACCTTGGGATATTTTAAGATATATCCAGGTAGCTATTTTGAATAGGACACTGTACTGTGTACCCAGTAAAAAAGACTGAAGGCCTTAAGAAACATCAGTAAGATCATCAGTACCCTTACATCCACAAGGCAGTCTCAGGGAACTTGAACCTTTACATTATTAGTAGTAGCAATATTTTATGAAAATTATGGCCAAACCATTGGACTCAGAGAGCATTTCTTCTGTAGATACCATTGTTCCAGAACACACATAAGAAAAAAGAAATCTGCTGCTTCTGTATATTTTCCTGCACATATTCCTTAGGTACCAGAGTGAATGGAATCTGTAGAAGAGAAAACAACAGTCATGAAAGAGGAATTGAGAAAAGCCCAACACAGTCTAACAGGAAGGCATGACAACCAGGAAACCAGCTAGAAATCTCCCTTCATAAAAAAAATCCAATTTCACAGTTCCTCCTGGATTTTTCAACTCAATTAGTCCACACAAATTAAGATCTTAAAGAGGGTATCCTTAGTTCTCCAGTACTGAGGTTGGCTTTGCTGTTTTACAAGCCTTACCATTAAAACACAAGGCAATTTAGCATGGATACAAACTAAAAGTTAGTTCCTTGATAGAACGGGGAATTGTACATCTGGGAGTAGGAGCTGTTTGATGATAAGATGTAGATGCATTTTAGCATCCTGAACTGTAGGATTGCCTGCGTGTGCTGCATACATTCTGCAATTGTTAGCTAAATGGAGACACCTACAGTTTGTCACCACAAGTGGGTAGTGACAGTAGAACAGACGTGTATGATGGATGCTACAGAGACATTTTACCCTAAAAGAGATTGAAACACCTAGACTATGAAAAAACCTCCCTGTTTTTTTCCTTTCTTCACTGCAATGAGCTTGTTTTTTCACATTTTCACTGCATTTCCATTTTCAGTCCAGCACTTCTATTTTCTGTGGGAAGGTTCTGTAAAATCTAAGGTAGACACACATCTTCTCACACAATTTGAAAAAACAAAGAAAAGGGTGCTGTTCTCAATTTTGTAAATAGTATGAAAGTTGTATGATCTTCCTGCTGACAGTTTTTTTAAGATGCACATTTCTTACAAGAGATTTGGTTCTGTGCTCATCAATGCTCTTATGGTGAATGATAGTTACTATTTAACAAGCCAAATGTTCTTGCTTTTGCTGTGTGCCTTTGGAGTATTGAAGAAATACAAAGTCACAGCGAAGATTTCTGAAAAAAGATTAATAACATGCAAAGTGTGTCAGATTATATACAGAATATTTAGGGCTAATGTAGTAAATAGTTGGGGAAAAGTATTACTTGGAAATTCATGTATGCTATTTGTCTCACCACAATAATGAATCCCAGTATCTTGTATCTATGTATAGCAAATGGTTATATAAAAATTGAAAGTGTAGGATAAAGTTTTGATTGTCTAACAAGGAACTCAAGTGTTCTGGCAATTGTAATAAATGCAAACTCTGAACAGTGGTTAAGGGCTTTGCTGGGAGTTGCTTCAGTATTTATTTTTCTCTTAAAATTTTAATTTCATGCCTTTTTCTCTTAAAAATTTAATTTAGTGCCTTTTTATCACCCCAAAATTCAATCTGTAAATGCACTTTCCCCTAAATTTTGTTTCTGCCACATAAGATGTTGAAACAAATTACTCTAAATGCTTTCAGGGGATGTCTGAGAGAATTTCTAGTGCTTTAGTGGAGGGATTGGTTTTGGACTGTCTTTCTACAGTACCAAGGAGATCTTTGAAAGATTTAGTTTAGATGAAACACCAGAAATTAACATGATACTGCTTTCTATTTTAAGTTTGGGGGGGTTCACAATTTTCTTTGAAGGCAAAAAAATGATACTTTAATTGACATGTGTGAAAAAAACATCTTTATGTTTCTGTAGAGAGGGTTCCCTAAACAGAAGTATGGTGGGGATATTGCCAGAAAGTCCATGAAATCAAATTGAGGTGGTGGATATTACACATATAAATGCCTACAGGAAAGCCAGAGCACTATTCCTGCAGCTAGATTTATTCTACAGTTTATCACCAATAAACCTATTATAGGAATATTGGTTTGACAGAATTTTTTTAGGTAATTGGATGAATTGTGCAAATGAGTGTGTTATTAACCATAGAACATAACTAGATTTGGGAATAAAAAATGATGCAGATATGAAATTAAATCTTATCACATGGTTTAAAGGGAAAGTTTGGCCAAAACATAAAGCTCCAAGGTATAAAAAGGATGCCAGCTCATGGTCAGATTTCCATATGGAGTTCTGTTTAATTAGGGTAGACAGAAACCTTGGAAGTAAAAACGATATATAAGCATAAAAGAGGAAATAGGGTAATTCAAGCAACAAACCCCTGTCTTTTTCATATAACTTCAAAAGACAATATCTGAGTCAAAAGCTGCCTTAGTGAATATTTATAGGATGGCTTAAGGATATTTCCACATAGTTTCTGCAAGAAATAAAAAGAAGAACATCAAACACATCATAACACTTTGAGATTATAGTTGATTAAAAGCATACCGTTATTTACTGTATTTTACCTAATTTCCTAATGCTCCTCCATTCAGTCTTGTGCCCCCAGTATTTCTGTTTATTCCCATTCTCTCTTTCTGGTATTATGGGCTGTGAGGTTGCAGCCTTCTATCTTTCATTGTAAAGGACATTTGTGATCTGCGTTAAACAATTACCTGTGCTTTTCTTTCACATCCTTTCTGATGTTCTACAATTTCAGGCTGTGTCTGTTACTTCTCTCATCACATTATTAACTCCCAAGTAACTACTTTCTCTAGCATTGTTGTCTGGTCTCTAGAGTTTGGAGTAGGGATTTCAGTTAATGCATTGTAAAGCCCTGATTGCACTATTGTGGATGTACTGATTTCAGCTGAACTACAGAGATTTATGCCAGCCCAGAGAGAGGTCATTGTGCATCTGAAATAACCCAGGTTTATTGAATTAAACCTATTTACAAAGGAAAGCATTACTCCAATCCTGGTTTGAAACCTGTAAATCTTTGTAGAATCACTTAACAAGAATGATTATAAAAGTATTTGAAAGTTCATGCCTGTGGATCACATTACAGCATTCAAAAGATACTTACATTAAATTTAACGTAGTGTAGAAATAAGCATTTTAAAATAAACAGTAGTAGAGTGAGATGCCTGTTTCAGAGAGAAGAAAGAACATTTTGTCTTCTCAACCTATGCATGTCTCTTCATATCTTTAGACAATGATGTCCCATTGCAATTTATGATCCAAATTAAAATTTGTTATAAAATGGGACTGGCTGATTCTAATCAGGTTTTTAAGTTGTTAAACATTGTCTCTCATGAATAGATCATGATCTTGATTAAAAGATAGAATAAATAATATCATACCTGCTCAGCAGAAAGATATAATTTTATTTATCCAGTGCATGAACAGAAAGATTCACAAGCACCCAAACTGCCGATAAGGCATTAAATATATTAATTATTTAAGAATTCTTTCTTGCCTCTTGTTTACTGTTTTCTTAACATTTCCTTGGTACAGGGATAAATCCTTTTTTTTACTGTTTCTGTGCTCTTTAACAGATGTAAAACCAGCTATTACAATATAAGACTATTTTTTCAAATTAGAAAGATAAATACTCAGCATCTATCAATCTCAGGCTATGATGTTTTTGGAGCACAATGGCAGCATTCAGGGAAGAGTATAGCACAGTGTTCCTAAAGCTTGGTCTTCCCATATGTAGTTTATACAGCTGCAGATTATAGATATCTGAGGAAATATTCCCATAGACTACAGTGCGATCATGATGCAAAGAGGCAGCTATTAGACACAAAACCTCTGCCAGGTCTCCAGTGGGCAGGATCACTGTGACACATTTGAATCAAGTGCTCACCTGCCGTCTTTCTGTGAGTGTCTGATAACTGCTTACCAGACATGTAGAAACTTGATTATCTGTGCATCTAAAACAGTATCTGGTAACTACGAAAATTAGCATGGAAATCTATTTGAAAGGGACATGAGATAGATGTAATCACTGGCAGTTCTTGGACTCCCAGTCCTTTTTTATGTGATTTGCTGTATCTGTATCATCAGTAGTTCTTTTTTAAGCATTCTCACGGCTGAGGAGAAGAGATGAAATTAAGCAGTTTTATCAATACAATCCTCACTGACAGCTATAGTACAGAATCCTCAATATTTTGTGAGTGGCAGAGTCTTTTCACCGCATGTAACAATAAGTCAATTTTATTTTTTTTCCATTTAGGATATTTTTGGGAAAAATAAATCATTGAAATGGAAGAGAAAAAGTCCTGAAGAAAAATTGTGAGAGAGTGGAAGGAGGTTTAGTTCTCATGGGTGTAGTTGCCAAGGAAAGAAGCAATGACAACAATAGGTTTAAGGGTTTTATGCTTTTTATACTGATATACTGACATAGTTTATACTGATATACTGACATAGTTGATTATTAAAAAAACAAACAAACAAAAAGCAATCATCTGCATATCCACACAAGCAACATTTCCACACATATTCATTTAAATATTATGCAGCCATAATTTTTAAAACCTGTGTATGTTGTTGTTTATCTCTGCACTGGTACAGGATAGGTGTGTAAATTTGCTGTTTAATAAATAAAACTTTAAAGTAGAGAATTCAGAACAGATACCTTACCTTTATAAGGCTCTCCACTTCCAGAAGTACTTCTACATCCTTATAATCCAAGGAAGTCCAAAATATCAGAGAGATGTCTGCAGAAGAATCACTCTTTCTTTTAAAAATTATCTCATCTGTTTGAATATAAATATTAATTCAAAAATAAATTTTCAGGGTAGCAATGATCTTATTACTTAGCATGTGTGCAGCCTGTTTTCCTGTACAGGAAATAGAATAAACTTGGTTTTATTTCCAACATGCTAAAACTGTTTTTCAAATTGCCCCGTGAAAGATTCTCTTAAAAGAATCATTAGCAGCAAAATAAACTTCAGCTTTATTTCAGTTTTTATACCTACTTTTAAAATTTTCCTTTCATAGTATGTTATCCATGTAATCCTACTAGATTTTAGAAACCCAGTAAAATTTGGAGAGAAAGAAAGCATCTTTTCTGATTGATTCTCATAGTCAATAAACGTACCTTTGTAAAAAGTTAGTTGACTATAATTAAGCAGTTGTTGCAATGAATATTATTATAATTTTAATAATATATTCACCTGAAGCAGTCAGAGACACAGTAAATAATAAATTGTCAGCATGGAAATGAAAAGCCACCAGTAATTTCCGCCTGTTGTGGCATATGTGTAGGGAAAGCTTATAAGCAGGAGGGGAGAGAGTGAAAGTACACTCTGCTTTCTGTAAAAGATCTTCAGACCTTACTCCAGTAACTAATGTCACCCTCAGCTTAATCTAGTCTTCTGTGAATATAAGACCTGATATTATCTCTCTGTGTATAGAATTTATATCCTTACTTTACTGTCTGATATTACAGCCAGTAATAAAGGTGTTCCTTTAATAAGCAGAGTAAAAGGTCATGAGTTCGTTCCTCTTGAGTGCCGTGATGCCTGTAAAGAAGTTATTACATGCCTAATAAAGTTGCCTAGCTCTTCTTGTTCCCACAGATTTTTTGCTTTGGTGTTAATCTGCAAGAAAGAAGGGGGTGAGGGAAGACAGATAGAAAGGTGCCTTGAATTATGCCTAAAATATTTAACAGTGGGTTTCAAAATAGCATAATTAGACCAAGAACAAAAAAGAAGTTATTGCAACCACTGTTTGGGTGATTGATTGAAAGTCAGTGGGGGATTAGCAAATGAAAGTTTATATAATTTTACAAAAAGAAATGTTTCCATTGCTTTTGTAGCGTAGGAGATGTCGTGCAAAATCCTCTCTTGCCAAACGGCATTGGCACCAAACAGCATATATTTGTCGGTTTCACCAGGTTACTGCAGCCATTTCCTTACACATTACACTTCGTGCCAATCCACGTGCACAGATATGTGTCAGAAATGACAGAAAAAAGTCTGAATAATAAATAAATTAATTCATAATAGCTCAAAATAAGGATCCCTAATTGTTGCAGCCCGCTCTATCTACTTTAGTTCTACTTCTGAGCTGAGAGGAGGAGAAGATGAGGGCTAGGTTTAGCAGAGAATACTGCAAGATGTTATTTTAGAGATGTCACAGGAGATTGTGGAAGGCATCTGGAACCAATATTGACCACAAGTATAAAAAAAGTAGTTTGATTCATTATCAGTTTTATTTAGTCTGGCACGGTTATGACTTAGAAATGCCCAGACTTCAGCTGATTTCCAAATCCCAAGGTCTTCAGCTGTTTTGCCAACTGAGTTTCTTATTTCTATGAGAGCATCTGAAAAAGGTCAAAAGGGTTACCAGGAATTAATTTAGAAAGCAAGGGAATCCCAGTGACACAGACTGTCCCCTGGGTGCAGCAAAATCAACCTGCCAGAGAAGTGCACAGTGCACTGCCTCAGACACGTGTGAAAGGGTGGCAGACACGGGTGCAGGATGTACACGAGACCATGTAAAGGGGGAAGCAGTAGATGTGAGAGAAGACACAGGAAGATACAAAAATAGGACATGTGAGAAGAAATGTGAAGAGGCCTGTCCGCAGAAATGAAATGGAAGAGTAATGTGTAAGGGGACATTGATGGGGAAATGCTGGAAATGCACTCTTGGGAGGAGCTGCGGTTTGGCAGACATGGCCTGTCCATGGGAACCCATGCTGGGTCACAGATAGCCCTCACAGACTGGGCCCAGGGCTGAACCCACAGAAGGGCAGAAACAGATCTACAGAGAATGCAGCCTGTGGAGGCACTGGGGTAGCGAAAACCCCAGAGGGACTGGGGCCCATGAAGGGACCCTTACCAGGGCAGGGTAACCCTGAAATATACAGCAGCCCATGAGTGCTCCACACTGGAGCACAGGAAATAATTAAGAAGTGAGAAGCAGTGGAGAAAAAGAGTAAGATGCATAGGGCAGCAGAAAGAAAAGGCTGTGCACTGACCTCAACCTCTTGCACTGCCCATTGCCTCTCCAAAAGATGTGAGAAGGTTTCCATATATTGTGCTACAAAAGCAAGGGAAATTGAGACTAGAAAAGGGTAAGGAAGGTCGTGGGCTGGAGAAAACCCGAGAAATGAGCAGAAAGGTAGGGCTTTTCCTAAATGATTGCTGTCTTTCCTTTTTCAATACCTGAGACCATAACTAAAAATTTGTGTTAGTTGGACATAAAGGAAGTGACATTCCTGGTATCAAAGCTGTTTTGCCCATGGCAACTGAAACCATGTTTTATAATATTGTTTGAATTAATCTTGTGTCTGAGTGTTGGTTGAAGTTCATGTTGTACCCAAACCGATTTATGCATGCTTGGACATATGAAAAGTCTGTACCTTTTTCTTAGGTGCCTCTCTCATAATGCCATTTTCAATGCTCAGTTTATTTCCATGTGCCACCAATAATTTACTGTTCCTTTGTGTATCCTGCTCATATGGCATAAGTGAATGCATAGGAGATATACAGATGTCCTTTAGTATGATGTGCTTCTTAGCCAATATATGAAGAGAAGGTCAATGTTTGAGGGAGAAAGAGACTATGAGGGCAGTAAAATCAATGATCTCTTTATTTAATTTAACTTGCAGGATGACCACCAGCTGTTACTGCATCAAATCAAAAGCCAAAACAGAAACACAAAGAAATGCAACAGAGTTTCCATGGGAACTGCTGTGAAATAAGTGATGAGAGCACTTTCTGTAAGTACAAAATATGCAGAATTGACTTAAAAAACTAAAACCAAAACCAGACAAAAACCTCCAGATAGTCTTTTCTAGTCAGGAACTAATTTTTTTTCTTAGATACTACGAAAATCAATTGGGTTGAAAATCTATATGAATATTTACACTAAATCTTATGCAATACTGATGTAATCCTTTCCATAGTAAATATTGTAAATCCAACTAGTTTGGAGCAAAAGTTCATTTAAAAGACACCTGCCTCTTGCTGACCTACTACAGTGCAAATACCATCCTGAAAGCTTGGGTTTAATGGTTTAATTTATTTTGTCTTAATGCGGCAACTGTAGTGAAGAAGGCACATTACCTTTCTAGCACACTATCCCCTTTGATAACTAGAATTTGAATCAGAGCAGTTCTGTCTCCTCATACAGTTGGAGGTGAAAATCCCTGAAACATGCAGAAGCCTCAGCTCAGAATTTTTTTTTTCTCTTTGGTGGTGGTTTTGCAGCATTATATGTTAATCCATACAGAAGAATAATACAGCCCATCTAGACATAGAACAACTTTGCTAGCATACCAATTAAACAATAAATGGCAGAGAAGATGCACCTATCACTTCTTTCTAGTTTATAGGAAATAATTGAAAGATATCAATACTTAGCATGCTTTTTTACATCTTTACAAGGGAATATCCTTTTTCTGTTGCAAAAGTGTCGCAGAAATTTCTTCTGTCCTTTTAAAAAGAAGTTGTTTCAAGTTCTTTTTTCAGGTATCTCTGATGTTTCTATTTGTTTAAAATAGCAGTTGATTTTTTTAAACTGGGAAATCCTTTTTCTGTGATGAGGGAAGTAGGCCCAGCTTGTGAAGCAGTTTGAGGTGAAAAGAATTATTGTAGAAACAGATGAAAATGACAACTGCATTTAGCTTCCCAACACTTTTAATTTTAAAAAATGAATGGGATTCTTTGAGAAGTGGTAGCATCTCTGTTACACTACATTTCAAGGATTTTCCAAGAAAAGTCCTCAGGTTAGAGAATATCCCTTTATTTCAAACTGTGCTTTGTTTTTCAAAGAAACTACCTATATAGGACACAGTTCAACCTATATAGGCCACAGTTTTCAGGTGCTTAATTTTTTTTTTTTAAAAAATCAGAACATATAAATAAAGTCAATAATAGAAACATTTAAACTTAAAAGCCTCGTAATGACAAAAGAAACATGGACAGATATTTACCTAGAGATATATGGGAAGTCTGAAGGTTCCCAGGAGACATGAAGTTGGAGAACTTTTAGTAAATCTTTCGTAAAATCTGGGAAGACACCACCTCTATCCTTTGATTAAACATACGGAAAGATGCTTCTAAAAAGGGGAACTGTATGAAAAAATACCCTTCAACACCGTATGTGGAATTGGTGCATATGAAATAAAGTCTTCCATTGACTCAGTTATAGCCACTCCCTCTTCACCTTCTGCTGGTGGAATGCTGAAGTATTGAAAGTACATTGTTTAAACTTAACTTTAATTCACAGCTGAAAGATTATTAAAGAAGCAGAGACCAGAGTTTATTTTTGTTATTTTGTGCTCAGAGTTGTTAGGAAACTTTGAAATAATTCTTTCTAAACTAACTCGATTCTAAACTAACTCTTTCTAACTCTATGGTTAACTATGCAACATTAGGACATACCAGTTTAACAGAAACTTAAAAAATTTCTTTAGCTTCTGTTGTGTCTACATCACATTGCAATTAAAGACTGCATAATCATGGGGGGTTTTTTGGTTTTGCTTTTTTTGGTTTTGTTTGTTTGGTTGGTTTTTTTGGGGTTTTTTTTTTTTTTTGTTTTTTGGGTNTTTTTTGGGTTTTTTTGTGCCTGGCATTTCTATATACTCAGCCTTTTCTTCATCATTGTGGCCACAAATTGTGGGAAAAATATTGCAAAAGGCTCTGTAAGACCATCCTTTTGAATTTCATCCAAATACTAATTCTGTGTTCTGAATATTCAGTGAACAGAAATACTGGAGTATAATACCAGCATAGATTGGAGAAAATGAGGGTATAAACCTTTAGGTATGAAATAAATCTGAAGAGCGATCAAAATCTCTACAGATTATTCTTTATTAAGGAAAAAAAAATGAAAAAGAAGAAAAAAAGAAAAAAAAAATCCAACCAACTAAAAAACCCCCACCAAACAATAAACTCAAACACATTGGGAAATTATGGATTCTTTATGAGGAAAGAACGCCAATAAGTTCTTAGAATTACAGAAAAAAGTCAATTTACATGAGATAATTACTTAAAAATCTTCTTACGTCTCCTGTAGCCTCTTCCTCAGTATTTTCTATGACATAACAGCAGTTCTTAAGGCAAGAGGCAAACCTTTCAAAAAAGTCCCATTCAGGGAACTGTTCAGGATATGCACTTTCAGAAATTGCATATATTTTTCTCTCCTCACTGACTTCATATCTCTGTTTGCATGTGATTATTACAGGAAAAAAAAATAAAAGACCACTATTCTGTAAAGAAATGTTTTAAAGTAAGTCAGACAATCAAATGGTATTTGTGAATATTCTACATGTTCCTTTTCCTAAACCATTAGTTTGGAAACAACCTAGTTCAGAAACTTGGAATGCGATTCAGGGAAAACATGTTTTCTTGTTCTGTCACTGAACTGACTGGCCTTAGTCAAATTGATTCTCTTCCCAGTGCTGCTATTTCTGGGTTAAGTGCAGAGAAGACATTGACCTCATTAATGTGGTTTGACCCACTAATGAAAACCTGTAGCTATTATTCAGTGTTGTTTTCATAAGGAGGGTATGAAGAAAGCAGGACATCTGCCCCTCTGGAATAGCATATTTTACATGTATCCTGAAGTGCCTGCTCTGAAAGAGATTATAAGTAAAAGAATCTGCATTATGTTAAAAACGGTTTTCAGAAGAAAGGAACAAAGTTACACTGCTGTTAATTTTTAATGAAGTACATGAAATTTAATGCATATTTTACTGTGCATGAAGGGAGTGTAGCATTTTTGGGAAATTATTGTCAGTGGTTAAACTATATTTATGTACACCATGTATTTTTTCTTTTAATACTGCCTAAAGAAGGCATTATTTCTTATTCAGGAACATAAATAAGCACCAAAAGTTACTGAAACATAATTAAAGATGAATAAAGTTCAAACACAATTACAAATTTATTCTTCAAGCTGATTGAACTAAGATTTAGGCATGACTTTATAAGAGGACAGTCTAAGGCTTTTGTAGACTCTTTTCCAGGGAAGCATGGATAAGCCCATGGAAAAGTTTATCAGCTACCACTGATTGCAGAGAGAGATTATATTATCATAGTCAGAATAGGTATCTCACTTTTAGATAACAAAAATGAAATAAAGTGAAACCCACTTTCCCTTACTTCATTTTTTAAAGCCTAAGAAGAACTTGGAATTTCCTCTGCTGGTGCTCAAAGTGCAACTTGCTTGCAGGAGAAAGCAAGGAATGAGACACTGTTTACACTTTCTTGAGAAGAGTTTTACTGACAGTCTGCAAAACTTCATCTGCATTACAAAATCCTGACTATTCATTGACTGAAAGGCTGGACTTGCCTGAATACCAGTAAGATTGTAGAGTTGAGGAGATTATCTAAAGTCTTTTATCAGAATAAGCTGTATACTTATCTTTATGGAATGTAATTTTATTATGCCATACCTGGAGAATTAACATCACATTTAAAGGCAGTAAATGATTTTTCTTCAATAAAAACAAATACATTTTTGTTACATTGAAATTTTGCTGGCTTGGTTGTTAAACAGTACTGCATAGAAGTAGAAACTATTGTCCATATAGAATCTAAAAGGTTCACTCAAGACTATGAGAAGGACAATTAGAAACCCTTGTAGGGTGGTGGGTATGGCCATGATATTCATTGAGATGTTTCACATGGCTATTGTTTCATTACATCACTCCAGGATGTATTATCTGAGGCAGTATATCCTCTGATCCACTATATATAATTTCTACACAAAAGAAAGACAAACAGAATAGAAGTAAATATCTTTATGCAGAAATCATAAAGTGACTAAAAAATTACTGAAAATACAGGCTCAGAGGCATTAAAATCTTATAATCTGTCAGTAATAGAAGCAGACATGTAATATTCCTGATTGGTAAATGGCTCAGATTTATCAGTGCCATGCAGTCACACAAAGGAATGAGTCCCTTCAATCTATGCTACCCTCCCCTAGCTTTGATACCTCTAGGAATATCTCCACTGATATGGTGCTGATATTGCCCTCTATTGACTAAATCTTGTTGCTCTTGTTACTTGAGAAAAGATATATATATATATATATAGCCGTGAAGAAAAATCTCTTTTCTTCCTCTGGTTTAACGTGGAAAATTCTTCCTTTCCCAAAGGAAGGGAATGGAAATGTACTTTTAAAAATATAACGTCTAACAAATTAACAGAGGAAAATTACAGTAAAAAGAGGTGGAAAGATAATGGTGAGCTTTGAAAGCTTTTGCCTGACTATCCAAACAAACCCATTGCAGGGAATCTCAGTCTAGTCAGATACAGTGAAACTTTCTGGAATAGTATTTGGCAGACACAATGAGAACATACATAAAAATTAATTGTTTTGTCCCTGTTATATTTAATTTAGTGATTTGGTGAAGTAAAAATTATGATGCATAGCATGACAAGATTGTTAAATCACCTTTATAAACTGTTCAGAGAATAAGAATTAATAATGCATGTCACTTTAAGATGAGTAAACTGAAGTACCTGTGTATTTCTTACACAGCACACTACAGCAGACCTACTCATGTTGTTAGCCCTCTTGGCACTAATTTAATCACCAAGTGATTGTCCCCCATTTATCTATGAAATTCCCAGAGTGACATTACAGATGGGGCACTGTAACCTTTTGACTTCAAAAAGTGCTAACAGTATTTTTATTCTTTTATGTAATGCTTCAATATAAATGGGGATTTCCTGTTCTCAAACATCTATTCTTCACTTTTGATATCTATAGATACTTATCTCAATGACTCTGAGGTACATATTATGTCTGCAGACCTAGAATGAGCAATTTCATTAAGATAGTTGACATCAGAGGTGTATTTTCATGGCCTTGAAAAGGGTGTTTTGCTTTGCTTCCTATTTTGTTGGGGTTTTTTTTGTTTGTTTGTTTTTTGGTCCTTTTTTGTCTGTATGGTTGGTTGGTTGGTTTGGTTGTCTGTCTGGGTTTTTTTGTTTATTTGTTTTGAGTCTGTGTCGGTTTTGGGGTTCTAGTTGTTTGGTTGGGGGTTTGTTTGTGGGGTTTTTGGCAGATTACTATCCTGAATTGAAGGTTCAGGTCTGGGAAGATAGGTGTGGAATATAGCTTAGAAAAATGTTTTGGTGCTGGACACTGACAATTTTTTTTTTAAAAGTATTTGATTGGCTTTATTTTTTTTGTCAATATCTTAAAAAAATCAAAAACCTAGTCTGAGTATATAAACACCCGAGCACCGAAGCTACTTGCATATTAATGTCAGTTTTTGACATTTGTTTCCACTGAGGAACTCCCTTTTTCTTTGCAACCAACTTTGAATTAGAACAAGTACAATTGATTAAGTTGAATTCACACATGTAGTCATTATTTCCATGACCTAAGTGATTTTTACTAATTTTACAGTTGATGCAAGTTGTTCAGATTTTATTTAGAGCTCTCTTTTAAAATATACTTCAGTCAAATTGCAAACAGTTTACCCCCAGGTTATCCCACCCCAAAGAAACTTGATAAACAAATTAGTTTCTCAGACAAGTTTAAGAACTATATGTTTATATCCATACAATAGCCAAAATAAAATATTTTGTAAAAAAAGAACAGGTGGATTAAGAGTTAGACATGGAAAATAATTCAGCTGTATGACAGTTTGCCTTAAACTTCAAAAATACATTTTTTACCCATTCACAATTAAATATTTAAAAGCACATAAGTCTCCTAAACTATTTGATATTTGAAATATTCAGAATTTAATAGCATTTTATTGGATATGGTGATGAGATTTCAGGTCCAAATGCTTTTCATTTCTTGGAGCCTAAATAAAATACTAAATTACAAGATACAAGTAAAATTAAAGATCCAGGCAAAAATAGGCAAAAGCAAGAGCTCCAGAGTTAAAGTTAAAATTCCAGCTTTTTCCACTTTAGTTTGACCCAGACAAGTCTCACTTGGTGGGAATTCTTTTGAAGTGTCTCAGCATTGCATTTAAAACCTTTACAATATACTTTCCTTAGAAATGTAAAATATTTCTTAGGGTCTTAAAATCTCACTCATGTAAATAATTAGAGTTGGAGATCCCTGAGGGCATCTGAAGTGTTGCAGTACCTCTGTCTGGGAAAAACTCTGGAAGGGATTAAATGTAAACAGTGTTTTCAGGCAGAAAGATGTCCAAGTGACAGAACAGCATAGCAAGGCTGCACAGCCTTTCAGAATAGAAACCGAAGAAAGAATTTGCTTAGTTCAGTAGAAAGCTTCTGAACTCACCCCTCTCACAGGTTCAATCCAAGTTCTAATATATGTGCCTGTGGGCATTTCTGTACTGCAGAATGCAGAATAGACACCATTCAAGTAGCTTTGAAGGAACTGTAATTCTTGCTAGTGTAGCATCAGTTAAAATTACAATTGATGTATGTGGATGATTTAGGCAGCACTAATTAGTACCATGCTGAGAGTGCTCTATAACTCTTAATTCAGGCATTAGCTAATTTGGCTTTGAGAAGCCTTTTTTACCATGCTGCTTGGTTTATTCTGGAATGGCTAATATGTTTCTTAATGAGTTTAATACTAAAAAACCTCTTGATATTTGAAGCTGATATAATTCTATTGGGAATAGCTACTCCAACATCTTATTCTAGACTGTTTTGTGAAATTATTTATATTTTGCTGAAGGAAGGCAGAAGACAGTATACCACTATGCCAATACCTCAAATACATAGAAAGTACAGAGTCAGATCTAATGTAATAAGTTTCTTAGAAAGAAATATCTGGGAAAAAAAAAAGTAGACGATGGAAGAAGGATTCATCTTACCTAGCATTAACCACCAAAATTAAACATCTTGTCTGAGATAATTTCCCTATTTGCTTTCCTCTGTAATCACTGGAAAGACATAAACACCTAAGTCATGCCCTAAGTTGCTATCTGCCCATACCTCTGTTATTAGGGAGTTTAGAAACTGCTTTAAGCAAAATGCTTGAATAATGTTAGTGTGAAACGAGCTCCAGCTGTTACACGTTTTGGCTGATATTTTAATGATAATTGGCTGGTTTGTCTGGAAATCTGTAATGCTTAAAGTATTAAAATAAGGGGTTTTGTTTCTCATTGACTATTTGAACTAATTGGCTTGTGACTAGATTAAGTTTTAAATGCAAGTTTGAATAATTTATGGCATTTTCAGTAATTTAATTTTCTTTAAGATGAATTTTTTTCAGTAGAAGAACTGATTTGGTGAATTCATGAAACAGACCCAGTAATATATCTTCTATTCCAAAAATAAAAAAGCAACCCTGACTGAAGATGATCTTCAAGAGTCTTGATCATTGGGATTTATACCTGTTATTGAAGCTCTTTTCTGCACTTTAACACGTAATGTTTTAACTGTTAATTATGATAGGCTATCATAAATTATAGACACTTTTTTTGACAATTGTTATCTAAAGTCTTTTATTAGTGTACTATAACACAGCTGAAAAGAAAGACCAGAGCATAAGAGTATTCTTTTGTAATTCTTTTTCTTTTTGCTTAGTTTGCCACATGAAATGGGTCTGGAGACACATAATAATTTGACTAAAGAGATTAATTTAAGCCAAAATTTTGCCCAATTTAGCACAGAATCGGCAAAAACTAGTCTATTGTTCGCAATGAATGCTGCAGTGAATTGATAAAGCAAAGAAAAATTTGGTCAGATGAAAACTATTTGTTCGTTGTGTTACAAACAAATTAGCCAATTTAATAATTAAAGAGAATTTATTAAATAATCAAAATATATGTTTTGGAAAAGCCACAAGCAAAACATTGCTGAGTCCCAGGTCGACACTGGGTGAAACAGCAAATCGGACTCTACCGCTCTGATTCCCCCATGGTTCACAAATCTTGCTTTCGCCAGGATCTTGTTTTTATACTTTTTTTCTCTCTGCTGAGCTGGGGGGGAGGTTTCCTTTGTTGATCTTATCCTTTAGCATATTCATGTATTTTTCTTTTCTTGTTGCTGGTCTGAGAAAAGTTTCCTGGAATGGGTGAATAATTAATTTTCTTTACTGGAATTCTGTTCAGGAATAAACATCTTTGGCGACGCATATTATCTTATCGTGTTTGCATATCAAATGCGTATCACTGGGGTCTTGTCAGACGAAAAATCCTTTGGAATAAACGTGTGGAGACAGCTTATCCTCGCATGATGAATTCCTCCACCCTGGTGGAAATCGCTTCTTCCCTGTCACTGGCTTTGGTTACACAAATGCTGTAATTTTAATTCTCTAGCACGAATTATTTTATAACATATATTACAGTTGGAAACAGCCGTATCTTCAGATTTAGCAAATGATTTAGGTTTTTCCATATATGATTGTTTCTAATAAACACCATCAAATTGGTAATAGTGAAACTTGAGAATATAAATAATTCCATAGTTCAGAACTTGAGTCTCTTGCAGAGATTTATGAATAAACTTAAGAATATACTAACAATACAGTTTTGATGACAAGCAACCTTTTATGAATACTTATCTTCCAATTATTCAGTCATTAAAATATTAAGTCTTTTACAGGATCTGTTTCAGGCAGGAAGAAGCACCATACAATACAGAAAGTTTATAAAATTTTTATTTTAAGACTTCGAAATCATTATGAAGTTCAGTTAAAAAAAAATAGAGGCATGGATATAAATTCATTCCAAAAAAAATCAAAGATAATAATGTATTTCTGAAGTTTTTTTATTCTACTTTTACTGGCTTAGTTTTCTTGACTGTCATGCAAACTACCTGCAGATAGTGGACTTGATTCTGTGACTAAAGTTTTGTACAAGTCCTCATAGAAAGAACAGAACAATGCCTACAAAACTGAGAACTGAAAAGATACACCAAATTATGGTAGTTTGAGGTACTGAAATAGAGAGACTGGAAAGTTAACATCAATATTTTCAAAACTAACAAAAAACACTTGAAGTGAAAAGAAAGGTGTAGGGGAAAATATATTTACATAGTCATACTGCTTGTAGTTTGGGAATGGAGGTGTAGCATATTGAACAAAGGGTGTTCTGGGTTATTTCTTGGCATTAAAAAAAATATAACAATTTCACTAGACTTCGTTATTATGTACATCAGAAACATAGCTGGGAATCACATTTGGAAAAAAAAAACATTTGGAAACCACCAAAACAGCTTGAAGATAACTAAGGACTGCACCCAGGACTTTTAGCACCAATTTGGCACAAAGAGAAGAATTCACAGTAAGTCTTTCGAGCCCTTTGCAATTAATTATATTCATTTCAGCTTGATTTTTACTGTCCATTTTTACATGAGCTTTGCCATAAGTATCTGCATGTTACTAGAACAGGCTTAAATGTAATTAGGTCTGGCAGCTCCTTTGTGTGAATAGGCACAAGTTATTTAAGCAACTCTTTCTGAAAGAATCAAAATTAGCTGAGAGAAGTTTAGGTATCTAAAAGCTTTACAATATTACTGATAAATGAATCCCTATACTGCCACTTAAATCTAAATTTTCAAAAAAATAACATATTATTTATTTTTTGAGATTCCAGTTCAACACTTCAGGGAGTTCATTGTTACAAGAGCCTCAATACTGTTATAAACCCCCAATATCTTTATTTGGAACAATAAATATATATGGGTATGTTTATGCCATTTGGCACGCATTGGATAGAAACAGTAAGTAATCCCTACAAAAAAAATCTCTGCTGAAAATATGTGAACATAGAGAGTCCCAAGGTGCATCTACTCATCACCTTGCCTCTGCTGCTTGGTTCTTGTTGATAAATCACACAATGAAAAAGAAACAAAACAACCTTTATCGCATCCAATCATTTTGATAAAAACAAGGCTTATACCTTTATTAATGTGCAGCTCTTTTATTGAAAAGATCAGCTTTATGGGGAGCATTCATCAGGACTTCTCTGCAGTGTCACAGCAGCCCGGAGCTCTCAAGGATGATGCAAGGAAGGCCAGACGCATTGCTAGATCACATGCCCTCTATCCTGCTCGTCACGGGAATACCGGAAGGCAGTTGTTCGGGTCAGCTTACTCTCTCATCCCCACATCAGGCTCATTCTTTGGAGGTCAGGGTGATTCTTCAAATTCAGCTCAGGGGTGCACCTCCTTCTTCTTTCGTCAGGATATTGTCTGGGTCCCTCTCACGGTGACGAATTTCATTTTTTGGGGTATTTGTTCCCAGAATTATTCTCCCAAGATGCCAAGGGTCAGGGCTTATTAGTCTATACCATCCCTAGGGTCAGCCCCTATAGTGCTGGGAAGGTACATTTCTGTAACAAAAAGCGACAATTAGCCAGGTATTTTAAACTGGCGGCTTCAAAGTTAGCAATCTGTGTAACCCCCCACACTGGCAGGACAGTTGCTTGGCAACAGAGTGCCTGCGCTGGGGGGGTGCCCATAGCCTGGGCCTGCCTGTCCTGCTCCGTCTCCCTGGAAGAAATGGGACCAGGAATTTTTCAGGGCAGATTCTACCGTGCCAGCCTATCCCTGTCCCGTGTTTGTGAACACAGGCACTGAATTCTGCTGAGAATCTGCTCCCCCCACCCCCGCAGCTGCAGCATCGGGGACCCAGGCAACTCCAGGGACAGCCCCCCTTTTTATCTACCAAGGGTTTGTTCATAACAATTTGAAGAGTATTCAAACAGTGGGATGTTGTTTGTTTCCATGTGACCCAAAAGGGGTGAACACATACTCTGAAGCACAATGGATAGCATGAGACAGTTTTAGCAGAGGTTTACATTCATAACATGTTTTGAAGTGTTTGGGTCTGAACCAAACGTGTGTAACACTTATTGTTACTTCAAACAAGTAACTTCCCCTAGTCACCGTGCTATTTTAGACATTACATTTCTAAATGATGCATCAAGAAAACTTAGAATTCTATTGCTGCTAGGGTTTCCCATCCAGGCTCATTGGGAATTTCCCCGTCGAGTCCACCAAAGACTTCCTTCGTTCTTTATGGAGAAAATTCTAGTTTTATAGCATTAAAGCATCTTCCTTGTTCTTTATTCCTTCAAAAATAGACTTCATCCTATGATAGAGATAAAGGCAAATCACAAAATGAAAACATATTCTATTTTCTTGACAACCTGAACTGGATAAAATTTGTTCCTTAATGTGTTTCTGATGCTCTCATTTAAAGGTAAATTAAAAAAAAAAATCTGTATAACAACTATAATTCTGCTGGAATCATTAACATGGTTTCTTCTGGGTTTAGCTGTAGAAAACTCTAATACTTCAAAAGACAATTTTCCTCTTCACATTTTCCTCACTTTAGATTTGCAGGTGGGAGGGTGCTGGTAGTCAGGAAGGAAAATCCTTATTTTACCTGGCAGTTCATTTGGGAGACCCAGAAGCATACATTTTGAGATAGAAATGTAATATTAAAAAATATTGATACAAAAACATAATTCAACTCTTCATTCATTACACCCTCAGAATCAATAAAAGTCAATCACCCATTACAGGCTGAATATAATATATGCACTTCTGCATTGACAAATTATCAATTTGATAAATTTTTGGGAAACGATCTTTAAAAGTTTTAGCTCCTTGACCTAACTCCCTTACTTAGAAAACTGTTATGGACTTGAGTGTTACAGCTAGAAATATTTTCCCTGTTTGCACCTTAATATTATTCTTGAGCCATTTACATCTATCTCATCATATATCAATATTACCAAAAAATATCAAGGAAGAAGATAAAATTGAGTACTAGACATCCTCATACCTTTTCTCTTTCTTGGGAAGGAGAGCAGGGGGACATGGGAAGAAGATAGTAAGCATTCAGAAAAAGTTTACTATTTACCGGTCCCAACCACTTAACCCTGAAATAGATTTAAACTCAAAATCTTGTCATGAGCAAGGAGAGAACATCTTTAACATTTTAACCTTTTTGTGCAGATTGGAGCCATGGGAGCGTGTTATGGATGTGTACCTTAATGAAGGTAAACAGTCAAACATTAATGGGGAAACAATGCAAAAAGACAAAGTGAGGAAATCATTAAAAAAAAAAAACAAACAGAAATGAACCAAGTAAATTCAAATACATTAAAAGGTTAATGCACATAGAGGCAAACCCTGCAAGCTATGGAACTGCTCTTTGTCCATACACAAATGAACTCAGCTGTGATCACTCCCGTGCTGGGGAAGCACACACAAGCCTGAAGATGCTCATCTCTGCTGATGGCCCATCACAGGCCATAATGGGCCTTCACAGGCCGTAATGGACTCAACTGCACTGACTTAGGCAGCTGTAATGATTTAGAAGATGCCAGTGAATTTCTAAATTAATTTCAGCCAATTGGTTTGCTTTTGAGGCTTTTTTTCTGACACTGGGCATTGATTTATAGCTGGTATTGTGTCTTCACCTCTGAAGAAAATAGCATACACACAGGCGCAATTGTGATGGCAAAGCCAACATGATGTTCACAATGACTTGATAAATGTTAAGTAATGCATGAGGAAGGACCACATACCCTGAGATTAGCTCAATTGGTTACAGTATGGTGCTAACAACACCAAAGTTGTGGTCAGTTTGGGTGGTACTGCATGTGGTTTGTGGGTCTCTTCTAGCTAAGAATATTCTATGAAATCCAGGATGCTTCTTGTTGCAGAAACCCCTTGGAAGGGTGACAATAGGCTCCTTGCATGCCATTGGCTGAGCTTCAATTCTTAAATGAAGCATTCTTCTGTTTCATGGAAATTTGTCTCTGGGCTCAGTAATTTCTCCTGCTCTTGAAAAGGTGGATTTTTAGAGAATATCATAATGCCTTTGTGCATTTGTGTACTTTTTTTAGTGCTACCGAGGATTCTCTCTTGAAAGTATAACATGTTACATTTCAAGATAACAAGTATTTTGCCATTTGGAGGTAGCCATTAATAGAGCACTGAGTAAATGAGGTTCCTGTAAGGACTTACCCTATTTTGCTGCCATGGACACAGGCTGAGAAGTCCAAGATGGAAGATGCTTGAAGACTTATCATCCTTCATACCATCCATCAACTGACTTACTTGGCTAGATGTTCTGCCTCTCTTTTCAGAGAATCATTTCTAACCTTTCTAAAAAATGACATATATAAAGAAAATGGTCCCATCTAAATAAAATAAAGGTGTGGCTTTTACTTGGAGGTTCACAGTCATGAAGGCAAATGTACCCTATAAGCTGCCTGCAGAAATCCTGAGCCACTCTAGTTTTCAACAGAGGAAAGTCCTTGAGAAAGCATATGTCAATTAAAAACAAACAACATTACTACTGCAGGCAAAATATCTTAGGTGTGGGTCTCTGTGTTTCAACCCCAACTATCTAAAAATATAAGGGAAGCAATAATTTAATAAAACTTTTGTAGGAATTTCAGATTTCTGAGAATAACTTTTCAGTTGAGCTCTGACTGTGCAACTTGTCAATACTTTCCAGTTTTCCTTTTTGTATTCCTGATACAAGTCTTTTCTGCGTTTTCAACAGTAACTGTGAATCAGTGTTTTGTCTTAATTCTTGAAATAGAGTTGAAGGAAAGCTCTGCAACCTTTCAAAATTAGGCTTGCTATAGTTAATTTACTTGGACACTACTGTTATCTGACTCTATTTCAGAGGATGAATCAGAAAGATAAAGTCATCAATAATTTAGCTGCATTGGATTAACTGAGAAAAAGCTGATTAAAAAAAAGAGAAAAGCTGTACAAAAAATCACTTCAGTTAAAGTGCAAGAAAACATCACAAACAAATAAGGAATTTTATATGCTACAATTGAAGTCTGTAAAAACACTTCCTGAGAAACAGAACAAAGATGTTTTGGCCAAGCCTGGTTGGAATCTTGAATATTTTGTCACACATCACAAGAATAACACTGTCACATTAGAGCGAAGACCCAAACAGTTAATGATCTAGCCTGCCAGAATGGCTAAGCCTAAATTATAGGTCTTGGCAATTACCAAAGACAAGTGGCAGATTTTGCACCTGGAGTGGGGTTATCCTGAATATATTTACAGACTGGAGAATGTTGAATATGAGTCAGCAGTGTGCCCTGGCAGTCAGCCATGTCTGGTGTCATTGTTAGCTGGTTGAAGGAGGAGATTGTCCTGCCCTACTCCACCCTTGTGCAGCATCACCTTGAGTAGTGTTTGTAGTTTTTGGCACCACAATAAAAAAAAAAATCAACCTATTGGAGAGTGTCCAAAAGAGGGTCATGAAGATGGTGGTGGGCATTGAGACGAATCCGCATGAGGAGCTACTGAGGGCACTGGGTCTGTTCAGCCTGGAGGAGACTGAGGGGAGACCTCACTGCAGTCACAACTTCCTGTGAGGGGAAGAGGAGGGGCAGGCACTGATCTCTGCTCTGCAGTGATGAGAGGCAGCATGCAAAGGAACAGCCTGAAATTGCGTCAGGGGAAGTTTAGGTTGCACAAGGTTCTTCACCACATTTCTGGAAATATGAGGGACTATGTGCCTGAAAGAGCAATGTTTCAAGAAATCCGCTTAAACTACTCCTAGTCCTTTCCTGACCCCTGTGATAATTATTTGAAGCATGAATATTTCAGTTTATTTTTGTTACTTTTGCTCATGTTGAATGACAAAAAGGAGAAAGTTTGGGATTTTCCTTGACTTGGAGTAAAAACATTCTTCTCTTGCTGGACATGGCCTGAGGAAAAAAGTACACTCCTACTGTAGGGTATATAATGATTGTTGTATCATTATACATCTCCTCTGTGAAGGAAGAAAGGGATGAGCTGTACCAGGCCCAAAAAACCAGAGATTCACAGGCTGCAGGTAGTAAAGCTTGTGTTGGTATCCAGGAATCATGAGGGGGATCAGAGCTGTTGTCCATGTTACAGATTTTTAGTTGTGAAATGGATGCTTCTTTGGTTGCTGTATGTAAGATTCCAAATGAAAACTCTCACTAGTAACACTCGTGTTCACCTGTAGGTGGCTAATCTTATTATTAATCTGCGATTAGTTATAGTGATAAATGAGCAAGAAAAATGTATTAATATGGAAGATTTCTGCTTTAAAAATGTCTGTCAAAAATATCTTGAACATCTATATCAACCTTAGCTGGAACTGCAATCAGGCTGTTTTGCAAAAAGAACATTTGACAAAGTTAGCAAAAATTAAAATATCTTGAAAGCATCTCTAAAATACAGCTGATTGGCCCTTCAGTTGGAACTATACTGAGAGGCCATTTGGGTTTTATTTGCAAAAAATCAAACCTCAAGGATATTTTGTAAGATTGTATTCCCACCTCTATGGGAAGCATTATTATATTTAGAGGCACACAAGAAGTGTTCTGATTGCACTTTTGCATATTCATTCATGGTATGAAAATAACCTTTGAGTTGATTTTTTTTTCAAATGAGTATCTGTCATTTCTGTAAGCAACTAGGTCACTAATAAAGAAACGGGTATTACTTTTAAAGTACTAGTATGTGTATTATTTTTCACTTTTAATTTATTTCAATATTGTGAAGCATGGGTGAAATATTCTAGGTTATAGTCCATATAAATTTGCACTGATAAAACTATGGTACACAACAACTGCAGATATTAATCAGCTGCTTGCTACAGTTGGTAAAAAGTCTGGTGTTAATCAATTATTTTACACTGCAATTCTCTATACTTCTATGATGGTCCAGTGCACTGAGTGATAAATGAATTTGCTAGCAGGGAAAAAAAAAAAAAAAAAAGAAGAAAGCTAGCAACATAATTCTCATATCCCAGGCATGAATTTGAAAACTCAAGGTCAGTAAGAAGAAAAAAGAAAATGGAAAGAAATATGGAAACTTTTTTTTTTTTAGTATATTTAGTTTGCAAAGACCACCACAAATTAAGAATAGCAATCCATGTTCTTCTCCATAGTCTTTTCTAATACCTGGATGAAAATGGACCTCCAAAGAGTTCATGAAGTTACTCATGAACTGAGACCATCCTGTGAGCATCTAGTGGCTCTGTAAACCCTTGATGTGGTCAGGAGTTGAAGCTGTTACACATCTATCTATTTTTAGGAACAATTGCATCTAACAAGGCTCAATTAAAATAGAGCCTTTCATGTATATGGAATTTTGTCTACAACTTAGTAGTTCATTAATACTTCTAATATTAATTTCTGATCACATAAGGCTTTATTAAGTTTTCTTTTTCTTTTCTCTGTTTCTTCCTCGGTAGGGAAGACAGCTGCTCAGTGTATGAGCAGTATAGTTCCACCTGCAGTGTGTGACATTGCAGAGAATCACTCTCTGAGACAAACCTCTTATATGGCTCCTTCCTTCCTGAAGGGGTTCTTCACTGCTCTGCTGGTTTGGTCAAAGCTTATCAGGAGCTCCTGAGATCATAGGGCAGGCCTGAGGAGGGGGAGGATGTACCACTACACACAGACAGAAAATTACTTGAGTAGTCTGTTCTTACTGAAACAGTTTTCTTTCAGGCACACACAGTCAGCCAGCTCTGGTTGTCTCATGCTCTCAGGTCAGCTCTTTGTGTTGTCCTAATTGAAATGCAAATGGTTGACCTTGTATATACAGGTATAAAATTTGTACAGACCATTGTATCAATCAGTGTAAGTGTGTAATTACAAAGACTATGCTAAAATCACCAAATAGACTTCACAAGTGCTGCTGCACAACCTCTTTTCTGCATTTTCACTGTAGTTCTGTGTATATAGCCCTGACAAAAGAAAGTACTCTCATAGTGGAGAAAGCAGTGGCAATGAACTAAAAAAACATCACTCTAAACTGAGAATCATTTTCTCTGGGATTCAGCTTTAAAATATTTTAACTATTACCTGGAAAAAAACTACTTATCTAACAGAACACTAGTGCAAAAGGTCTCCATGCACTCTGTTAACTTCAGCCCTAATTAAAACCCATGGACTAAAGAGAATTTTCAAGAGAATTCATATAAGTATCCATAGAGAACTTGCTTCATTTATCCTTTTTAAGATCATGAATAACTTATGGCCTTAAAATAAAAGGAAATTTTTGAATTTATTTAATTTTAATTAATTTTTGGAAATATGTATATCTTCTGGTTTCCAACTGTTAGCAGAAATTACATTTGCATGAAATATGAACCAGTTTTTTCCTCTGGCTGCTCTTGATTGCTGTCAGGTTCAGGTTTACTGTTAATCAAGAGTAACAAGATACTAGTAAATCTAGTGGCCAATAACATATCAAAAAGGAAAAAATCAACAGTGATATTAGTAGCCAATTTGAACATTAAAAACACCAAATCAAATAAAACTAATCAACCAAACCCATACATTTAAAACATAAATATTTATCATAGTGCCCACAATCATGTTTCATTTAAATTCCTTTTATGACTCTATCAGAAACTGAAGTGAGAATAAGGTAGCAGTCAGTTCCTGTCAAAATGCACACAATATTAAAGGTCTTTTTGAAACTGACAATTCATTAATAAGGCAGGCAGTTTTATTAGCTCTGATATTTGTAACAGGGCACTCTTTCAGCTGTTCTTCTTTGAAGTGAAAATAAAGCTTTAGAAGAATCATATAATTATAGAATCACAGAATATCCTACGTTGGAAGGGACCCAAAAATATCATTGAGTCCAACTCCTGGCTCTGCAAAGACCAGCCACAAGAGTCACACCATGTGCCTGACACCATTATCCAAATGTTTCCTGAGCTCTGTCAGGTTTGGAGCTGTGACCACTTCCCTGGGGAGCTGTTCCAGTGCCCAACCACCCTCTGGGTTAAGAAGTTCATACGGTTGGTGATTGCCCAGACCTCTAATTTATCAAGAACCATACACTGCACCAGTCTAAGCCAAAATAAATGAAGAGCGAAGAAACCAGTTAATTCAGGGAAGAACACTTGTGTTCCAAAATGCAGCATGTGGCATTTCTGTGGAAATTAAAGCTGAGTAAGCCTAGCTGGGATCCCTAACCTTACTTCACAGTATCCTCAAGAAGTTTGGTTATTTGTTTTTCCTAGATTATTTCCAAGTCTGGAAATTTTTGTCTAGCACAATATTTTAAACTCACCCACTTTAATGGAACTTGCATTCCATGACATTCATCTGTTGTTCTAAACAGGATATAAGCTCTTCAAGTATAATTTTAGGTTCACATGACATATTCATTTTGTTACAAAAAATATTTTGTGACATAATTTTCCATAATAATATAACACAGCATTATATATTGTTTTACAATACATATAACTATATGTAAATAATATGTATTTATATATTTTGCATATGTATTGTGTATATATATTACAATAATCTGTATATTATACCACATATTATATGTAATTATCAAATAATTACTTATAATAAAATTTATATAGTACTATAATTATATTACATAAATGCATTTAAGCTACACAACTTGCTATTTTATTTTATTTTATTT
>VZDJ01007753.1:33089533-33131432 GCA_008694505.1 Cyanoderma ruficeps
CAAAACAAAACAAAAAACCCACCAGTGTGTACATTTAAATTAAATATATAAACATTCATTTTAAGCATGTATTTACTGGCTAAAATAGTGACTAAGATGTCACTGTAGCATATACTCTACAGTATGGTACATGAGTAAAAGATAATTATTTCAGAAACAATTTCAGAGAGGAATAATTTTTAGCCAACACTTCTAGAGCACATGAGTTATTTGTTCAGCAGACTAGACTTGTCTCAGAGTAATCCCTTTAAAATGTCCCAAACTCTTTAGATTTTTATTTAGGGAAGGGGGGACATTTCTTCCCAACTGATAGTAACATGGTTGTAGAAATACAAGGAAATAGCAAGAAGAGAGGGATAGAGCTNCTTGAGAAAATGATTGGTAATTAAATATATTTGTTCTTTTTTCCTTTTTGTACTAAAAAATCTTGCTGGAGACTGCTACTGAAGCACATCAGTGTTTATATCTTGCATAATAGAACTATGGATGACACAGGATAAATAAAAATCTTTGAATAAGTTCCATGCCAGCTAGACTTTATTTTGAGCTGAGTGATTGAAATGGCAGAGACATTTTTACCTTGGTCCAAGAATAAGCATAAATTCTTTAGGTGGCTGTTAGCAGCACACATTTATCAATTATGACAAACCATTAGCTTTCATGGAAAATAACAGTGGAATGGAAATGCTCCTTGACTATGGCAGGGAATAAGAAATAGCCTGAAGGTATCCTGAGCTTTACATAGATTGACATTAGATTGTAATCATCTTTAATTGTGAGGCATTGTTTGGATCTATCATTCAGATTCTTGTAACATCAGATATGGTTATTTTTGTTTATAATGCTGTGGGGAAATAATGTGCTAACCTGGACCTTGATAACAGTTTTGGATGGTGATGTTGGAAAGATGGTCATGGTTGTCTTGAACAGGTAGGAACATAACACCTATGCAAATATTTCTTTTTCATCAAAGAGAGTAATTAAAAGGAACAAAGACAGTTAAGGCCCTGCAGTTACTACACTTGCAGCTATTCCTGAGTATGCTTGTGTTTTCTGTCAAAAGACTGAGTCTGGTTTTGTTCACCCAGATTTACTGTGTGATGAATTCCTAGGTAGCACAACCACAAGCCACTTGGAAAAAGCACTAAACAAAGCACAAGCCAGAAGTGAGAAACCAACTACCAGACTAAGGTTTTCCTAGTGTTTCAACTTTGGCCTCACATCCTGCATTGGAAGAAAGATTACAAGTAGGAACTGACCTAAAAATCAGTCTGTACCAACTTGTAAGAATCAGTCTTCAAATAAGTTATATCCATAAACTTCTAATGTGAAGGAGGAAGAGTAGGTAGGAATGGAAGAAGCAAATGTGTGTGATTTATAAGTCCTTCACTGTTCAATACAATCTGGTTTTGGGGAGGAAAGAAAAAATCTGATGAGAAGAAGAAGAGAGAAGAAAAAAGAAATCTTGAGACAAGTAAAAGGAAGGCATTCTGGGCCAGAAAATTTTCATTTTCTGTAACAGTTTATTTTCTGATTTCAAATTTTGCCATGCTTTATTGTCCTTTAATGAATCATGCACTTCTTTTGGCTCATTAGTGTCATGCCAGTCATTCAAAGCTGACAGATACTCTAGCTCAGAGGTTGATGCAGTGTCACGCTCATACTCCTCTTCCTTGCAGAGCAAGATATAGCTGTCTTTCATGGTCTCTTGAAGTGAGAAAAGTCATTGCTGGGATGTCTCCAGCTTTTAACAGGCTTTCTAAACCCTTAGGTGATGAAGTCATCCAGACTTCACCTAAAATAGTAGAATATTTGCAGTCACTTTAAGGTCATTCTGCAATCTATCAATGCTTTAGGAGTTGCATGGTATATTTAATAGTTTGCTATTTGTCTATTATTTTGAAGATTCCTGACCTTTTTTTTCCTTATTCCCTCTTTATTCTGAAAAAATAAATCTTACTCTGTGAGAATGGATGCAACTCCAGTCTTGTCAGGAAATGGACTGGATATCTTCAAAATGCTATTTCGTTGACATTGAGAGTATTTTCTTTTCATATTTTATGAACAAGTAACCTGTGAATAAACCAGAAAAAATGCTATTTATATTATATGTTAGCAATTCTTTGAACAAAACATTATCACTTAAGTAATGAATATTCAATGAGTCTACATAAAACATAAATTTAAGAACAGCACTTTTTTCTTTTTTTTTAATAAACAGGACCTAACAAGTGAAGGACCTAACAAGTGACCATCCTCGAAAAGATTAAACAATGCTTTAAGCAGAGCCGGGTTAATACTAATTTCATTTTACAAGACACTGATTAAGACCTTGTTCAGAATGCTCCATACTATTCTGGTCACCGGTTTTCAACAAAGATTGGCATAATAAAGGAGCAAGTGTAGGAAACAGTTATTATGGTAATTAGGGGAATGCAATCTTTATCTGAGCAAGAGAGGTTTAGAACTTGGTTTACACAGCCTCAGGTAGAAAAAAAATGGTAACAAATTTGGGATGTCAAGGGGTAGATGTGAAGGAAGGAATAGAACTACTTAAGCCTACAAGTTAGTACAGATACCTGACCAAAGCAAAGTATATGAGAGACTCAAGTATAAAGTTAGAATTGAAAATTAGGAGATCTCTAACCAGCTGGAAATGCAAAGGTCTTCCAAATTTGGCAGTAGATAAAAGATGTTTTAAGATTCAAATGCTGCAGGAGTAAATTTTGTAATTGATTTTTTGTTTATTATCACTGAGTATGTGATATTAGTGGTTACATTGGCTGCTATGGAAGTTCATGTTTAAGACACAAAGGACTGGACTGATGTTTGTGATTTGCCCTGTATTAATCTAATCCAAATGGGGGGGAGGGGGGCAGATGTTCTGGTTTAGCAGATTCTCAGTTACTATGGACATGGGAATGATGACCTTGAAAAATTCTGCAGTCTTTCTGTGGGACAGTTTTATGGTACTTTGCATTTGTTAGATTTACTTTAGTAAGCTTACTGGAAAATGTTGATTATGAGTCCTGTGGGGATGTAGATATTCTTGGAGAACCTATAACTATTCAAAAGCTGGCTGCAATTATAGGAAGACCGAAACAAAAAAATAATTGAACCTATCCAATATTATTTCCCACCACCCTTCCCACTACTAACCTTCACAGGAGAAACTGATGCTGAGTCTTACAATCCCCAAGTACTAATTTAATAAAATTTTCACATCTTGGCCAATACTTGATTCAACACTACAACAATACTGCCATTAAAAATATTAAACAAATTTTGTATAAAGTGATTTGCTACACAAATGGAGTTTTTCCTGTGATATTTTCTGCAACTTGATTAATTGCACATAGTCATTTTAGTCTGTAACAGTTTCAAAACTATCATATTAAGCATTGCTTTATGAATTATGTAATGCCATTTTGATATTGTTAGATTTGATGTTGACTTTTTTTTAATACATGTAATATCAGAATCTAGTCTTTTGTTGACGCCACTAATTTTCATAAAATTTGTGACTGAACTTTGCAATTTGAATAAATGGTTCCCTAATACTGTAGTGCTTTTCTGAAAGGGTGAAATCAGAAAGGTTTTCTCTATATTCAGACAAAGAGTTACATTTGAATGCCTGCCAAACACATTTGATTTCATTATTTCACTGTTTAGCAATTGTGGTGAAAATATGTATTTTTAAAGTTGTTAATGTGGTTATCAGGTAGTGATACTGTGGCACTGTAAATGAGAACTATAATAAATATTTTACTTAAAAGTTAATGTCACAGAACTTCTCACAGTTTTAAAAGTATCATTCTGAAACAGGGTCTTAAAATGTAGATTTTATGACTTATAAAAATAATTGTAACTATAAAAACTTATATATCTAAGACACTCATGGTTTACCCCCCCCCAACAACTGAGAACCACACAGTTACTCACTCACTGCCACTGATGGGATGTATGTAAGACTGAAATATTATAGTTTATGACTTAAATATTTTCATGAAAGACATTTGCCAATTATAGAAGAACTATATTACAAAAGATGCAAAGAATACCACCACACCCTGAATAGGCCTTCTAAGTCAGGCCCTACACCTTTTGCTAATGAAAATGAGATAAAATAACAACTCGGGGTGGGGATGTTCACAGACTACAAGCCTAACACCTTCAGGGAGGAGATGACAGCCCCGGGGCTATCAGCTGCCAGGTTCACACAGACCCTAGCACCAAAAGGTGGGGAAGAGAGGCTCTGGGTATGTGTTGGAAACCCTCTGGTCACAGTCAGTGACTGCCCATCCTCTGATTGCAGAGGAGCCCAGCTGTGGGGCCCTTTTCCCAGGGGAAAGCAGAGGGGTGTCATGGCTCATCAAAGGGCCTCCAAAAGGGATTCCCAGACCTGCACCAGACCACCAAAGATGACACAACAGATCCTCAGTTTTGCAAGGGACAGTGTCAAACTGGCCCCTGCAAGGGAGGCATGGGGACATTTCCATCTGCCCAAATGTATATTAATCCATGGGATTCTATACTCTTCAGCGTGGTGCTGCATGGCCACAACGATGGGGAACCCTCAGCACCAAGAGGAGCAGATGGAGGGGAGCAACGAGACATCACTCGGACCCTTGGATGGGTGAGGTGCTTCCACCTAACCCCTGTCACTCACTCCCTGTTCCCCACCCCCAGGCACACTCTTTTGTCTATTTCTCTCTATCTTTTATCTTTCTTTCTCTCTGCCTCTTTTACTATTTAATAAAATACATCAATGTTTTGGCACCAACATCTAACCTCATTTGGTTTTAATCTCACTTTTGGATATATTTTGAACCTCCAAAGTTCATTCTGGTTTATGCACAGAGATTTAGCTTTCTTTGCTTTTTTGGGTTTAAACCAGATTGTAAGAATGTGGAAGACAATCAGAAGAGCAGAAGTAAGAAAACTCATGGTTTAAGATAGGGATGGTTTAATAGATAAACCAAAAGTCATACAAGCAAACAGAGCAATACAAGGAATTCATTCACCACTTCACAGATTCTGCCCTAATAAGAGAAAATGAACTGAATGAATGTGTCTGAGCTATTTTACTGCTTGGCACTTAAAGCTGGCTCTGTAAAACTGTTTGTTTAGAGCTCTGATGAGCAATAGTTACCATTTTAGTAACTGTTCCACATTCTTTGTTTTGTTTCTATTTTTTTCCTTTTCACCTCTGTGATTCTTAGCAATTACTGGAAGTGAACTATCCACTTTGTTTGGAAGGAGGTGTAAGTAAGAAGCTCAAAAGAAGGTGAAGTCATTCTTGTGAGATGGTCTCCTCTAGTTCAGAATTTGCCAAGAGACAAGCACCTTTTGCAAAACACAACACCATGGGTGTTTTTCTTTACTAGGTTTTCCATTTCTAAGATGTCCTTACTTGCCACTGGATAATAGTGATGAGATTGTTATATAAAATCCTGCATTGGGGCCATGATGAATGAGCACTGAGGAAAAGCTGTCCAATGCTCTTAGCTTTTCATACTTTCATTAAAGTCTTGTACAGAGTATTGAGTATTGGTGTTGTTAAGTTTATCTTCTTAACATCATTTTCATGTGCAAGTCTTGAGCTGATTTTAGTGAGGAATATAATGTAAAAGACTGTATGTATGTTTACCAGGACAGAAGAGAGCTAGGCTTGCTTTTCTGTAGTGAGATACAACATTTGAACATTTCCACACATCCAGAATATTGTCCTGTTTATCTGTCTGCATCATCCTGTTGTGATTGGTCCTAGAAATCAATTTGGCTGACCTCTGGATAACCAGCTTTTCATCAAGCTGTATGAAATACTCTGGGCTGAGAGAGAAACAAAATATTAAACTTAATTAGAAAAACATGCTTCTAATGCACCTGTAATAAGTGCAACAGGTCTGAGCCATTGCATGTTAAATGCTTATATTAAGTTCAGCCACAGGCAAAATCTGGAATGTTAAGTAAGCATTGTCACTGCTTAAAGTGCATTTTCTTAAATTTCGGAATGACCATCTTCAATATAGCATCCATTCAGTTCTTTGCCTTTTGCCTTTTAACATACCTTTAAAACCCTAACTAGACAAAAGCGTTAATTAGGGGGTTTTTGACCCTTTAGTGTTATAACTTTTCTTTTAGCATTATGGGGCCAGGAGTGTTCTGTTTGAAATTCTGGCAGTTACTGACAGAGATCACAGTCTGATCAATGACTTTCAAACTATCATTAAACAAACTCTTTTGGATACTGATTGCTAAAACAATCCAGTGTCCTTGTGAAAATAATTCAACAACAGGTTTGTGGTGGATTATTTTCTTCAGTGGCTTTAAAAATAGCACCTTCTCAGCCGCCAGTTTAAATCACACACCTTCACAAATTTGCAATGAAATGCTGGCTGGCACAGGCCTGGGAAGCAAAACCAGTATCTAGCTAAACAGTTTCACAAGCCAGCCTGATACCATAAAGTTATGAAGCAAATACAATATGGTGTAAATTTTCTGAGATGAATGTCAGCAAGCAGCTGTGATTACCAATAATAACCATTTGTCAAAATTATGAAACACAGCCACGCAGAGAAAGTAACACAAATGAATTCCTCAGTTTGGAAGATGTCTGGTACCTCCAGAGACACAGAGCACAGCACCACATCTGGTGCCTCTCTGTGTCTCTGGAGGTACCAGAGCTCATAACACATTACAGACATCTGTGTGCATGTGAGGTGTCATAACCAGTGTTATGACAATGCAGAGGATCCCTCAATAAGGGCTGATTAAGGCTGTAGATTCAGAAAGGCATGGGAGGCATGGAGGCACATTTCTCTTGGTTATCTGACAGTCCTTTCTTCTTCCTACACACCTAGCTTATACCAACTGAGGATTTAGAGATGCCTTTTTAGACACCCTGATAACTGTTTTAAATTTTCCCTTTCTAAAAGGGAAAATGATGTTGATAAGAGAGTAATATCCCTCAACAACAGATCTGACAGACTGTCAATACACAAAAGAAGAAACATTATCCACCTAGCAACCCATTAATCTTGATCCATATCCCATAGTGAAAACTGAAGTTGCAACTACCTTCAGTGCTAGGCACCTAAAGAATAAAATTAAAGGTTTTCCTGGTGGGACCCTGAGTTAAGAGTACTTGCTCTGGAAAAAGAATGATAAAGTCATGCAGAAATGACTGCAAATGGGCAGCATATCCTAAAAAAGAAAAATCATTCCATTCTTATCCAGGAGTTTATATGAAATACCTAGATCTGTCTCCATCAAAATAAGACAGCTCAGTCATAGTAATAGATCACTGAAACTAAAAATAAGTTAACTAACTAACTAACTANAATAAATAAATAAAACAACCCCCCCAACCCTGTATTGTGCATGACATATACTGTGCAAGAATGCAGGTCTGGAGGGGAAGAGATGTTTCAAAGTATGCATTAGAGGGCATCTGCACTTTTTGTCTCTCCCCCGTTTTTTTTAATTGTAAATTTTGCTCACCTGTTTGCTTTCTCATAGCTCTTTTGAGTCTTCTATCTCATTTGTACCTCTGGTGGTCTAATCTCTAAGGCAGAGCTCCATTTCTCTAGCTGGTGTTAGCAGCATCAGATCCCATACAGCAACTCCAATTATTTTGGAGTTATCTCCTGGGAGGAAAGGACTATTACACTGCACTCTGTAAAATTCAAAGTGCATATATCAGCAATAACCTGAAAAATCCAGAAAGAGTAGTTACAAATCCTCAGCCTGCACATTTTCAGTCACAATTTTCAATCTAGAATCACAGACATCTATGGGTTTTATTATCAGAGCAAAAAGAAATGAAAGGATGACATCCCTTGGAATGAGTTTCTTTCTGATGTATATTGTTTTAGAAAGTAAAAATATCATGAAAATGTAAGAAAGAATATGAGTGGGTTTTTTTTAAATTTTCTTTTTGACATTTAATTTTTTTCCAAGAAACTAGTCAATAATTTAAATTTATAAAATATTTAATTTTCTAGTTCAGTCAGCTGCGCAACTAAAGGTGCAGACAGAACATCACAATTAGCCTCATATTAAGGTTTTCTTTTCCTTAAATTTCCATAATATAAATCTTCCAGTAAGGAAAATTTGCTTTTTATATATGTTTTTATTCCTCCCCTGCTCCCTTTCTTATTGCCTTCCCTTCCGAGTTCCTCACCCTCTCTCTTTCTCCTTCCCTTTCTTTCCCATGAAAAAAGCAGCTGAGGAAGTTGTGACTCAGAACCTCTATAGAAATCCAATCTTTGACCCTGTTAAAGGTCCCTATTGAGTTTTTGTTGAACTCCTTAATTGTCTGGTTGCTTATGAAATCACTGACTGTGTTTTTGTGAATAATGCATACATAACTGAATTCTTTAAAGCTTTACTTTCTTGGTGATTAAGTCTTTTTCTCTCCTTGAATGTCACTGCAGGAGGGTAAACTCCAAGTGAGAACATGCTTTTTTATTTTTTCTTTTCTTAAATGCACCTTCAGAGGAAAATAAAGATTAATTTTTTTTAGCTGACTTCACAAAAATTATACCTATTCCTTTCATAAATCCCAGCTTTATGATCAAAATGAAGTCAAGCCAACCCTCCCTTAGGTACACATTACTATTTCACTCATCTCTTTTCTGCAATTAGTAATCATAATTAATTTTTCTTGTAAAGCTCAGGGCTGTAACTAATAACAAAAACATTCTAGAAGTGTAATATCAAAAAAACTTAAAGAGCAGTTCGTGTTTGACATGTGTGGGGGAGCAGGAAGAACAGTGGGCAGCCACCCTGGCAGACAATTGTTTTGAAATATATTAAGTTCCACACTCTTTGGAAATCTTGCCTGAGGAATGACAGATATGAACACTCTGGAATGTAACGTATTTTCCTTTTTGTCTCCTAGTGTAGCTGAGACCAGCCTGAAGTTTTCTTCTTTTTTCTCTATCCACTGGATTACATTATTCCTCCGTGTGCTACTTCATGAAATCAATCATTTAACAGGAGAATCTAGGTAAGAGGCTAACTGACATTTTAGGTGCAGAAGGAGATGGAAACCAGGAAACATGGGAACTAAACAAAGAAAATAACATTTCCATGGTATGTGCAAAAAGAAGCAGATTCTGTGTTGGACAATATGGGAAATGTGAGATATCTGGATTACTGTACCATGCACAAAAATAGAGGAATGGGCTGAAAACGCGCAAGAACTGTGGTGATATACACAGTCACATGGTACAGAATGAAACATGTTTATTTGGCTGAAAATATCCCAGATAGGTCATGTTTTATTGATGTCATATTTCCAGCTTGCTTTCTTGTTTTCCAGGCTATTTTTTTCCACTAGAAACAACCCATCTGTGATGTGTAGAAGTGCACTGTAGATTATACCGAGCTAACTTCAAAGATGTGTTGCATTGAAAACCGACCTGAGCTGACCTGTACGGTCTGGAAGGACTGAGAGCTTTGATGGGTCCATCCAGGTCCATCTTGTATGAGCATGGTCACGGAGAGCACTGTGTGTCTACAGAGTTATGTTTACCGCACAAAATCCAGGAATTTAACATGAGATTCTGCAGTAAATTACTCTCATTTAAAACTTATTAAATATCAAAGCTTTTGGTAATTATGATTGGTAAATGCCAACAACATGAAAGAAACATGAAGAATGAAAAAAAGCCCCAAAAACTGCTTGAAATGCACAGTAAAAATAAATCTCTGCCACCAGATTTTTGTCAATAACATGTCAATATGTCAATTTTGTCAATATGTTCTTTACTACGGTTTGAGGTTAGCTTTTTTCTTAATTTCTTTTGTTTTTAACAGGTAAAATTGCCTAACATCAGTACTGGAAATTAATATAATAATGCAGCTAGGAATCTTTGCACAAAGTATGATTAATTTCATTCATGTCTTAAGGAATTGGGGGAGTCCCCAGTGAAGGTTTGACCTTGGAGTAAAATCTATGTCTAAATGCTGCTGAAGTGGTCAAGTGCCTCCATCTGTGCCTGCCCACCGCTTGGCAAAGGGGAGCCAGAATGCTGGTGTTATGTTACGCAGTGGGAACAAAGTGGGAGAAAACTCAGAACAGGAGTGTTGACCTCAGTCTTCCACGAGCTCCCTGGACTGACAGCAGCATCCTTCTTGATCCATTTATATCCTTCCTTCTCCTGAGACAGCAGCGTCTCTGATGGGGCTGCTGATGTGGAGTGGGAAGACTGTGGATCCATGAATGGACTGTGCTGTCAAGGCATCACAGTTTCACTGTGCCTGTTCCTCTAAGTGTATGGAAATGCTAAAATTAGAATTTAGCTACTCTTAGCTCTGCTGCATGAGGAGTGTGGGATGATCCTAATTTTGGAGCTCCATTACTCACAGAATATATTTCTGTAGCTAGAGATGACCCCTTCTCATGTATTTATGCTGTTTTAGTGGAGAAATTTTCTGATGAAGTGTGGAAGTAAAAAAGATAAAGACAAACAAGCAGGTGGAGCAAAACAATTTGGTTTTATTTGTCCCTACAAAGTAAATTACGGTTACTGTTTCAACAAGCTATACTAGCACATAGTGGAGAAAATGCATGTGTTATAGAAAGACAGGGATAACATTTAGGGTAAAAAGGATGGAACTACTGCAGGAAAATCAAGTTGCAGTGACCACTCTTCAGCAACAGGTATATCCTGAAAGACCCCCTCTTAAATCTTACCAGATTCTAGTAGAATCTGAAATGGATAATATAATACAGATTAATTTACAGGCAACACTGGAGCTTTTGTGAAAAGCGTTTCACTTTCTGTGTTGTACTGCTATGATACCAATGTTACCAAAAGCTTCTGCAATTATTAATGGATATTAAAACAGTAGAAGAATATTATGAATAAAAATTAAAATACTGGAAATAAAATATCACTCAAAAATACAGTGGAAGAACAGCTAGAAGGTAAGATGGCTCAGTGCTTCAATTTGGAAAGGACAATGAAACAATCCTTTCCAAAATGGACAATGAGAACATAGGGAGGGCTAATACTGATGATGAAGGGAGGAATGTAGATTAAGATTCATCAGTCTGCTACTCTGCCCCTGAAGCTTTATTTCAGGTTATCCTCCAGCTCAGATTCTCTTTGTTTCCATATGTATTTATGCAATATCCCTAAATGTAAATACAGCTCTCTCTACAAGGATTTTTTCTTTTTAAAGGTGTATGTGCCTGTTTCTGCTTTCTAATGTGGGACAAAAATGAGGGTCCAAACAGTATTTGATTTTGCAACCTAGCCTGACTCCTATTGTTACAAGTTTCTAGGGTCTGCAGTCATGTTCTTGCATGAATATCTGGACTGAGAATACACTAGTTGTATCTCAGATTGAAGATTTATAATAGAAGATGTGGCCATTCTCCAAAAGAAGTCGATATTGGAAAATTTTGTTTTTATAAATAATTTGTTAATTTATCCCTATGTGATGTGAATCATTGAATGTTAATTTCCATGCAGATTTTCCTGAGAATATCACAAACTTTGCATGTGTTTCTGCCCATTATTAGGTTGTTACTATCACGTTAAATTGATCACATGTGAACTCTTTCATTTTGGTGGGTTATTTGTAATCAGGATTCTTTCTGCAAAGTGACTTTATAAGCAATAAATCCAGGTTATAAAGGGTCCTCTTCCCTTTTTTTTTTTTTTTTTTTTTTTTTTTTGTTNNTTTTTTTTTTTAGGTAGCAAATACATTATTTTAAAGGTAAAATAAGGAAGTGTGATGATAAAGCAGATCTCAGACTAGCAAATCTAAAACATTCTTTGGAATATCTATAAATGTCTAGATTGGACTAGGGAGTGTTATCTTAGCTGCTTCATCATTATCCACTCCTGATGATGTTATTGTGGTCAGTTATTATAGGCTGGGTTTAACATGAGGGGAAATAAATATTTGAGGACACTCCACTTACAATCAGTATAAGGTTTCATCTTTGCTCTTCAGGCACCAGAAGAAATTTGATTTTTGGGCAATGTTGCTTCTATCCTTTCTCACTAGAGAACAGTGAACAACACCCAGCTGTCTCTCATACTCATTATAACTTTGAGGCAGAGGTGCATGACAAAAGCTCGAACAGATGTTCCCATACACTCTGTAAAAATGATAGATTTTTAAAAAATATTTTGTCTCTTCAAACTGGCACTTAAACACTCACAAAAAAGCAACAACAAACAAAGCAAAATAAAGCTATCCTTGAATAGCTACAGGAAAGACAAAGTCTCTAACATATAGGCTAATTTGTGCACTACAGACTCTATCCTGCTCACAGCTCAACTGAGACTGCATCCAAAAGCAGTTTCAACATGATTAATTTAATTTACCCTTTTCATCTTAGTAAGAAATAAAGATGTTTTTCTCTTTGGTGTTGGCGGTATATATGGAGGCAGATATGATCCATATTAAAATGGTAAACCTCTCATATAACATCATGTTCAACTCTTCTGTGATAACAGTCCTGTTCAACTCTTCTGTGATAAGGTGTCAGATGTCATGGAAAGTCACCAAGTCTATTAAACTGAAGAACTTAGATGTTCTAAAAGATAAAATTTTATTCAATATCAATACAGTGTCTTAAATACCTCAGTCCTTTTTCCCATCAAGGACAAAATATATTTGCACTGATATGCTTCCTCTTTAGCTTTGCCTGTTTCACCTACACAGTTATACATCTAATCCTGTCAAAGTCTTAGTGTAAAATACAGTATATTACATAGACTCAAAATTATTTGTCATTGCTAAGTGTGAATTTCTCTTCATTTAAGTTTCAGGTTTGGATTTTCTTTCTTTTTTTAATAACGAACACTGTTTTTTTGAATGAGTGGAAATAGATAATCATAGATGAATAGTTTTAAACAACTATCTAATCACCATAACCAAAGAAATTCTGCAGGGTTTTTCTCTCAGAGTACATGTCCACAAATATCTTACCAACATTTTAACAAGTTTAGGAACAGGCTGAAGTAAACTTATGCCATGAATCTTGACAGAGATGGGTGAGGAAACTCTAGCTGAAATTTCTGAGTTGGATCCTGTATAACAGATATTTGTGGAGGAAAATTATCTGTCATATCAACTTAAACATTAGGCATGAAGTATAAGTGCTTCTGCACTTCATGATAATTTAAACTGTGATATATTCTTGCCCTGTTCTGTTGTAGTGGCTATCTACCAAAATAATCCAAAGCAATAGAAAATATATGTGCCAAAAATTATATTAATACCACAGTCCCAGAATACAGTGAGGATAACAAATAAGCCACTTTTCACTTTCCATCTTTTTTTTTTTTTTTTNTTTTTTTTTTTTTAATTAAACAGCTGCACTCTGATACTTTGATCCTACATGGGATGGGCTCAGGCAATATCACATGAACATAAGAAACCCAACTGTGTATGAAAACTTGTTTTCCATTCAAATATGGTTAGTTTCTTTGCTGCTTCAAATACTTTATAGAGTTTTGTGACAGATTAAATACTTCAAGTGAAATGCTGGATAAATAACCCACATTCATTAATTGCAATTCGTAGAATCGCGGAATCACTGGATGTGATTTTTTTTGATTCCTCTTTTGTTCTTTCTCTTTCTCTTATTTTGTTTTTTTTTTTTTTTAGGGAGGGTTAGGGGGAGCAAATAGTGATATCAGGTATTAGTGTCTGTGTTTTACAATATTTCCCCAACTGTAAGTCCACTGTCATGAATAATGAAGTATGTCTAGTGGTTCATTACCTCTGTGATCTGACTCAGATTTCCATAGCCCTTGGCATCCTAATGCAAATGGTTAATTCTTTAAGCTTTGTAGTTCAATTCATCCCTGTGTTATTTTTTGAAACAACCAGTTTGTCATCTGTTTATACAATGTGGAAATGAATTTTAATTGCCTCACATAAATTCATGACAGAGTACTTTATCTTCTTTTTTTTCACCCTTAACAGCCATGTTCAAGCTTACATTGCAAAGATTTTTCATTAAAAACTCTTTTAGACTAGAGTATATTTGGCTGGCTGGCTCCCCTCCAGAAACTGAAAAGAGAAAAAAAGTAAAAGGCTCCTTGTCAGTGCTTGATGGGTGTCATCTATTGATTGTTTTTGTTGAAACCAGGGTAGTGTTACTTTAATAGTACTATACAATAGGCTGATCTTTGCAATTTTGTGATAAAACTGAAAGTATGAAAACCTTGATAGTTCTGTTGTAACTCACAGTCTGTGGGAAAGCTGAAGTGGGGTGGGCTTAGACTAGAGAGATCTTTTTTCCTCTCTTTTTCTGTCTTTTCTTGTTCTCAGTCTCTTGCCTTCAATACAGCAGTGGAAATTGAATGAAGGAAATTATTCACAGTCTCAGAAGATGTAGGACAAGGATCAGTGACCTGAGGCTAAGGAAGGAAATGTTTAGGCTAGACATTAAGAAAAGATTTTGAATTGTATGGGCCAAATGGCTAAAGTCCTGAGGGAGGCTGTGAAAGCTACATCAGTGCTGCCATCAGAGGTCAGATAGGACACCAGTGGGTAGCAGGAGGTTGGACATAATGAAAACAAAGTTTTCTCATAGCTTGGTCCCCTGTTTTCAAACTCAGTTGTGCTGGTTTTTGACTCTTATATACAAGCTGACAGGCACAGATGTCTACTTTTTTTTTCAGGTCCGACTGGCCACTCAATCAACTCGCTTTCTCACGCAAAGCTGACTCCAGCTACAATATATGAAAAAGAATTGCTTCAGCATGAGTCTTCTAGCCATGTTGAATAGTACATTTCACTCTTAAAGCACATTTTGGCAATCACAATTCATATGTGAAATGAATGCATATTTTTCTTTGTGTGAAACTAGATTTGAAGATAGAAAAATTCTGGAGTGATAATGAAGCTACAAATACAACTTGCTTTCTCACTCAAACCTATCTTTGGTGCTGGAACGATAAGTGCTGCATGCTTAAAATATCAACTGGCTTAGCTAGTTTTTGAAAGCTCCATGAATAGTCAGAAAAATGTTTGCTCAGGAGGACAAATCACAGAAAGAACCTTAACTTGGGCCACATGAAAACTCATCTAAAAACTTTCAGATTGATCCTGGTGTGTGATATCACTAACATGGGAGGTATAAATTAATCTTATGAGAGCTGTTTCAATATCTTTTGTGGTTTAAAACCTTTGAAGATTCATATTTTGTTCCGTGAATGTAAAGTTATTGCAACTATGTAATCATAGAATCATATAATGGTTTAAGTTGGAAGGGACCTTAAAGAGCATCTAGTTCAACTCACCTGCCATGGCCAGGGACATCTTCTACTAGACCAGATTGCTCAGAGCCCTGTCCAAGCTGGCCTTTCTGAACATTGAGAACAGTATTAAAGAAAGAACAGAGCTTTGACACTTCAGCTTATTTTTTCCTGTTATAGAAGAGGTATTCCAATGTTTTCTAAAACGACCAGATGTTCTATTAATTGAATCCTCTCTGCTGTTTGTGGTGGTTTTTTGGGTTTTTTTTTCACTTGGATTTCTTCAAAAAGAATGGACCGTCTGCCCTTATTTTGCTAACATATTTTGCCTACAAGCTTATGAAATTTTCTCCAGAGTAAACACTGGAAACTAGCATTATGTGGCATGCAGTGTGTAGATTTAACTTGCTTTCCTCATGCTTCCTTGACTTTCAAGCACACCTGCTACAAATTCCATTTGTGGAATAAAATGCATCAATAAATCAGAATCTTTGCACCAGATTTTGTGGCTCATCTGCCATATGGAGAAATGTTAAATGAAGAGTTTAAGGCAGAAACATTTGTATAACTTTCATATATTTCATAACTAAGTCAACTCTCACACTGTGAGGTTGATATATTAATCATCCAGTACTGTGTCTGCTGAAGAAACACTCTGAACCAAGTAAACTTTGGAGGGGAGAAGAGATTTTGCATGAGCTGAATTTTAATTGGTATAGTGTCAGTTCTTGATATTGTAGTTCTACCTGTTTGTAGCAGTGTCTGATTGCACACCACAGGAATTGTTTCATTACAAACTGCTTTAGGATACTATTTCCATGTGATGCCTACTGATTTTCTTTGTGGTAGGGAGGAAGTGAACCAGTATACCAGAATATTATTAAGGTATGGTATTGAAACAAAAGGCATCACTGAACCAGGACCAGCCATTTGGACCTTGCAGTAATTAGAAAGCTGACTTGCAGCATGAAGACATAGGCTGACTTACTAAAGTGGCTTCTTTTTCTAGATATCCTATGTCCAGTTGTTTCTTTGAATATCAAAAAACCCCAAGTCAAATAGACCTTTTGAGGAACAACATAAGGACCTGAAATGTGTCCAGTAGGTGAACTCAAATGATATGTATAAGTTAATCAGTTGAATCTTATTGAATTATGTGGACATGATGAGAAAAGCTAAAACAGTACAACTTGATCATATTACAAAGAGAAAGGAGAGACAATAAAAGCTAACATAATGGAAAGGGTCCATCAAAAATTGTCCCGTCTGAAGCAAGTACAATGTTACCAATGTAACACAACAAACTAAAAAATGAAAGAAGGATAGGTGCCCCAGTAAGCCAAAACGAATTGAATCTTATAGGTAGTTCTGAATCATGACTGTCCTCTTTTAATCATGCAGGATGTTAAAAGATAACTTATTCTGACTTCCATTTATGTCATTTGTTTAAACAAGGATTGAGATTTGACCTAAATGCAAAGATCTTGCAACTATTGCATGCACTGCATTGTGGACAATTCACAGGCTCACAGAGTTGATGAACAACTGAGGTTCAAACGGAGCTCAGGATCTCTCCATCCCACCTTCCTGCTTTAAGCAGGGCCAACTATGTTGGCAGACCACATTGCCCAGAGTTTTGTCCAATCAGGTCTTGGGAACCTGAAAAGATGAGAACTGCACCACCTCTCAACCTGCTCCACTGCCTGGTCCTCCTCACAGTGAAACTATTCTAAATAACCCTTCAGTGTATAAAAATAAAAATCTACTTAAGAATAGGGCAAGCTGCAGCTAAATAAAATGAGATTTGATTTTATGAGACCATATTTTTTACTTTTATTGTTCCATAAACTCATAAAAAGCATGTTTTCCTTATAATTCATTTATTCAGTACAAGACTCTGCCTTGAAAGATCTAAGTGATGAAAGGATCCATGTCCTGCCTTTGTGACTACTTTATTCTCGATAAAAGCTTAACTTATGTTATTACACAGGGGGAAACAATACTAGAATTCTGTTTGCCTTTTTTTTTTTTCAGTAGGCAGGCAGTAGCAACAGATGGGAGATACATTTATTACCTTTTATATCGTCACCAGTAAGTGATCAAAGACGCTGTGTTAGGGGAAAAAAAAATCAGTTTAAACACATTGCTTTGGAAGAGATTCAAGAGTTTTACACAGGCATCCTTCACTTCCAAATTACAAACCTTCACAGTTACTCAGCTAAACACCTGAAAGTTTAAAACAGTTGATCAACAAATCTTGAACCAAGAATGTGATTCAAGATGTAATTGCTACAATTTCATTCATGTTTATTTTTTATTCCTGGAGTTCTAAAACAGTGCTTCAAATGCACTGCAAAAAAGTGGAAATAGACACCAGGACATCTAACATATTTGAGAACTTCAGTGAAACAGTGTAAAAAGGAGCAAAAAAGGGGTGGATTTTACAAATGAGCTCATTATTCAAAAGAAAGAATAGAGTTTTACAGAGATATTAGTAAGACTAATTTTTAAATTACTATTTATTTTATTTTAAATTACTATTTAGTTTTATTTTAACTTTTTAAAAAATTTATTTTAAACAATTTTATTTTCTTTTATTTTAACAATTTTAAAATACCTGGCTAACTATTTGCAGATATTATGGTTTCCATCCAACTTTGATTAAAAAGCCAGTGACTTATGGTTAATCAGTGTTAACAACTTTCTCTAGGAAGAGCTCTGTCTGATAAGAATATAATTCTGTGTTTTCATACTAGGCAGAGTAGGGTGCTGATAACTTTTCTGGACAGTTTCAGGATAAAGAATCTTTCAGCTGTCTGTGGGAGAGCTGCTGAAGGCTGGACTGCAGTGAGGTCACAGTGCAATTGTTTTGCTGTGTGGCCATTTGTGCTCCAGGCTATACCACTGAGTACAGCACTGAAACATTGTACATGTGGAGTTACTGTCATGAGTGGACAGAACACTACACTTTAAGATTTCCATACTACCAGTCTGTGCAAAATAAAGAAAATTGTCCTGGTGAGACTCAGTAGATTGAGGAGCAGCTATCCCAAGAAAGACAGGAACTGCAACTGCTTGTAAAAAATTGAAAACTGAACAAAACTGAAGACTGAACAAAATATCAGGGAAATTATCCTGAGAGTTGGTACTTCACTCTCAATAGCTGCTCTTTATTGTGTCTTGTTCTGTGACTGGCTTTGGTAGACTAGTGTAATAGTGCTGTTTGCAGCACCTTTGCTCTGGTTTGATATAAGTGAAGTTACTGAGCAGCTACAATCAGAATCACCCTTTCAGTACTAGACAACATTGCCAGTTTTGGAGACTGAGAGGGTGCTGCCCCTTTATATATATTTCAGACAATTAGCAAGTAAAGTTAAAGTAAGAGATAGGAGTCAAGTTATGTCTTCAGGGATTCCCACACTTACATCAGAAGTCACCAAAATAATTAGTTTTAAAGAAGTCTGTCATCAAGGGCCATGCATCCTGCCCTCTCCTCTCAGGAATTAGTTTTTTTCTTTTTGAAAACTGGAACCACCAAGTATTTTTTCACAGTCAAAGTAATGGGCAATTCTAAAGTATCACTTTTTTCAAATGATCTCTGCAGTGAAAAATCCAAGCTGGCTGCATCTCTATTTATTTTTGAGTCCTTAGTTCTTTTCAAAAACCTTGGACTCAGAAGGTCCCCTTGCGAAAATTGGAGATACCTGAATCCAAGCCAACCATCACTGATTTATGCCAGGTAAGGTTTTGTGGGTTTAGTATTAAAGGCAAACCAATAGTGTCAAATCAATTTATGCCTCAATTTTACTTTTTTTGATCTGTGATATTCTCCAGACATTGTGTGTTGCATTGACAGTGACCTGATATTTTCTTTCCTTTTTCCTGTCATTTCTGTGTCCTCTTCAGCTTTTATTCACTGTGTTATGCATTGCCTGGGGAAGAACATTTTCCCTTCCTCCTCAGCTCTCTCACATTTTGTTCTCCTCATCCTTTCACATCTACACTTTTTCAGTTTATTAATGCAACCCTTCAGCATTATTTTCTATCTCAACCATTTTCAGACCTCTTAAATTCGCTGGAGGAGATTGTGATCTGATCTAAGTAAATGACAAAACATATGGAAATGCATTTATGATTTCTCTTTTATTTCCTAATGCCATATCTTGTTTCTGTGTCCTCTGCAATTCAGCCTGCTGTTTTTTGGGTTTCATTTGAAGCATCTGACTTCTTTCATAGCTAAATGTAGCACCCAATGCTCTCCACCACTTAATAACTCATAACTTAGTAATGATGTAGTACACCTTGATCAAAAATACATCAGTGGAAAGGAAAACAAACAGAATTGATTTGCTTACAATGTAGAGGATTTCTCTTGGTCTATATAGAATATTTTTGATGCCAATTTATCCTTGTTTTTCTTTCCTTGTCCTTAAAGGGATAGTCATAGCCTTTCAAATATTTCTTGAAAGCAATTAAGCAATAGTTAGACAGGTAATACAGGTCTTTAGAACCTGTAAGAGAAGCCACTGAAAGTTATCTAATATTACAATAATTGATCACAGTTATGCTGTTAATTTTTATATCTACTTCTATGACCCAGCGATCCTATTATTTTAGTCTCCATTTCCATTTTCCTACTCTCCAGCAGTTTTGCAGATTCTTGAGCTTAATATGGCTTCTGAAATCTGATAGGTCTTTGGAGTTCTGTGAATATAATTATATTTGTGAAAATTTCAATCTGCAATATCACTACAGATATCTCTAAACTTCTCAAAATAGATGATTCTCTACACAATGATATTTTGATGAGATATAATGATTTAGAGATATTAATGTGAAATATTGTCAAATGATGAATAAGAAATATGTAAGAAATAATTTACCTTGATATTTTAATTGCAATATAACTCATAGTCTCATTTTCTAACTAAATGTAAAACCTAGAGTTTGACTAATGCTAGAAAAACAGCTAAAGACTCAGAGATCAGGATTAAAGACACACTGGGACATCTCAAAACTCCTGAGGTTGAGACTGGTTGGGAAATCTCAGAGGATCCCTCCCTTTTCACAAGCTTTCACATACACTTAATTCCTTCCTCATTTGATTATTTTGATTTATTCATTACATAGCTTAAGGAAGCTCCATAGTGCTACTGTACACAGGAAAAGAAAGTACAGCTTTAATAAGCTCCTTATTCTTTGTGACATACTATTAGTTTATCCAGCTGTCACTTGTTGGATAAAAGTTGTAGAAACAGCTGGTGGAAGCTGGGAATTCAGAAATATACTGAAGGATTTGTTTGGAGCAGACCAAGTCAGAAAATATGCAAAAAAATTAATGCTGACATTGAATGTTTTGATTAAAAGTGCAATGCAGAATAATTAAGGATTATTCCATTGAGAAATGTGTGATAAATTAAATTTTCATCAAGACAAAGTGCTTGTTAGGACAGATTGAGACCCAGAATTTCACTTGCTAAAAGGTAATTACTTCAACAGGATTGCTTCTGAGTTTCTGTTATAGCACGTCTGCCAGGAGGACTGGTGAAGACTGTTGTATGTCTTTACATTTTTCCATGACTGGAAAGCAAATTTTTTCTCTTAATTTCTCATGTGTAATGATGCTAATCTTATTAGAAGAGAATTATAAAGTGAAAAACTGAATTTGATAGAAAGCATTCAATATTTTCTCAATAAAAAGTATTTTGGAGGCTAATTTTTATTTTATTGGTGACATTATACCTCATATCTTAAATTTCAAACAAAATGGAACAATTGAATACAGACATTATAAGACTTGGTTGATAAAAGAAACATTTTTCCAAAATGTGTTTAAACCCGAAAACTTTCCTTGATTTTGAAACCAAGTAAAGGATCAGACTTGTTCATCTCACCTAAGAGTGTTGATTTCAGTACCTGAACTATGCATACTAGACTTCCTTTTCAGCCAGAGGACAGAAATAAGGACTTTTAGATGCAATTTTTCAGAGGTTAGAACTGGTTGCTTATATCTCCATCTAGCTATAATAGGTTTTCTCAATTTATTAGAGAGGAATAGTCTTTTATTTAATTCTTAATCAATAATTTTTGCCCTAGATAGCTGTGTAAAAATGTGCGTAGTATGTTTCTAGGAGATAAAAGACGTAGAATCTGATTGTCCCCCTAATATTTATAATCAAAGACTTAGTAGTTAGTAGTTTAGAATTTTCTTCATGTAAATCTAGTAGCATTTGTTAATGTTTTTTCTCATTAGACTGTTTTCTTGACATCAATATATGTGTTTAAATATTCAAATAGTAAATGACTATAAAATAGAAATAGAGCTGAATCATGTGTATACAAAATTTCCAGAAATTTTAGTTAGAAAATGGTGTAAATAGTTTTTAACCTCTAGCCTGTGTCATTTTGCTTGTCATTCTACTAGTTATTTTTCCCCCCTAACGTCAAATCACAAATCTCTCTTGCTTAATGTTCAATAAAACATTTGCCTTACAAAGACATAATTTACTAGTTCAAACAGAAATAAAAATCAGGTACTGCAGATAGCTGTTTACACACATCCTTTCATTCTCTCTGGGATATATATATATAAAATCTAGATTCCTCCCCCACTACTTATAATCAGGTAATTAATAGTAATTTAGAATTTTCTTTCTGAAGACTTTTTAATGTTGATTTGAACGTATAAATACAGGGGAGTTTATATATATATTTATGAGATAAAACATAACAAAAGGGAGGAAGCCATAGATAAAACATTAGCCCTGTCTGAACTGCAGCGCACTTTATGGCTGGAATCAGATGCTTAACTCTTTTGGAACACAGCATTTCAAAGTTCAATGTACACTAGCTCTTCAAGCAGCTCAAAGGAGCTCATCTGCCTCACACAGACTGAAAACTTCAGGCCTCAGACAGCCTTTCGAGAGAAAACAGTGGGTTTGAACTCTCCAAACAAAGTCTGTGATTTTCTGAAGTGCATTGTTTAAATAAAACTCCATTCTGCTGACCAGGGTAGTCACAGACAGTTCTGGCTCAAGTTCAAGAAACCAAGAATGCTGAAGCTTGTTTTCTTTACCTGTAGAGAGCTGTATCACTCTCTGGATGAGATGTTGTCTTACCCAGTTTGAGAAGTTGGCTATGGTCCAAATCAAACACCCTCTGTAGGCTGTCTTTTTGGCATCTGCACTCTACTTTGCAAAAAATCCAAGAGTGAGACAGAAAAAATGAAGGAAGTCATAATGCTTTAAAGATCTGACAAAGCTTGATAAAATCCATGACCTGCCTGTTTTTCTGCCTGGAATGTTGAGACAGAAAGTCCAACTGTGGAGAAGTCTGAAGCACTGCTCCCAAAGGTGAATGAACCTGGCTGGTTTCCCGAGTCCACATTGGAAATAACTGCACAGCGAAGGCCTGTTTAAGATTTTTCTGGCTGGCATTTATATGATTATATATTTAGAACTCTATTAACACAGGCACTAATTCACTGGGAATGAACTAATCCCATTTCACACTTTGAATTTATGGCTGGTGCCAAAGATTGTAAGCTTAGTTACAGGATTTTATGGAGCAGTCTGTCATTCATACATTTATTTCTGGTGGTGCTGGTGGGGATTTCTAAAATACTTGTAAGGTTAGTCCTATATATTTAACAATAAACCAGGTTGTACTAATTTCTTACACGTTCTTGCTTGCTTTCACTTTACTCTTTCATTATCTGAATCCCACCAGATCTGCAAGGACTGTTCTTTGAAGAAAAGGTACTATGAAGGAAAAGAAAAGATAGAGGAAATAGCATTGTAGGGTAGACATAGGAATGATAAAAGAATGCAAAAAGTAATATGGGAGATGGTTTCTTTGTGTAGCCTTTGTTTTGTCTTCTAGGAGTAGAACTCTTGATTTGCTGCAGAAATAGTCTTTGTAAAACATTACAGAAGACATTCAGTAAATTTAATGAAGAGTTCTGAATTCTAGGGATAACCCCTCAGGCAAATATGGAAGATATTGTAATTTTCTATGCAAAACAAATAAGGCCTTCAGTACATGCAGAACCTCTTCATACAATAACTCATTACCATTAGAGGATACCTGGTCATTGTGAAAAGGATCGGTGAGGAAATGAAATATGGGTTATTAAACACACTAACAAAGGGGTTTAATGCTCTTAAATCCATATACACTTTGTATATAATATTTTCATACTGTTTATATGGGTTTTGTATCTGTTTTCATGAATTCTTGAGTTTCCAGATATGCATGTCCCTGCTTCAAGACTATTTGGTAGTATTCTCAGAGACAAAGCACATTCATGTCACGTTTAATTTTCCTTAGTTTCTAGAACTGACCTTTATGCCTTACTAATAATGTTTCATGGAATGAACCTGCTGTTTAAAATTTCTGCTTTGTCATTGTCTCAGTCATCCACCTCTTAGCTGATAAACTACACAGGTATTTATTAGAAGTGACAATTCACTAGCTCCTTAACAACATCTTGATAAGTTATGACCATGGTCAAGAACCCTCATATCAGCACAATGTTAAGAGAGAAAAGCCCAGTTTTTTCACCAAAGTGAACTGCAAAAGTGGGAAGGCATCCTTTTACTAGACTACTAGCAGTTTACTTTCTTTTTTAAAATTAATTAATGGCATCTTTTCCTAGACCAGTAAAAGGCTACCATAACACAAACCTCACATCAACACTTCTGTGTTCTCATTTGATGAAATATGGGAAACAGAAAACAAAACAAAAGAAAACGTAAGATCTGAGCACCTGACTTTTATCGTATGAACACTACTTTAAATATAATTAAACATAAGACAGCTATTACAGAATTGGAAGAAGAGTATTATATTCCCTTCCGTCCTCCACCCCCCAACCCCAATTAGTTTTATATATTTGACCTTAATTCTAGAATACACTGTGCAGTTATTTGTCCTCTGCAGCTTGGTTAGGAAATTCTCTAGGAAATTCTTGGTTAGTACATTGAAATTATCTTTACCATTGCTCAGAATGAGTTTCTGTTGAACTTCTGTGTGAAAACAAAGAAACATGTGTGTGTAAGTGCAGAGAATGCTTGAAAGGAATTTGAAAAGGAATCTGAACATCAAAGTCATGGATGGAGAGTGAAACACCCTCCCAGTTTTAAACTGATGGTGTTTAAAATCAGTGGATTAAAATTAAATTTTCAGGTCGTCTTAGATTAACCATTTTTAGGAATTATGATTTCTGGGGTGTCACTTAACTCCTGTTACAAGCAGCAGATGTCTTAAGCAGCCAGTTTATCTGGATGGAAAAAAAAGAGGGGCAAGAAAATCATAGATTTCAAAGCAGACGTGTTCAAAGCATATAGTGACACACAGATATGATGTGTAGTGGCACCACTGAGAATTAAACACTGTTATGTAATTTAACTATGCTTACCTTTATAAAACATTCTGTGTTCATAAAATTTTATGAGCCATGGGTAGAAAGAATGTATTATTGCATAGTGTTGTACATCTTTTTTTCAGATAGAAAATCCACAGCTTTTTCTGTGTCTTACATGTTCCAGTCAGTCTGTTGTGTCCAACAGCAGAGATGAAGTTCATGTTTAGCTAAAAAGCTGCTTAAAGTGGCTAAGACAAGCTAAAACATTATACTGTGGAACTAACCAGGTTTATAACATACAGGTTTTATCCAGTATGAAGTGGTATTAAAAGGTCACATTAAAACTGCAATTTATCATTTGACTCCATATTTTATCACAGTCCTGCTTGCCTAGGTATCTCTCATCCTGATCCTGCCAAATTGCATTCCAAAGAACATTTTTTCTTTGATGTAAATAGAAGTAGGAACATATTTAATCAGCCTGTAATAGTACTATGTGTATACAATATAAAAACTACTTCAGTCTTTCCCCCTTTCCTTTATCCAGTCCAAACTTCCTCTTAACAATAGTGGTATTTTTAATCCTGAAGGTAGTTGAAGAGGAGGAGGTCTTTCGGGGTAATTTCTTAAGATTTTTTAAACTTGTTGTATGTCAAGATATAGCTTTAAAATCCTGAAAATTCCTGACTTCTGCTCTGAAATGATTCAACAAAAGGAGTCAGAATAGAGACTGTGATAAAAAAGATGAGGTTGATAGAATTGTTAGAAAATAATTTTAATGAAAATGCCAATACCAGTGAATACAGGCACCACATTTTCAAAATTGTAGTTATATCTGAAAAATTTATAGGTACAGTTTAATGTCATTCAGCTCAAGTGAATGTCACATGAATTTTTACAGTGCTAGTCAGTTTATCAGTGATGATGAGAAAGCAACAAAGTACAGACATATACAATGTTAAATTGGAAGTTCAGCAATACAGAGAACTGATTTTATTTGCCTCAGGAAAATCTAAATAATTGACATGTGTGAACAATTCCTAATTCCATGTCTTTTAAAATACAGTGACACAGACACAAAGTCCATCAGTCTGTCGCAATCAGTTTGAGCCATATCAGGCCATAAAATTAAGGTCCAAAGAATTTGAATGTGAGGTAAAAAAGTAAAAGTAAAATAAAAGAGCTCAAGAAAGGTGTGGAGAAAAAAAAGGAAATTAAAGAAATGTTCTTACATTGTAAGAAAGCGTGACTGGAAACATCCCTTATTGATCATAGGGAAAGAACTGCTCCTCAACAGCAATTATGGAGTCCCATTTTGCTTGACTTTTTTTTTTCCACTTTTAGCAGGTGGTGGGAGGAAAGATTTGATTTAGCTATGATTAGCATTCTCCCATAGGAAATGCTTAAAGTATTAATAAATACATATTGAATTGTGCTCTCAGAAAAATGTACAAGAAAATTGCCTTGAAGTATGTGATGAAAATCACATTTTGCCTGTAAACAGGAAAGAGGAATGGTTCCACTTCCAGCTTTGTGTGAGACTGTGTGTGTTAGCTTTTAGAATTGGATGGCAAAGAAACACTGTAGAATTACTCTGCAGATGAGTCATTTTATCCACAAACAGAAATTTGACAAAGGTATCTGATTCTTATCAGGAATTTCATTAATTGTGCTCAGGCAAGTCATTCAAAGAATAAAGCAACCAGTCTAAAGTTCCTCTCATAAAGCTTCCAAAAACCTTAAACCTAATTCTTTCATTGTATTATTGTTAAGTACTTGAGTAGTACAGAAAATGTAGATAACATAAAGGGAAGGCATCCTGAGACCATGAGCAAAAACTGATGGTTGAGGTCCATGAGTATTTTTGGGGCTGTTGCATACTCCAAGTGTGAGTTTATTTATCTGAACAACAGAGATAATTAACTTCATCAATACTGAGCTTTTGAAAAGCTGCAGGTTACGACCACTTGACATAATCATGTCATATGGCAAATAAGTGGTCATTGGTCCTAATCATTTACAGATGATTGCGTAACTTGCTTATAGTTGTATTTGTCCTGTCCATGGCAAATCTTGTGAAACAAAGTTATTTTAAGTTAAAGCTTCTTACCTCTAGGCTTTTGTCTGGTGCTGTAAGTTGGGTTGGGAATCTAACATATTCCAATTATTAATCTAATCATACATTATGCCTTAATATAAGATTGTTTTTTCTTATGCTATGTGAATTATATTAATGGTAATAACATTAACTTGATTGCTGTGCTAATCTAGACATGGAATTTGGATTGTTGTGTGAATTGCTGAGCTTTCTAACACTTTTCTTATCTGGTGTGATTTTTTTCTTTTTTTTTTCTTTTTTTTTCCCCACTAAACTCCCATTGAACTGTTCAAAATTTCAGGAAGGGAGAGGAGAAGCCAGAAATGAAAAGCAACTGGGTCCAGAGGAGCCGATTGCAAAAATAATAAAATACCTTGGTGGGATAAAAGTCTGTGTGCTGACAGCTCTGAGGAGACCTCTGTCTGAGGCCCCAGAGTCTCCTTCAGTATTACTTAATTGAAATCAGAATTAGCAACAGGAATGTTTGCATATTATCAGCATGATCAGGACAAAGCCTGTGGTGCTGTGGGCAGACTTACAATAGAAGGGATTGTGGTGTGGTGTGGGAAGATAATGCAGAAATGATACAAAGGCCCACAGGGACAAAGCTAAAATGATTTAGGGTTAAAATAATTGTAACATACATTTTATAAAAGGCAGCTGGATTGAAAACCTGGATAGATTTTTATTATTAAAAGGAATGATTCCGGTTCAATTTTGATGTTTGCATGAGGATTTTCTGACAAGAAAACTGTTGACAAACATCAGTACCACCACAAAAACTGAGAAACAATAGTTCTGTTTTAGAGGGCGAAATTATTTCCTGAAATCTAGTATATGGAAGCTTTTTACTCAACCTGATTTTAAATAGATTTCCCACATAGTTCTTCTTTTCAAGTATTCAAAGGAGGTGACAAACCTTCATGGAAGACTTTAATATTATTTTGTTCATAGCATATGTTTCCTCAGCTAACTGTATCAGTGGTAAAAACTGCCAGATTAGCACACTTTGACACCAAAACTCTTTATTTATTCACCTAATAGGTAAAACATGATCAGTATTTCAGTGTGCTGTATTCCACAGAAAAGGCCAGGCTGTTGTCCTGGAAAGCCTTAGGCACAGAAAAGAAAAAGAGGGAACATCTATCTCTGAAGTGTAAGCAACACCTGATTTTAAAAACACATGAGAACCTGAATCAGACCACACAGCTGAGGGACACGAGTGTGCTTTTTCTTAAATGGGCTAGCAATTGTGTAAGTATTTTAAATGAGATAGAGTGACTTCATCAGCAACTGTGTCTTATTTGTATGGTTTTCTCACCAGCAATAAAATGGCAAATTAATTGATTATTTCTCAAGCCCCTGTTCATAAGTTATGAGGAGTGCTTTCAAACAAACTGCTGTTCACTGTGGGGAATACCCTATTTTAAATGCCTCAGTGTTTTTCAGGGTGGAGATCAGTGGGAATCAGATGGAGAAATACAAGGCCGTGAGAAATTATAAAAGAGAATATTAGTTACACATGGATAAGGAAAAGAGAGCACAGAAAAAACATGAAATAAAGACAATCATCAGCAGCAAAAGTAGATCCTGGATTCTGTTGGAAGTATGGTAACATATGCTATAATAGGAGGACTAAGGACAGTATATGACAGGGAGAGGCAGGAACGACTGGGCCTGACAGGCAGAGTGAGTAAAGAGCAAAGAAATAAACTCTTGCCATTCTTAGCATTGCAAGGAAAGCTTATAAAGGTGGAGAGAGACAATACACTATATCTCTCACTCAAAAATCTTGTATGGATCAGATTTCCTTCTCTGCTTGATATTCTGTCACCTTAGCAGAGAGATGGGCTTTTGTCAAGAGAGAACTTAAATTAAGAAGGGACAGGGTGGCCTACAAAACCTAGTTCTCTACTTGTGCATTTGCAGTATCATTTTTATAGGATATTTTAACATCTTTACCCATGACCTGGAGTGGTGGTGTATGGCTGGAGGATGAGAAACAACAGGAATAAAGGGAAACTGGCTTGATAGAAAGATATGGTTTTTTGCAGGAAGACAGTCAAGTAGTGGGGCAAGTTACTCAAAGAAGTGTCCAAACTTAGCGATTTCCAAGGTCTCACTAGACAATTCCCTGAAGAATTTGGTCTGGTCTCACAGCTGACCCTGTTTTCAGCAGAAAGGCAATCTAGAGAGCTCCTGAGGTCCCTTCCAGCCTGAATTATCCCATGATAGCCTCCCTTCAAAGCTCTGCTTTAAGAGGTTTTTAGACCTCTCTGTTGCTTAATCAGACACATATCCAAAAGACCAAGTCTTTTATCCTTCAGCATATAGAGGTTTTTTCAGAAACTAACTGTGAGACTAAACCTGAAGAGAATTAGTAAATCTATTCTTCTTCAGGGTGGCTTTTTCTCTTCAACTTTCAAAATTTGCCCTTTTTTTGGTCTTTATTGAAAGTTTTCTTAGAATTGAATTTTCCTCTTTCCTTTTTTTCTTCACAGCTTGATTATTTATTTTCTTTCTGCATTTTCCTTTTGAATTTTATATATTAATTAATATCCTTCTTGCTTCTCATCCCAAGAGTAATAGAAATTTTGGACTTTCAACAAAGAAGAAAAGAATGATTCTGTTTTTCCAGCTCAAATTCTACTTGATGCATAAATAGTATAGATTTTATTCTGGGATTTTTTAGGAAAGAGGGTGAAAAAAATACTTTTGTTCGCCTAATTATATTAAGGTTTAGATTAAGAATCAGAATTTCTTCAGTTTGAATCACTTGAACAGGTATAGACATTCTGTAAGTCTTTTGTTTGCACAAAAGAAGAAAATCAGTTCCAGATTAAGGCATTTCTTTGTAGCTGTCTAGAGGAGATTTAAGTGTCCAGGCTCCTGTCACAATCCATATATTCAATGGAGCTGGAATGCTGTTCACTTAGCCAGTATTAAAAAGCTGGTTTGGAATAAGCCAAGGAACTTCTTCATTGCTACTGAATGTATTGTTTAGATATTTCCAGACCATAAGTGGTCCTGAGATGCCTTGGTCACTTGTAGACACCTGTATTGAATCTCTCCCAAACTGACACGCTTCTGAAAACATTATACTAAGAGGAAATCTGATTCTTCTCTGGAAGTTAATGGAATAGTACAGTTTTATAGTTAACTCAATAACTTAAATTATTAATTGATTGTCTATCTGCTCCATTATATATAAGATGATATATCTTCACAGACATGGACATTTACTATCCAGAGGAATATAATTTTATTTTAAGTGCTTCTATTTTACACATTTTCTTATATTCTGTTTTACACTATTTTCATATAAATAAGATACATGTATGAACTTTTCCTAGGAAATTATGTACACTAGTGTTGTCAAATGGTACTTTGTGCAATATAATTTGGCATTTTTAATTCATTAAACTTGTTTGAATGAAGATCTTTGAACCAGTACAAAATATAGACTTGGAGGAGTAGAACTGTGTTAAGCACTATTAATATGTGTGCTTAAGAGTTGTGGTTGTTTGGACAGTAGCTTCATGGAAGTGATTCAGCTGGCTTTGATTTAATTTAAAATTAAGGGGTGACTTAAATCGGGAATCATGCAGTGAGGTAATCCTGGGTTAAGTATATCATTACCTGGAGCACATACAGCTGTCTGTGTTATATCAAACAGAAAATGGAATCGAAGTAAGCCAAAATTACTGACCTATAGATGATACACAAGATAATGAACAGAAACAGATGAAATCCTAATTGATTATAAATTATCTGTGGGAGGAGAAAGACCTGTATTTTAGTGATTCCATAAATAAAGAAGTTCATGACTTGACTGCTGTGCTGTAACATTCCAACCTTATGATCAGTTGTAGAAGGATCTACTGCTTAGCCTTAGACATATTTTTCATAGCACCTGGAAAGTGGTCCCGTTCCTCAGGTCAGGTGGCTTCAAATTCATGGACTTCTAAAATTGTTCTATGGGATCCATGAAGACTCTGCTATCTTCTCAATGGGTCCACAAACTACTCTCTCTAAAGCAACAAAGAGTCAAGTAGTGGTAATTAATCAGCAATCCAAGGTAATACTAAGCTTATATACTAAACTAGTTCAGATTTGAAGCACATCTGTAAATTAGGCTGTTGCCAATTTCCAGTTGCATATATGGCTTATGTATATATCTGCAGAAATAGAACCTATATAGCTTAACTTGAATCATTTAAGAGACCACCATAAAAAAGAGTGGTGTTTTTACCTCTCACAGCCCTGGAAGCAAATTGTAAAGTAAAAATTAACATACAAAACTACTAGCACAGTATGGTGACAGTGAACCAGCCTGCTTTGTCCCTTGTCCTTGAACATTTTCCAGAACCTCCTGCCTGCTCCATAGCTAAAGGGATTTAACTATGATATCACTGCCCTTCATTGTACATGCACAGGGCAAACAAGGCTTATTAATGAGGATGTGTTTTCACGATATTTAACTCATATCTAACTCTAACACAGTGGCTAGCATAATAAGTCATATTGTCCATGGGGTATCCCTGAGCCCTTCATTCACCGTCTTCTCCCTCTCTTTTGGTTGGATAGACAAGTAATAGACACTTATTGTTTCCCCTGAAAATTGTCTTTAATCTCCACTTAAATAATTTCCAGCTGCTCACCATGAGCACTGAAGCAAACATATCCTAGATACCACCTCCATTATCCAAATCCTCAGCCTACTCTATAGACCTCAGACTTTCTAGCGGCAAATCAAACACTTAGTTTCCAAGACTGCCTAACATGGCCTGCAATCAGATAATACATTAACCTATAATCCTTGGTTTATGACATATCAATATTTTCGACCTCAGATGTCATTCATCTCTACTAACCACAAAATATAAGATCTATTAATTAGTTTGTCTTCATGATGTTTGAAATCCTGACCCAAGAAGAAACCTGACCCAAAGAGAAACCTGCAAGAATGACTGCAACCTTAAACAGTAACGAATATTTGTTCTTCTAAACCAATTTAATATAGATTACTTTATATGAAGGTATTTTAAGTGCGATATACTTTTCCTTTTCAAACTATTTAGTTACATAATATTTTTTCCACAGGTGCTTTGACACATTTACTGCAAAATATAAACCTATACCAGAGATAAATAAGGTTCATGGAGTAAAAGAGACTGTTATCAGTTTCATAACTCATTCAACACAAACGTTTAAAAACTGAGGAAAATTAATAAGGAACTGATTTTAGGAAAATTATTTAGGAGCATCCAATTAACACCTCTAATCTGAACAATTGAAAAGAATCCTGGAAAAAGGTATTCTATTTCTTTGGCATGGATAGCTGAAATGGAACCTTTCCTTGGTGTTTAACCTCAGAATCAGGCACCTCCTTTCTTTAGTGGAGGACTTGGAGGTCCAATTTGCTGCAGTCACAAGCTGGTAGTACCACAAATTAACAACATTTTGCTCTGAACACTTCATATATTGTAAATTGTTAAGTAAAAAGGCAAGGAATATCCAGACATTCATACATAGAAAATATTGATTATAATGTCTCTGTACAACAAATTCCTTCTCAGAAAAAAAAAATTATCTATTTTTTCACATGGATATTAAATGCACAAGCTGAAAGAGATGCTGAGGAAATAAAGGGGTCTATGAAGCACACTACAGCCTCATAGAGAAAGCAAGAGGGCTGTAACGGGTAAAGGGTTGAGTAGTATGCAGTACATAAGGCCTATACTAATAAACTGGTGGTAAAAATATCTAAAACAGCTTAGAATCAGTAAAGGATTTGTATACCATGCAAGAAGGATGTCTTAGGCATTTTGAATCAGGAATTGAGTTGTACTGTATACCCACAAGAGAAGAAAAATAAGATGCTCTAATGATTTTTAATTATTGCTTTCCTGTTCTGGGGTGCCTGAAATATACCTGCCTCTTCATCACATTGACTTTTTGTAGTTCCAAAGTGATCTATCCCTTTCAATCCCCTGTGTTTAATTCTTCTTATAGGCACAAGAACCTAAGCCCACATCAGCCTACATCAAGGTCTTAATTCAGAAAGAAAAGGATGAAAAAAGCACTGTGATTCAGAAATGAGTGCCCACTGATTTGCAAAGTTAAGTCTCAGCATGTCAGTATTTATGTTAAATGGCATATGGAAGTGACACCTGCGAACTGAAGTATTTAGTCACTGGGTATATGTGCTACACTTTTGTCTAAAGATCACTTCAATTTTTTTCAGAACCCAAAATCCTTCTGGGTATTTCTATTCACATTTGTGTGATACATTTAAATGAGTATAGGGTAAGCAGTATGGAACTGTTTCTTTCTAGTCCCAAAATCTGTGACTATCTAAATTGCCAGTGCTAGTGTGCTTGACCTTCACTTTTGGTCTTCTTCCCCTCAATTGTTATAGAATTAACAGAAACATATTTTCACAGAATGTATTCACTTCCGCTTTTAATGGATAGCACATTTGTCACTTCTCAAGAACAGGGACCCATGGCTAACGCTCAAATAACAATATTATAGAATAAATGTCATGTACCATGAAGACATGATTGCAGTTTGTTTGGATCATTTTGTATTCTATCAGCATGCCAGAGGGACACATAATTCAGACACTAATGTGATAAATCTCACAACAAATTGAAAACTACAGGGTTTATTCCTTATACAATCTCCTGTAACAGTAGGAATAGTTATGAATTTTAGGGAAAAAAAAATTAATATGGTAGGGGTGGAGAAAACAAGTAACACGATTAGAGCAGAAACAAACAGTCCATTTTATTTTAAAACTTTGATAAGTGATGTTTTATAAAGAGTAAGTTTTTATTAAGAGCACGAAAGGTTTTAAACTCTTAAAAGTTTGTGGGGATGAAAAGGTATCCATTTTCTGCAATTAAGAAGCCATAAAGCATATCTGAATTACTATCATTTTTTAAAAAGAAAACAGAAATCATAATTAAATTGTTTGTAGATTGAATTCTCCGGGGATTAAATAGTGCACATTTGGATTACTGGTACCTCAAGTTTACTGTGATATGTAAGGTTAATTCTTGACATGTGTCTGGTTTGTGCATTTTAAGTATGCTAGTAGCAGTGGAGATCTTCAAAATTGTCATTATGTGTTTCCTTTTTTAGATCAAGTAAGAGAAAAGGATTCTCCTGCGCTCAAAACAAAAGCTTTTAATTTTTTGATAAATTAGATGCTCTAGCAACTTTTGATAATATGGATTTATGAGACAATTTAAAAATAGAAATTCTGTTTAGAAAAGGCCAGGCAGGTAGATAGCTATGTCCAAACCAGTACATTACAATATTGCTAAGAAGCAACACTAACTGAGCTAAGAATCTTTGATTCTCATTCTGAATTGTCAGGTGATATTTGTTTATCCTTTTAGAGTGCTGGAAAAATCCCTCTAAGTGTTGAAATAAGTCTATCTATCTATCTATCTATCTATCTATCTATCTATCTATCTATCTATCTATCTATCTATCTATCTCAAGGTTAGTAGATATTCTTAAATGTGAAATGAAATGGGAAAAAGTCTTATGTCTCAGAAAAATTCCTACGTCTCCTTCCCCCCCCCCTCACCCCTCTGGTGCTAGAGACATAAGGCAGAGATCCCAAGGTGTGATAAAAAAAAATTACTGGAAATAGTAATGGGACAAGTAAATGAACAGAAACAGCCACAATATTAATAACAAAACTATATTTAAAAAAGGGGGATTTACACAAAAAGAATACTTCCAAATAATAAAATGGTAGACCCTCTGTGTGCCATATTTTTCTTCCTGACCCTACGCCATGCCCCCTTCCTTCTCAGAAGGGAGAGTAAGGGATACATCAAGGCCAGTTAGATGATATACATTTAATTTTGGTAGTACAGGCTCTGTCCAGATTAAGAAGCAGGTGCACACCTACATGTGTTCCTCTCCAGTGTTGATTCTGGTGAATGTATGAGAAGCCTTTCTGGTTCTCTTCTGGCTTACAACCATATTTTTATTTATGTAAAAAACCATGTCTCAATGAAGGGGAATATGATGAGAGAAATTAAATGCAAAATTACCACCAGTGGGCTTGTCCTGCTTAATCAAAGTTAATTTTTCATTAATATGGGTGATTTTAACAGTAACTTTGATGTGGCAATCAAAAATGAATCAGTTCAGATCCCCAAATGTGTAGTGGCAGAGGCAAGTGCCACAAGGTACCCAGCCAGGGCAGCGATGGGCATATAGTCACCACAGCGTGAGAAAAAGGAATCTCACAAATGGGTTTGTCTTTTCCTGAAGCAGGAAACCCAGACTGCTTTCTCCAGCATATTTTTCATATGCTCTGTAGGAAGTTTGTTCCCTTTCACATGTATATACAAGGTTTGATCGGGCAGAGTTGGCCCTATTGGCACATGGAGGACTAACTAGATTGTTTTTGGTTACTGTGTATCCTCATGTTTAAAAGTCCCACGCCCACTGCCCCCTGTGTAATCTTTCCAGCCAATTGTATTATTTAAATTTTCCACAAGTTGGTGAATCATAGTGGATCCCTATATCCACAAATAAGACAGGGATATTTTTATGTTCTTTCACTTTGGGATAGAAGTGAGTTGAGCCTTGTACCCTTACAGGTACATTGCTATCTCAAAAGGTATTTGAGCTTATTTCTGATTTATATAAGCATACAAAAGTGTTTGTTCTCAACAGAACACTCTGACAATAAAAATAAACTTTCTGTCTCTGGGGGATTTGTACAAGAACAGGAAATACTAGGATGATAGAAAGAGTGTGTGTTAAATATGTGTCATTTGCCTAGAAAATGTTTTTCCTTTGGAATTGCTGCCAAGATGAAGTTTAGGTAAAAATGTCCATGCTGAATTTCACATTGACATGAAACAAAAAGAAAGAGAAAAAAACAAGTCAACTTGTATATATTTCTGTTGTAGTCTAGTCTAGCTTGAAAAGCTGCTAGTCTTTTCAACACAGCTAATAGTCTTATCCTTTATACAGCTACTCTAAACCATGCTTTATTTGAGCTGAAGGAAAACAGAAACACATGAGGGGTGAAATGGGGAAATTCAGGAACAGTTTATTTAAAATACAGTTATATTTCTAGCAGTAGTAGTAGTAGTATTAAATAGCGTGATCAATTAATGCCACTTGTCAAAATATACTTTAAGGTGTATAAATGTGAATATCAATAAGAGGCCAGAATCAAAAGACCCCGTTCAAATAGAATGATCTCAATTAAAGCTGTTGCATTCTAGGAGGACACAGAGATCTTCATACATAACTCAAATGTCTCAATGAGTTCGAACGTCTGAATAAAAAAGTTTGTGCCAAGTTATTCATGCCTACCTTGCTTCTTGACACCAAAAGAAAAAGTTTACTTCAGTGCAGTAGTATTTGGCAAATTTGAAACATGTTTTCACCTAGACTAAGGATCAACAGTACTGGTATTCTGTGTGCACATTTACAAATTCTGTGCTTCATTTACCAATTAACATGAATTTTCTGTATTTATAAAGGTTTATTCTGCATAGTTTTGAGGCTATGATAGCAAATTTACTTTCAAGCTTTATGTTATTTACAATTTTTGAAAGTCAAATATAATATAATTTAGATATTTTTAAATTCAAAATTCAGATTATAACTAAGAATTGTAATTAAAATATCAAAAAATAATTAGTAATATTTAATTTTGCATGTAGTTCTTATTGCTAAAAAATAGCAATAAAATTTGAAAAATTCACATACTTTCATAAACCAGTTAAAAGATAATAAAATCAGAAATAACACAGTTTTAGTAAAAAGTTGAACATACCTAAAAAGTTGTGATATATTTATGCATGAGATGACAAGGAAGTCACAAAAAGTGATTTTATTGTTTTCCCTGCCTAAAACACAGCTTATGATTGACAGTGTCTTAGAGCATTTCTCTGTGTGTTTTCTGATTTTTATTTTATACTTTGTGTGGAAAGAGTTTATGCCTGAAAACAAGTTTTTAATTTCTCATTTAATAGCCTTGGGTAGGAGACCACATAAAAAATCTCTAATGCATTACCTCTTGAAATAATTTCTAATAGCCATTTATCTATATACTGCTGCTTTGCCACCCTTTAGTTATCACCCGTTGGGGTACTTGTTGGTCCTGGACATTTTCAATTCTTTCCTTTATTAAACCTTCTTTCATTTAGGCTTTTCTATTTCTATCTCCTTCTCACCTTCCTTCCCCCACCACGTACCCTCCTCCCCATCATCTCCCCATTTCCTTGTTGCAATCGATAACGAATGTGTACTTCCATCTGTTCAGAAAGAACAGAGGCCAGACCAGATGTGACCTGTGATTTACCAAATGGGATGCAAGCACAAGGAATGTTGTCTGCCATCTGTTGATGCAGAAACCAGTAGAGCTGGACTAGCATTTCAGCAGAGCTCTCCCACCGAGAAACTGCAAAGCAAATTCATCTTTTTCATTTTTTTCTCCTCTTCTGACCTGACAGTTCCTCTGCATGAAGTGTCTTGCAATGAAGCTGTAAGAGTTTACATCTGAATGGCTGTGCTCTGGGGAAAATACAAGAAGGCTTTCACAGCTTATGCTTTATATTTCTGCCAGAAACAGAAGTACAAAGATGATACTTCTCTCTACAGCAAACTGATATTTCAGGTTGCTCTCTGAAATGAATAGAGCAGAGAGCCTGGTTTTCTTCCTTGTCCTCTCCCCTTCTTTTTAGTTCACATGAAAGGGTCCTGAGACTGCTGAAGGAAATGAAGAAGGTGTTAGTAACAGTTACCAAAAAAGATCCTTGTCTCCACTTCATTCTACTTCCAAATTACCCCACCAAGGAACATTTGGTTTCTGTTCCAAAAGAGGAAAGGCACAATAGAGGAAGTAATCCCTATGTGTGATCCTTCGTATATTCTTATGTACTGATGCAATTTTTAATGTACCAGTTGAAAATACAAGGATGGTGTGAAATGATAGTTCCAGGCACAGAAATTCAAAATGTAGTGACGACAATTTGGGATGCAGGGCCATTCATATGTGGGAACATTTTCAAATTTAACATACTCATGATTGCTATTGAATAGAACCTGACAATATTATAAAGGCCAAGAACACTTTCAGTGCTTTTCTATGTTTTATGTAAACTGAAGCACTATAAAGCCAGCAGACATTTCTATCCACTTATTTTCTTATAGCTCGAGCAGAAGAGCAGTGGAATGAGTAATTCACTTCCAGGCACCAGTTTTCCATCTCCAAGAATACAGTTTTACTATACTAGTATGGATTACAAATAAGATATTCTCTGTCCAGAGACATATCTCTGCTACCTGAGATTTTTGGGTTAACATTTATAGTTTTGAATGTTTCAGTTAGAGGAAACTTAGGCTTTAAGATCCTTGAAGATAACTTTGCAGTTCTGTGTGCAGACTGAGTCTAGCATTCCACCCTGATATGGCTGTTCCTTTATCAGTATATTACAACTTTATAGATAGCAGCTCCTGAACTTTATATTTGTTTGAAATGAGAAGAAAAACCTTATTCAGAAGAGAAAGAAAGCTTCAAGAACCTTGGTAACAAAGTTCACAGCTTACACTGTTGTTTTTGTTGTTATTGTCCCTGATGTTCCTGAAATGTCCTAAATGTTTAGGAGGTCTAGAGCAAGTTCAGGTTTGATACTCAATTTTTCATCCACCCTCTTCAGGAGACATACATCAAAATGATTGACTTCCTCTTTGTACAGCATAGAAGGGGAGGTGTCAGGTAGGTGTGAGGGAGAAGCTAAGCAGCTTTCCTGAAACAATGGTGAGACTTTTTTTAAGTGTATTTTAAACTTCTCGCCTGCACAATCTTCTGGGTTCTGTCTTGTCACGTATTTTTAATCTCTTTTGTTTCTCTGGAGTTTTTATGGGGATAGTTTTGTTTGTGTTTTGTTTTGTTTGTTACTTTTTAATTATTTTTTCCTTTCTGACACAGAGAACAGAATATCCAAAATACTGCATCAGAGAGAAATACTTTAATACTTTTGTCAAAAGATAAGTCTACTTGCTTCTGCCTTATTTCTTTGTTGATAGGAAGTGATCAGTCATTAGCAAGCAGACTGTCAAAGCAACTTTAGCAAAGACAAAATCCTTTCCAAATGAGAATTAATGGGGAAAAGAAAATGATCTTTTCATATTCTCAGCTCTCATAATGTATGGCAATTTATCTCAGGAAGGGTTGGGAATCAATTAAGCATGAATGATGTATAGGAAGGTGGAATGTGACCTTAACAAGTTGTCTTGTCTCTTGCCTTGATGTTTCCATCTGTTTTGCACAAAAAATGATCTGATAATGTGGTAAGGAGGTAGATATGATTTCTGAGGGAACAGTCATTATGGGCTACTATCTTCCCAGGCCTGATAAGTTTAATCCAAGTTGCCTGGGAGGTAAGAAGTCATAAAATATTTTATCTGAGACAAGTGCGAAAATACTCATAAACTCAAAGGTTAATCACTGCACCAAAAGAACAGATGAAGGAGACAGGGCAGTTTTATGCGTCTCTGTGTGATGTCCTTATTAATCATGGTGCCCCATTTGATTTAAGTATGCCTCATGTATTTTCTTTTGAAAGCCAAATGGATAGTCAGAGAAAGAAATAGAAGACTATTGCTATCACATGTTAAACAGTTCTACCCTTCTTGTATCACATATTCAAGGGATTGCATTGCAGGAAAGATATATTCTGATTCATTCTGTGACTGCCCAAATATTCCCTGCAGATAAAAACCTAAACTTCCTCCTCTGTGAGTCATTATGGATAAGAAATGAAATTTGAAAGACTGCTGATTAAGAAACTGTTGAAAAATATCTGGGGACGGTGTGGAAAAATGTCAGGGGGGTAAAATTAGAAGGAACTAAAAGGTTATATTCACATCCTAACAGAATTTATAAAGGTACAGAAATTATAGAGTAAAATTATAGAGTAAAATTATAGAGTAAAATGCAACTGCTACTTCCTGGATGGAATGCAGTTGGCATGCTTGAAAACTATTCCCTAAAACCATGATTCCCCACAGCAACAATCTCCATCTGTAGCACCTGCTAAGGGTAATGGAATGGAGGGTGAGGGGAGTGGAAACTCCTCAGCCAGGTTCTGTTGAAATCCTTGAAGGGAAGGGATTTCGATGGCACTTTGCAGATGAGAAACTGCATAACACCTGTCAGCCAAGGGAGACAGGAGATGTCCTGCTGCTGAGCCAACAGCTGCAGTGAAATCATTCTTCTTGGATGAACTTGGTTAATTTCAGCCTAATTATAATATTAGCACACACCTCCACACCAAATTTACTTTCTTCCAGGGTACGCCCACCGCTCACTGGGCATGTGCTTTGTATTTTTTTAACTGTATCTTTAAAAGCGAAATGAAAGAATTTTATACCAATCAGTGACAAAGGTGTTTATGACTAAAGTCGGTCATGCTCCACCTAAGCATAGAGAGATAGTATGTAAATAGGTAGAGAATGGGGAGAAGATAGGAAGGTCTCATTGCAACTGCTGGCATCAGTAAGCAGGCTGAATCTGCCTTCTCGATATGGACACCTACTGGGGATGAACCACACTTCAGATACTATCACTGACAGTCCTCTCACCTGAACCTGTCACAATTTTGTATTAACAGAGTGTTATACTGTAAACCTTTGGAGTGAGTCCTTCATAAGTGCTGGCAGTCACTGGCAGTGGGTAACATTATCAAATAAAGTGAAAGACCCACTGAGGGGTCTCTCACATTGTTGGTGTATGTTCCTGACTGCAGGACTGCTCAGTGTAGGGTCCTCCTAACAGGACTCTGACAGGAGTCTTGGCTTTCCTGGGGATTGACAAAAATGAAATACTAAGGCTTGAGGAAATCTCCCCACTCTAAGAATAGACAAAATCTCCCCTTTTCATGTGACAGAGACACAAGAGTGCTCACACTGAAGAGATATGATCTGTGTGGTTGGACTATCATTTGGGAGGGGAAGTGTCTGATTCAGCTGATGGCAGAGGTTAAGGGTTCTAATTTGGACAGGTATCCAGTAACGAGGGCATTTCTCATGGGGACTATGGTGGCATCAATACTATTTAAAATCATCATTAGGAACTTGGACAGCAGGATAGACTGCATCCTCAGCAGTTTCACGGGTGACATTAAGATGAGCTTGCACAGCTCAGCAAAAACAAATGCATTGTTTCACTAGAGGAAGAGTTACTCCATGCAACAGTGCATGCTTGGGGCTGACTAGCAGGAAAGCAGTTTTGTATAAAGGACATAGTAGTCCCAGTAGACAAGAATTGTGCATAGATCAGCAATGTACCCTTGCACCAGTGAAGGCTAACCTCAAGAGTGTAGTCAGTAGGTCAAAAGGAGTGTTTATTTCTTCTTCTTTGACGCTTAGAGTCCAAATTTAGAGCATCATATAAAATTTTAGGGTTGTCACTACGAGTAAGACATTGACAAACTAGAACGAGTCAGTGGAAGGCCATCAAGATGTTTAAGGGGTCAGAGCATCTGATACATAAATAGAAAAATTTCAGGCCTAAGAGCAGATTAAATGGAGAACTGATGTCTGTTTTCCCTTGACTAACTGGAAGACAAAGAGAAGACTTTACTTGAGGGTCTACATCAAAAACATAAAAAAAGCAATGACCATATAAAGCCATAAAGGAAATTCAGGTTACATAAAAGAAAAACAGAATATTTCTTTCTCGTAAGTGTGGTAACACACTGGCACAGGTTGTTCACAGAGGCTGGAGTGTCCATATTTGGAGATTGTAGTGGTTTAGGGCAAATCTGGGAGGAAACCTCCTAAGGGGCACTCCCTCCCCCCAACCAGTTCAGGGGAAAAAAAACAAAAAAACCTCCTCAGAGAGAAGTGGGAAGAACCCTGTCTATTAAACAGGCAAAGCACTCCCCGGCACAGTAAATTGAACAATACCCAATGACAACAACTTCGTGTCGCTCTGGAGAGATGACAGATTTAGGAAAGAAGTCCCTCCTGTAGGTGATTATTCTGTCTCAATCCCTCTGGTGCTGGGAAACGTTGCTGTGCAGGATGGATCTTGGTGGGTTCCAGATGCAAGCCCCCACGGCGCTCCCCCGGGTCCCCAGTCCAGAGAGATTTTTAACAGTTCCAGGGGAAGGCAAAAAATAGGAAAAAAAAACCAAAAAA
>VZDJ01007753.1:33131543-33180663 GCA_008694505.1 Cyanoderma ruficeps
AACCAAAAAAAGAAAACAAAAAAAAACAACAAGAAGAAAAGAAAAGAAAAAAAGGGAAAAAAAAGACAAAACAGGAGGAGAAGGCAAAAAGTGAAGCTTCTCCCCCTCTGCTAGCTACACACTAATTCCCTCCTAAAAAAAACCAAAAAAGAACTCTCTGTCCCTCGCCATGTGCTGCTGAATCCGACTCTCAGGGCCAGCCAGTGGAGGAGGGTTTCTCAAAACAAACTGCCCGCCTCTCCCTTCCCCCGGCTCCCAGACTTAACACCAAAGGCACACAGGGCAATATCCAACCCAAACCCAACAGACGATTGGGGATACAAACATCACAACGTCACCCCAGGACAGAGATCTTCACAACTTTACTGGAAAGACCCAATGCAAGCGGATCTATTTTCATATGTTTGACTTAGGAGATAGTCCTCTTCTATCAGTGGACTGGATGATTTCCAAAGATCTGGTCCGGACCAGTATTCCATTATTTAAGGACTCCTTTCCATTCCCATTCTCCCTGTAAAATGATGCTCACATCAGGTACCTATGTATCTCTCTGACTGAAGCATAAGACTTTTTGATATTTTGGATTGCAATAGTAATTTTATTGAAACTATCATTTTAAGCTATCAGACTCATAGTAAGTAGACTGTGCAATCTCAAAGACTTTCTGCAGATCTAAGGTGAATGTAGATAAAATACAGGGGAAAAAACAAAACAAAGGATGATTTTATCTTACAGTTCAAGTGCACTGAGAGGCAGATAGTGTTTTCAATACAAATTAAACCAAGAACTAGTGTATTAAATATAATTCTTTGTTGAACTCTGAATACCAAGAGGTTTTCTGAATTTTTAACCTCTTCTAATTCTTCAAATGAGGACTTTGCTTGGATGTCGCATAAAAATAAGATCAAAACAAAAAGTTATGCCAGGATTCTGAATTTCTACGTTTTAAAGACCTTGTTCCAAACAAGGTCCATCTACCTTTTTTTGCTTTGCTGCATCTCCACAAAAATCCTTCTCAACAAAATTTGGTATCTACATTCTGTAGAATTCATGATTTATGTAACCTAAGTTCAGACTATTTTCTCCAAGAGAGCACAGTTTTTGCTTTCATATCATGTAGTTACTGTAAACAGCCATAGGCTGTTTGAGAGGAAAGGCATTCAAGATGATTTTGTATTTTAATATAACCATTACAAATAGCTCAATACTTTTTTCTCCTTTATTTTGTCTTTTGAACTTAGTAATATTTTGCCGATGTGGTAGAAAACAATGTTATTTATGTTCCCCAATATGAGGAAAACATGAGACTAGGTCTCATTTTCAGCACTGGCCTGGAACAGGATTTGAGTTACAGCAGTTCATAAATGACTTCATTTATATTTTATGCTGCTACACCAAATGGATCCAGCAACCTCTTTGGGGAAAGACTAGAAAATAATCTCAAATGCATTACCTAGCTTATTACATTTTGGGCTTTGCGGTTCAATATCATAATAAGAAATTGAAAATACCCAATCAAAATTCTTTAATTTGCTTTATTTTTTAAGAAATAACCCATGTTGAATATTTTAAGAGTCAAATAAATATTTTTGGAGCTAAGAATGCATAGAAAATGGTTTTTGTATTAACAGAAGTTAGAAAATTAATTTATTGAAATGGAATTTGAGAGTTTTGCTAAATATAACTGCCTGTTCCCATAATCTGTGGATTGAAAAGAAAATATTTCTTGAGTTTTTTAAATGTCAAATCTGTGCAGTTCTGATAGTGTTAGAAATTATAGATCTTCTTTTTTATTAACAATAAATATCAGAAAACATATCTAAATAATTTTATATTTTTTCTTTACAAAATATAATAAAAATTTTATTTTAGCTGAGGTATCAAAACCTTGGAGAAATAAAAGCATTATTATCCAGATTTTAATCAAAATTGAGAAAAAAAAGACATTTTCAGGAAATTCTTTGGGAGAAAAATAAAGCAAGAATTACTAAGCTAAGTTTAAGAGAGAGGGCAAATATACTTAATAATGAGTTCCAAACCAATTATTTTTTAACAATAAATGAAGTACAGTTGTACAGCGTAACAGTGGATTCTCATCAGAAACTGTCTAAAAATGTATTTATAAAGGAAATCTTCAAATATGTTTCTGTTCTAAACTAAGCTCACCAACTACTTTTCTAGAAAACTGAAAGTGTTTCCAAAAGGCAATTACTCTGGTCTGAGTTGGGAGTCCATTCCAGATAATCTGATCCATCCTTTAGGCTTGAATGGATTTCCCTTTTGCCATCCATTTCTGGTTTTCTCTCTGTTTGCTATAAAAGCAGCCTGGGTGACTGTCAGGTTAGACTGACTAAATTACGTGAATGGGAACATATCTCAAGTGCAGTTTAATCTGTTTTTTATTTCTTACATTTCTATTCAAAGTTCTCGGGTGATCTAAACAGAAAGCAATTTTCAGCTATATGACCTTTTTGGTGTGCTGGGAAAATATGGATATTTATGTGTATGGATGGTGCTATCAACAAATTTTGAATTGTTCTAAGCCCTTAAGAGGAAGAAGTTCTTAGTTTGAAGGCACTGAATTTAAATTTAAACTGACTCTAAATTGTCATCTATGCAATATTTTGTTTATATGATTTTCAAAAATATGCTTGTCTTCAGTTCAAGGATATAACCTTTGAGATGAATAATACTCATAAAATTTAAGCTCTAATTTCAATAGTGTATGAAGCAAAGATTTTATGAGTATCCAGACCTTATGAACTCAGTGTTATTGACTCTGATTTTGGGAGAAACTTCTTGTTCTTAACAGAACACAAATAATAAAATAATTATGAAATCAAAAATACAAATACTGCAAACAATAATGTTTTCAATAGAAAACTATGACCTCTTAAAATGAACAGATAAGTGAATGTACCTATTTAAAAACTAATTTTGACTATAAAGAAATTATTACGCAGTTAATAATTATATTAATAGTTAAATGCAAATTTCTGAGAGTCAGGGAGGTTTTATAGCTTTTTTTTCTTCCCAAAAATATTTCCTTTTTTCTAGAATGTCACTTAGTACTCATTATCCTCAGACAAAAACCCATGAAGTTGTAAGTTCCTGTCCCAAAAATTTGCTCTGCAAATGTCAACAGTTTATCCATACACTGAAAAACCTATAATGCAATCATATTTTGTTTAGTTCCCCCCACACAGATCATTAGTGCAGCCTTGCAGCTAAAGTTCAGTTTGGTAAAATGTTTTCTTTAAGTAATGATTTTTTTTGGTTAATTAATTGTTAATTAATAAAAAATATTTTGTTAATTAATTAAAATTTTGTTCATTTTGTTCATTTTGTTCGTTTTTATTAATTAATTTTTGCAATTAATTGGTCATCAATTCAATCTTTTGGTTTTTTTTGTTGGTTTATTTTAATCTCTTAGGATATACTTACGTGTTACTGCAAACTTCCACTTAATCTCTTTCTGCTATCTTCTCAAGAAGACTATTGAAATACTGCCCTGCTGTCTGTCACACACACTTGTCTCATGCATGCCATCGATCCTGTATAAACCAGTCTCTAAGGTTCCACTCTTTCAAAAGTGAAAAAACATAGAGGAAGCCTGGTCCTACGAAACAGTGTGTGGTATTACTGTCTTCATTCCTTTTGACTTTTATTTAATAAGAATGCTTAAACTACAGGTTAAATCACAGAATCATAGAATAGTTTAAGTTGAAAGGGACTTTTAATAGTCATCTAGTCCAACATTCCTGCAATAAGCATGGAAATCTTCAACTAGACCAGGTTGCTCAGAGCACTGTCCAAGCTGACCTTGAGTGCCAGGGGTTGGACACCCACCACCTCCCTGGACAACCTGTGCCACTGTTTCACCACGATGATATGGCCAGTACACTCTGGGGGCCCATTCTGATGGACATAGGTATCCCACTGATCACCTCATTTCACCTCTTTTCAACACTCACCATTCTTCCCTTCATGGGTGCTTCATTTGCAGCCTTCACACAGTCTATATTTTCCACTTTCTATCATGACATAAATGATATTTGGAATGATTTTTAAGTTAATTTCCATAAAACTCTAGCTTTTCTGTCACTTCAGACTCTCCAGAACACCGAGCTGCTCAATGAAATACTCAGCTGCCAAGTGGATTTTCTGGCAGTTTGTTTTGTCCTGCTCCAGTTTAATTTTGTTTATTTTGTGTGTGTGTTGATAATCAAATCTACAATATTAAAGCCTTTAAAGTAGGATCCATTGCTTCTGTTCTATAAGAATATTGAGTTGTTGATAATGGAACAGAATTGCAGCTGCTGGCCACTATGCAATCTCAAATTATAGGCATCAGAATTCATATTTGTGATTTAAAAGATTTTTGTTTGTTCCCATTTGAACTGTAAAATGAGCAATGGACACATTAAGCATTCAGCTGTCTCTGAAATTCTTTCAAAGCACAATTTCTAATACTTGGAACACAAAATTCATAACCTAAATATTTGGGTTTAGAAATACAGTATGGTCTTCATTGTTAAAATATTTCAAAGTTCAACTGAATTAGTAAGTCCCACTTTTAGTGATCAGAAACCAAACAAAAGCTGCCTTTCAAATTTTGAAGCAATTTGTAGCAATGTACACATAACACCTGGACTTAATTCACAAGTACTGGGATGCTGAGTGATGGTTCCTACATCTTTCAAGCTGTGGTCATACCACTTCCCATATCCCAACACCTTGTTACCACATTTCTGCTAACATAGAGCTGATCAAGATTTGAGATGTTAAACAGACATTCTTTATGACCTCTGACCAGAAATACAGAACTACCTACAAGGAGTTAGAAAACTTCATTTCGCCACAGCAGATTACCCAAGGTTTTCCAGGATTTAGATATTTGCTATGAAACCATCTCCAGTGCTATATATCATTTAATAAGAAACAACATTTCCAAAATGCCTAAAAGCTGATGATCTAAATTCCCATTCATATGCATTAGGTGGGAAATTCTTTCAGTATATTTTATTGCATTTTTCTGGCGGTAAAGAATGCAAACTTGTTGTTAAGCAACACAGGTGTTAACTGTTACCATGACTATAAATGATGCCAAGTACTACAAGTATTATTTTTTTCAATGAATTAAAATCTGTAATTCTTTTATAAACCCATTCCATAATTTTCAAGCAGGTCAATAATGGCAGATAATGAAGAAATACAGATTTGAGGGCTATCTGTACCTTCCTTTCTAAGTGCTTTTGTGCCTCCTGCCATGAAAAGAAGTGACTTGTTGGTCAAGCAACTATGAGAAGTTGGGTCTTCCATTCTCACTAGCCCTTGACCATTTATACCTACAGTATGTAAGATTGAAGTACGTATAACAACTACATAGTTTTCTTCATGTACTCTTCATGTACTTGTGACTTCATTTAGTAGGTTTTCTTAGGTTCCATGTCTTTAAAGTACGCTTTCTTCTCCTATTTACCTCTCCTATGTGGATAGTATTGTCTTGTTCCTGTTTTCAGACCTGAAGCTGTCAGCAGTGCACTGAAGCAAGGTAATTTGGTTCCTGGGATAGGTAGTCAAGTCCTCCTTCTTACTGCATGGGAGATGTTGCTACAGAGTGCAATCAAACAGAGCACAGCTTGCTTAGGAGATATCTAGTGAGATATCTAGTGAAATATCTAGTCAGTGGTTTGGTCTAAGGACATGGAAGAATTCTAATTTGTCATCTGTCTTTGTTTTCCTTTCTCAGTGCCGTTTAATGTGCAAGCATTAATTTTTTGTTATACTAGTTATCAAATAAGGAATGTTATTTTCCTACCCTGCTCCTAATAAAACACATCTCTGTCATGGTCCTAAACCCGCTAGTTTACACTTTATAACATTTTGATACAGCTTGCACTAGTCCTGACATAGTTTTCATCCTTCAATTTTCTAAGTAATATTTCTTAAAATATTTTAAATTACATGAAATATTCATATACATAAAATATGCATATATGGACACATACTAACACACAGAAGATTCATTTTCATGTGTATATTTCTTGTTTTATATGATATATTTTTTCTTAGAATTATCTGATGCCATTATCTGGAGTGGCAAAATCCAGTCTACCACCATTTGGTATTAATAAATATTTCTGATTAAAGTCTGGAAGTGTTTTAAGACAACATTATTTTTACAGAACAGAATGTGGGGAAAATCATGACTTCTGCTTTAAGTTTAGCCTTTTGCCTTTCAGAGAAGACAACGGATAAATCATTGAAATACAGACACCTCTGTAACACCTTTCACAACTGCTTTCCTCTCCCATGTGCTGAGAATATTTTCTTGCACTTTAAACAAATGATGGCAAAGTTTCCTAAAAATCCTGCATGGGTAATCACAGGATAAGCCCCTTGGACAGAAAGGGGGACAGTAACAAAAAAGGACAAAAGGACTCAGCTAGGACTTTTTTGCTTCAGTATACACATATCAGGCAGACAATCAATAATCTACAATAGCAGGGCAACAAATTCCAACATGGTCTCAGTTTCAGCAGTCTGAGGCAGCTGAATAAAGCTACAAAACAAACTGCCTGTGAAACAGTAAAAATTTATGCAGCACAGAGTTCTTATAAAGAAAGAAGCTTGTGAAAAGAAAAAGATACAACTTGAAGATTCTGTGTTTTGGCTTTCTTTCTTTTAGTTTGAGGGTGGTTTCTAGGATGAAATTCAAATTGGACGTGCTTTTAAACCACCAAATCAATTGCATTTTGGTATTTAGTTTTCCAAGGAAGCTCTGGTTAGGGCATATTTCATGCAAGAACACTGTTTAAGACAGGAATACAACAGCACTGAAAACAGCTGGAATATCTGCCTCACTAGTGACATCCTTCCAAACTGATGCACACATCACTGTCAATGCCTGCTTTAATAAAATGTTGCTAGCTATTTCCTGTTATCTGTGGAAGGATCATTGCTCATTCTGTCAATGTGCAAAACCTTGCGAAACACCTCCAAGTACTACCACATCCTTGACCATTTTGCATCATTTACCTTGCCCACAACAACATCATTGGGACAAAACAGGCAAGGAGTGGAAGGCAAGAGCCACCCTCCTGCCCCAGAACTTCAAATTACATGGTACATCTGAAACTTTGGGAAATATGGATAAGGGATTCCTGTGCTCCCTGAATCAGTCACAGATTTTTTTGCCTGTAAAGAGTAACAAAATAATTCCATCTCATGGGGGCATGTTGGGCTGTCAGTGCCAGTTGAACAGTAGCAGTTATTGTATGAACATTGCAAAGGAGCTAATTGTTACCTTTCTCATCAGCCTCACCAGGAAAAGGGGTTCACCTGTCCAATTCAAGAAGTCCAGAGCTACGCAAAAGCAAATGCACTGTGAAATCCCTGGAGTTGTACTTTAATAAGTACAGTAATTTTGATTTTAGACTTTGTTTTACAGTTTAAATATCTGTGTTAGAAATTAGAATTTATATTTAAAACTGCATAAGGCACTACTTGAAAGCAATTTTAAAAAGTGATATGTTAGAAAAAAAAAACCCAGAAAAGGCCTATAATATTTAAATACCTAACATTACATGATTTTTTTGTTAATATTTACTGCCATAGATGTATATATACTCCTTTTAATCTGGTCAGCAAAAGAAATATATGTGGGCTTTAGTACATACAATTTCCTAAAAGAAAAAGTAGGAATTACATTCTCAAATCCACATTTCTATTATTTAGATGTCATGATCTTCATATATGTTGAGCATTCAAAACTTTTCATTAAAAGGAATCACAAATGATCTGCAATTTTCAAATCTAGTTATTAATTCATCATTACCATTTATAATTTGGGAGCCAATTATTTTCTTTCTGCTACCAATAAGACAGTTCATATTGATAAGGGGCAAAACTAATGACAGCATAAATATTAAAAATATTTTGTTTACCCCATCACTATATTCATAAGCAACAGTAAAATGCTCTGTGGAAACATGTTCTGGGAGTCCCCCCAGGGAGCAGGAGGGAAGAGTGTGGCAATACACAAAACTAATGACATGCAAGATCTATCCAGCCTAGAGTTGGAGATAGATATTTTAATAACACTTTTCCCTTTTCAGTCAATTACTCAGAATTTTTTATAATCCAACTGGTAGTTTTTTAGTATATTTATTTCTGTATTTGCTTCAGCACAGTCTGACTGTGAAACAATTTTCCTTTTACTTCATCTAAGCAAAGTCACTAATTGTAAATTCATATCTCTTTTCCCCTCATTTGTTTGCCTTGAAAATATAAATATTGACTCGGTAATATTTTTTCCTATTTTTTCTATTTTAAAAATAACCTTTTTTTCTTTCCCATAGTGAACCTGTCTTATCTAAAGAGAATGTAAACTCCTCTTCTAATGCTCACAATTTGCACTGTTTTTACAGAGCATTTTATAACAAACATTCATGAAGATTTCTGAGCCTAGATTTTGGCCCAGTTTTTCTGAGATCAAGGCACTGTTTCCTTTTCTATTAAGATTTCATTATTAAAATCTTTTTACATGAGTGCCTAGCATGAGGTCCTAAAATGATTTTGTAAACATCATATATATTTATTTAGAAAGAAGGAGAAATTTTTTTTTGCTTAAATGGCTCAAACACTGTTTACTTGTGATATATTTTTAAAGAGAGTGGAAAAGCAGTTAAATTATATTAGTATACCATTCTGAAATGCTGCAGGGTTACACATATGTTAAGTATTTTTGTATAACCTTTAAGTGCTAAACTAGCCATGTGTATATCATTGTGTAGGCTGCCCTGTTTTTTCCAGTCCGTAAAATCACAGAGAAAAATAATGCCAACCAACGTTCTGGGGCAAAATGGCATTGGACAGAACAGTAAGAATTGCAGTCCAACTTAAGAAGTAGCAGTGCAGCCTGTTTGGCAGCACTCCGAATGTTAAAACTAGAATGTTTCACCTGAAAACTTGTTCAAGAAAGAAATGTTTTAAGCTAGCCAATAGCTATGAAGAGAAAAAGTATCTGTTTCCCTTTTGATTAGAATAAAACTCACAAATACTAAGACCAATATTCTGTAATATTACACAGTCCTTCCATTCCCTATTCTAAGTCAACTTCAAGACACTGATGGAAGGATACCTATTGCATTAAGAATGATTTTTAATTTTTAAAGAGGATAAACTTCCTGTGTGTGATGCAGTGACCTCTTTTCATGCCAAAATCTATCTACAAAACGTTATAGTTAGCCACTGTCAAGTTTTCACTTGCTCCTGGCATCATCTATCATGTCAGTTTTGGCTAGCTTGGCTATAGGTTGTGTCATGCTAGGGAGCTGCTGAAGCAGCAACAGAACCAAGCTTTGGTCCCAGCTCAGTGTCTCAAGCCTTCAAAAGGGTCAGACTGTTTTTTTCTGAGTGCCAGCTTTTCTAGTTTTAGTTGCTTATTGACAAAATATGGTTATACTGGTCTTGCTCGGTTCTTTATGTGGTCAAGGGTCAGTAAATGCTGCACATCTTACAAGAAAGAATGATGAGCTTTCAGACAGGAAATTAATAAAAGGAATTTAAAGTTTATTTTATCCAAAACTGAATTTGAATTTTACCTCCTAGTGGTGTAAGTCTGATATAGATTGTTGAGAATGAGCAAAGGATCCTTATAATCACTGAGAAGAAGCTTGGCTTCGGAAACATTGGACATAGAAACTGAGACAAATGTAGCCTGCCAGTTTTGATCTATTTTGCAGACTCTGAACAACTTAGCACTAGCATCTATAAAAGGTTGTTCAGTCTTCTAATTTCTTTTTAAAGGATGACTGGAATTAACTTAGCTTGTGGAGAAACCTTGACCAAAGGGAGAATTTTATTAGTAGTAGTATTTTTAGACACGAAACTAGTGTTCTACAGTCACAATGCTTTGTTCTTTCTGTTTGCTTCTTTGATTCATTGTCACTTGATTATTTAACTATCAGATATAATAATCTTTAATTATAAAATAGGATTATTTTCAACTAATTTGAAGATTGCAAAATGTCTAACTTAGTTGCCTGTTGCAATTGCATAGTTATAACCAGAAAAGCCTCACTCTTTCTTCAAAATACATGGGTTTTACTTGAGCATGGAAGACTTTCACCATCACAATAAGAGGTCTGTGCAATGCTTTATCTTGCACTAAAGTCACATCAGATGAGGGGAAACATTGTTCAAAGGCATTTTTATTCTAATTACTGTTGGATTTCATTGCTTTATAACTTTCAAGTAGGTTTTCTTCAATTTTTTCCTTCAATTAAATATTAAAGCACAGTGAGAAATGTTACCAGATCAATATTTTACTCTTTCATGATAGAGCTTGTATTGCACGTGTCCAAACTGAACAACCCATGCTGCTGTTCAGCTTTCTTGAATCACCTTTTCAGATGAAACCACTTGGATCTCACTAATCCCAGCTCAGCTAAATGATTCCAAATAATTCCCATTTAAATTGACAGTCTTTCCAAGAAATAACAATTGAAAATAATTGGCTCAGGAAGCGTATAAAGCATATGTTTACAGTATTTTTGCCCATTTACTGAAATTGAGGGAGCCAACAGGCACAGAAGGTTAAAATTGGAAAAAAATTGTTTTAGCTATTCATGGTTAGAAGATAAGTAGCCAGTTCATCAACTCACTGGAGCATGCAAAATTCATTTCAATTACACCTTTAATGCCATGAGAAGTCTGTGTCACTTGTTCTTCGTTTCATTTAGTGCAGCAATGATTTTGTTAATCTGTCCTGTATGAAGGAAGTTTATTGCAATGATTTGTGCAGGCTCCTGAATATGTATTTTAAAGATAAAGAAAACTTTGACTTGATGATGGAGATGACAATGATTTTTATAACAAATATGAATTCTGTTAAAAATTGTTAGATCTAGTGGATTTAGGGGCCCAAAAAATATTTCCTCCCCAGCCTCCTCTCACTAGCTTTGGAGTGCTGTTAGAGTCAGTGATGCCTCCTCAGTCTGATGGATGGGAAGCTGCTCCAGTTCTGTGCCCTCAGGTCCACCTGGTAGCAATGTTGGGAAGCTACTCCATGCATGCTGGTTCAATCACATGTACACACACTCATACAGAGTATAAACAGCCACATGGACCCACCCAGATGGAGATCAGTGCCTGGTCCACATGAGCACAAACAGCACTGACAAAAACATGAACAACCCAGATGTCCCAGTCTACCTCTTTATCTCTGGCTGGTCAGAATTCTGAATAAATGGAGTAAGTGGAATATGCACACAGTGTCTTGTGCAGCTGGATCCCTAGTCCTTGGTTTCCTCCAGCTGCTGCTCCACACCTTCATGCCCTTCACAATAATTGTCCCACTTTAACAGCTGGCATGCAGACCACTAGATAACAGAGAGGGACAAAGAGACAAGGGAAGAGAGAAAGAGAAAATTTTTCTTAGGGAAATAGCTAGATGGGAGTCCAAGATATGACTTCCTCTGGGAGTGGTTATCGACTGTATCAGGTGGTAATGGCAGTGACGATGATGATCATCACTTTTCATGATTTTTCAGTAGTACTATAGTTTTCTTTGGAACCAGAGAAAATTCTCTACTGATCGATCCAGCTCCTGGCACTGTTTGCAACATGTTAATTGGTGCTACACATTGATTGGAAGTTAAGAGTCTGCGCACAGGTATTGTTGTACTATATTTATCAATCATTTAAATTACTACAATCTACTTTGTTATGCACCAGGCCTGATTCTCTCCAATGTAAAGCTAAATTTGCCAAGATAAGATATAAAGGAAAGATGGAAAGAGATGTGATTCTCATGCCAGTGCTATCATTACACTGTTAAGAACTTACTATAGCCAGAGTTTCAAGGTTTTGCAGGTGCAAGACCCAAAATTAGCCCACAATTCTTTATCATATCACTAAACACATACTGATGTGGAGCAAAAAGAACACTAATGTGGAAAATCAGCAGTAACAGAGGTTAAAAAAGAACAAACTGAGGTGATCAGGACCAGGGATCAGTCAGACAAGTATGCTAACCAGCAACCTGCTTACATACCACTGTTTCTTTTTTCTCTTGTCTTTTACACCTTTTTTCTGACACATGTTCCTCACTTTTGCACCCCCCTCCACCCTGCCATTATCCCTTCCCTAAATATCCTGTAAACTTTATATAATCCTAAAATTCTCTTCTTTCTGGAACTCATAGTAAACTCACATTTAGGCAATAATCTCCCTTTGGTTCGTGTGTCCTTCTGACTCCAGTTTATCCCATTGATGCATCTTGCTGAATTTTACACCAGAGACAATTGGTCTCCTTTGATACTCCTTGAGTAGCTGGTTTGGCTTGGTCTGCTTCACTGCTTCCTGCACCAATCAATGCTTTTTTTCTCATTCACACCAAGCTCTGTGAATTTAATGTTGCTGCCTTTCAATTAGATAACCTATCAGTGTCTAAGAAAGATTTAGTCAAAAGTTACTCACAGAAATCCATACAGGAGAAAATATATTGTGTGAAAAGTCTATAATCTGTGGAATAAAAACAAAACAAAATAAAACAAAACAANTGCTCCCACAGGACTTGACACTGCACTTGGCACTCAAAAAATGGGAATTACAGAAGTCAAAGTACTTCAGTGCTTTTCCGCATGGTTAACCATACTTGCTCAATGAATCTGTAGTGAAGTGTCTGATAGTCCTGCAGCACACATTAGTGGCTCTTAAATGTCCCAGAAAATGTTACCTTTTGAATCCCAGCAGACCATCTCTGCTGCTGAACTCTGTTGAGTCTCAAGTTTTTCCAAGACTGTGCACACATGAATGTTGTTCAAAACAGAAGAGGAGAGGGAAGCGAGGAGAGGTGTCAAATATCTTTGTGAATCTGTGAAGTACCAGCTCTATGGATTTGTTTTGTTTTTCTGCTTCAGACACTAACTCATACAAAGTTCTTCTGCTTTATTAAAACTGCCATGCCATTGCATTGAGATTTACTATTTGGTGGAACTCAAAGTATTCTCTCAAGAATGATATCCCACACAGAGTATAAATGAAAATCTTTACATGACCCCCTCTATCTGGGATTCCTGAGTCCGCACCTCCAGTACTACCTCCAGGTCTGGGCCCCTCACTGCAAGAAATACATGGAGGTGCTGGAGCATGTCCAGAGAAGGGCAACAAAGGTTTGAGAGGTCTGGAGTACAAGTCCTGTGAGGAATGGCTGGGGGAGTTGGGGTTCCTTAGCCTGGAGAAAAGGAGGCTCAGGAGGGGCCTTAACTCTCTCTACAACTGCCTGAAAGGAGGCTGTAGTCAGGTGAGGGTCGGCCTCTTCTCGAAGGCAAGCAGTGATGGGGCAAGAGTGGCCTCAAGCTATGGCCTCAATCAAATGGCCTCAAGCTACACCAGGCAAAGTTCAGGCTGGACATCTGGATTAATTTCTTCACAGAACAGGAGGTTAAATGTTGGAACAGGCTGCGCAGGGGAGTGTTTGCGTCACCATCCCTGACATCCCTGGAAGTGTTCAATGCAGTGGTGTGGGGTCTCTCCCTCTCAAGACCCCTGTCCCGCATTGCCTGGCCAGCCCTGGCACCAGCTGCAGTGAAGGTACAGTTCCGTATCCTGAGACGTTTCCCCGATCCTGTGGGGTTTTGCCCCGCAGAAGCGTGAACAGTGATGAGGAATAAAGGAAGGACTCTTACTGAGGACTTCTGCTGGAGTTTATTGAGGTCCACGCAGGACCATGTGTCCACCAGAAAGTCTGCCCATGAGAGCGGGGTTCTTCTCTGTACAGCACCTTATAAACAGGAGAGGAGCAGGGGGCAGGACACAGCTTGGAACCAATCCAGGGTGTGAAGGGTGTGACTCTGGACATAAATGACAAATATTATAACGAATCAATAATGCAAAGGAGGGAACTCCTTGGATCCTGGCCAATCATTCGACGCTCTCCCTGGAACTTTCCAGACACAGGGTGAGGCCCCAAAGTGACTGACATGACTCAGGGGTTCCTTAACTGATGATTGACACATAACTATGACTCAGGGGAAACTGTGAAGGGTTAAACATGGGGTACATGGACCAAACCATTATACTTTATACAAACAGCATGAAAGCATGAAACAAATACATACATGGAACTTAAAAAACTAAAACCACACCACTACAGTTCAAGGAATGACTGGATATGCAACCGAGTGTTCAGTCAAAGGTGTCGTTCAAAGGTGTTGTTATATCAAAAATTGGACTCAATAATCTTGGAAGTCTTTTCCAGCCTTAATTATTCTTTGTTTCTATATTTGTAAAAGTGTCATAGTAAAAAAAACTACAGAACCGATCACTCACAAGACAACTGCAGATAATATAGCAGCTATGTTTCAAAGGATCATATTTATGTTTTGATATTAAATGTTTAGTGGCAACACATTCGTATTTTTCACTTGTACCTTACAGTGTTGAGTTTACCAGATGTCTCATATTATACCAATTTTCAGATTCTACTGCAGAGCAGATAATAATAATGATGATGCTGACAGCAACAGCAGTGACCAAAATCTAGAATTTCAATTTCTAGTCTGTAGAAAAATCTACTAGTTCAATATCCCTTTCATAAAAAGTGAGAGAAAAAATAGCAGAATTTTCAGTCTGAGAGCAAACTTTTCAGTTCCATTATAAGAGAAGAAACCACAACACTAGGAAACCTGTCTACCAAAAAATGTTTTGGCAATCCACATATTTCCTAGATTTACTAAAGTGATGTTTTCAGAAAATCATAGTTTTTTCACTCCTGTTTTTTTGCACCAACATGTCTCTTAGCTTGTCTTCAGGACCAAATCCTTATCCTGATTTTCCTGCCACTCCACTAATTTACGCTTTGAAAACCTTGGATGTGTTGTGTTATTGAAGAAATGTGATTTTTGACATTAGTGGTGCATAAAATGTCAATGCATACCAAGCCCTTGCTGAAGTGTTTCTTAATGTAAAAAAGCTCAAACATGATTTAGTGAGTAAAGAAGCAATGTTACATTATATAAAACCAGGCATTCACCATGTTATACTTTCTACAAAGGCAGAGTACATAAAAATAAAGATGACACATTAATTCATAATTGCAATGGGACTGGCAGGCCCTGAAAACACACTTCAGTGCACTTACTTCTGTATCTGTCTTAGCTTTCTGTATATTGTACTTTGAAATCTCTTATGAATCTGCACAACTTAGAATTGTTTTGAGTTCACTGCAGATTGTTGCATTGGGAAAGTGTTATTTTGTGCAGCTTTAAAAAGTTGCTATTTTTGTTCTCTAAATATTGGTAGCTTTCATGACCTAAAAGCACTGAGATTGGATGTATCCCATATTTGCACTTGGAAGGAAAACATGAAATTTATGTAATAGAATTCCTTTATACAGAATTTGTGAAACCATGCACAACCAACCACAAGTGCACATAAATCCTATTCTGACCGGTTTTCAAAGTATAGGGTTTTTTTGCAGATTGTAACTACAACCTTGGAATTGTGCTGATTAATAATCTCTCCAGAAACTATTCAAAAACTATGATGAATATGTTTGACAACACAGGCCAAATTGAGTCACTTTGGAAAGTGTCTTAAACGAGTGAATCTGATGAATATACTAAGAAATTATTAAAATGCTCTTGAAATTCTTACAGTACTGTGAGCTATGCATGTTTTGGTACTTCCTGTTCATGATGGAAAATATTTTTATTCCGTGTTTTCTGTTTTGAACACAATTACATAAAACTAATATCGTGAATAATTACTTCGAAATTTAGAGGTTTTTGGATCTGACCTGCTTGTTTACATTTTACAAAAAGTTTCTATTGAAAATCTACTAGGTACTTCAGGCTCCATTAGACCTCTCCGGCAACGGATTGAGAGAAAAAGGAATTGTTGTAAGATATTTTCTGTTTTATTAATCTGGTTGTTGAATGATAATTTAGTGCCCAGCTGTATCCAGCAAAGAAATTGTACCACATTGCACACAGCTGTGGTGATTTTTGTACTGACATTCACCATCTGTAGAATGGTCCTTCACATTTAAAATCATTTTTTATGGCAATGCAAATAAAATTTGCTTTTATGTTTGTATTATGCTGTACTGATAAATGTTGTGTTATTTCTGTTTGTATTTAAATGGAAAAAAAAAAATCCAAAATGAAACTTGGCGAATTCTGAAGTCTTTTTTATTGAAGGTCTAGTAATGGAATTAACAGTAAGACAATAGTCAGATCTTGACAAGCACAAGACTAAATGAGTTCAGCAGGAGTAAACTAACAATATTATATATTGTGGTATAAAATGAAGAGATATTATATTCAAAATAAGTGCTGAAGGGATAGACATATTTGCACAAGAAGAGATAGATATATCTTCACAATCTTCTGAAAAATATTATCAGATCCAAATATATTATTTGTTAGCTTTCTTAAACTTGATTTAAAATTTTTTGCATGTGCTTGGTGAAATGTTACTGAAACATAAGTGGTAGTCTCTTCTCTTCAGCTGTGACCAGTTTTAAAACAGTTTTTGATCTTGATGCTTAATTGTGGGATGAAGTCTTCTGAAATTAACATGCATTTGAAAAACTGGCTCTAAAGGCACAATTTAATATGTAATCACTTAGATCTGTTTTAAATTAGTATGATTTGCCAATTCCACAGCTAATATTTTAGCTCTTCTGGTGGTTGTGTGAAACTACACGTTTCAATGCTCAAAAACCTCCATCAGTGTCAATGGGTTAGTTAAAGCAACACCAGCACAGATACAGCATATCTATGGCACAAGAAGATTTTGAAACTCAAAGAATTTTTTTAGGAAACTTTTATTTAAACACTTCACTGAATTCAATGCAAGTTGCTTTATGTTCGTACATGATGACAAATTAAGCTTCTGAAGAAAACCATTTTTGCCTCACAGTTGACTTGAGGCAACGGGAAGCTAAATATCTCAGTGTTTACCGGAAATTCCTCTGTTTTTCTAAACTTCCTGATTGAACCATTTTCTTTTAGGAAAAGATACTGCTTTTAAAGGAGATACCTCATGTTTGATTTGAATCAACAGCTGTCTGGGGAATAGCTTGTAACCAGTTGAATGAAGCATGCTGCTAAACCTTATGACTTCCAGATTATATACCTAATTTTATGACATTAACCTTTTTACTAAATTAGCCCAACCTCTAGTCCAAGTCTAGACATTTCAGTGTTGAAATTTTGAAATACTCAAAACAAAATAATCAGTGTATTTATATATATATTAAAAAAATCTAGCAACTGCAAAGAAGTAATCTGTACCAGACAAGAAATTCAGGAATAAAATTCTATTTAATTACGAATTTACAAGAATGCTTTCAGAAAATTTAGGCTACATATGCTGTCATTATATTATTATTATATCCTATATTCAGTTCACGTGCTGTCTGAAAAGAAACAGCTTTTCAACATGCTCAATACATTTTCTTCTGAGGTCTTAAATTTAAGGGTGATGAGTTTTAGACTTCCATACAGTTTGTCCACAGCCGTCTTTCCTGACACAAAAAAAGATGCTGACCTGTGGGAAAGACTCCAGAGGAGACCCACAAAGTTGATCACAGGGCAGGAACACTTCTTCTTTGAAGACATGTGGAGAGGGTTGGGACAGATCAGCCTAGAGAAGAAACAGCTCTGGGAAGACCTTATAGCAAATTCTAGGACATAAAGGGGGCCTACAAGAAAGAAGGAAGAGGAGCTTTTCACAAGGGAATGTAGTGATGGACAAGAAGGAATGATGTTAAACTGAACGTATTAGTATTATCTAATAGACTAGATATTAGGAATAAATGCTTTATTATAATAGTGTTGAGGCACTGGAAGAGGTTGCTCAGAGTTGTGGACTTCCCAACCTTGGAGCTGTTCAAGGCCAGGCTGGGTGGATCTCCGTGTAACCAGATCTGCAATTACAGTTTCCAAATAATTTTTTTCCTTCTTAAATATTTCATCACAGAGGGATTACCACCATTTCTGATTGGCCTGGCTTTGGCCAGCAGCACGTGTCCTGGAATCAGCTGGCATTGGCTCTGCTGGACATGGAGGAAGGTTCCAGCAGCTTCTCATGGAAGCCAACCCTGTAGACCCCACAACCAAAATCTTGCCAAACAAACCCAATGCAGTCCTAAAACCAGGCTTTCCTCTAGAATAATTTCTTCTTGGTGACTTTGTTATTTGCATTGAGGGACATGGAGAGGTGTTTAGAAGAAAAAGAAATAAATACAAACATGAACCCCCCCCCCCCCGAAGCAAAACCCACAACATACTGAGGTTTTTTGCAGAGTAGTATTTTCTGATTAAAGGGTTTGGGGTCACTTCTTGTTTTATTGCCATTTTGTTTTTTTAAAACTGATGTCCTAAATTTTGGAAAAAAAAGCACTCAAGTTTACCTGGGGTAAGTTTCTAGTAACGTAATTGCTTTTCTATAAGAATTAAATAATTCAGAGAGACGTTTGTGAATTATCTTCTAGTGATTATAGAGAAGATAGCATAGAGGGAATTGACTAAGTAAATGAATAATAATTTTATTCTAAGCAACTAGATGATTAAAACCATCTCAATTTAAATAATCTCTCTAGGTTATACTCACCTGAAACTATGTGAAAAATGAAATTATAGTGGAATGTTGAACAAAATAGACCTGGAGCATAGAAACACCTTACTTCTGGTTAACTAAAGTAAAAATGAGACCAGATTGCCATTGATTTGTTGTTGTTGTTTTGGTTTTTGTTTTTTTGGTGTTTTTTTTGTTTTGTTTTTTTTGTTAGTGAATTTGTTTTGTTTTCATATTTTTGTTTTTAGATTCTGCTATACCTGAATATATCAGGAAAAATGTTGGTCATTTAGAGGAATCATCTGAATATTTTCTGTTAACAGTGTGCAGGAGGCAGCTAGAGATGCTGTTCTGCATTTAATGACATCTTGCATACAGCTGTGAATAATTGTACCCATGCCAAGCAGGCTGTGCATTACCATTAGATGAGAGAAATATTAGCCAGCTTATATTTAGTGTCATAAATCTTGAAAACAGAAACAGGAACAATGCAAAGGGCTTTTACATTACAGACTTGATCTTTCTGTTTTATACATCATGGTTCCAGAAACTGGAAAAAAATCCTAAAAGGAATAGTGCATTTTCTCACAAAAAAAAAAAAAAAGAGAGAGAATGTTTTCCCTAATACATTAACTCCCTTCCATTACATTAACTCCCTTCCATCCTTACACCATCTGTTTTAATTGACACAATGCAATCAGTGAGCATTTGCATGAGACTGAAACTGTCCCCTGTTGTTGATGGTAGAATACCTATTATTCATGCTGAATGCAAATTTGCCATCAACTGGAAATTGAATGTATTCAATTCATACAGAAAATATAACCATTTTCACTTTAGGTGTTCTGTCTGCCACTCATATGTTCACATATATACATACTGGTGATGTGCAGAACTTGTATAAATTTTCTTTTTGCAGTAAAACATTACTATTTATTCATGCAGAACCAGTCACTCACCCACCTGTCATGAAGGATCCCTAATACACTACTTCTATTATTACAAAATCTGTCCATTTACTTTTTCTGGGGCTCTGACAGACATGACTGTGATCTTGCAGACCAGTATGTATATATGAAACAACCACTTTTTCCAGAAGTGGCTAGTTTGGGAAGACTACCAAACCCTCCTAGAAGAAATACCGCAAATGGAGATTTAATGGCCTCTATTCCATTCAGTGATAAATGCTTTATTTATCATATGTGACCATTTTTTATCAATACAAAATTATCAGTAATTATAAGAAAACTTAAAAGTAACTTCAAAAAATAAAACACTTCAGAAGCTTGAAAAGACATTTGTTAAGGCTCGAGTTCTTGTTGCTGTAAACAGACTACGGCTGATAAATATAGTTATTACATAAGCTAAAATGCCTTAGCATAGAAAAAGACCTTTTTGTTGATGCAAGAGGTGTTTGTTCTTAAGTCAGTTCTACTTCATAGATCCCTGGCCAAAAAATCACAAAAAATTTTTTCCAAGTGCCCTTGTAAACTATGTTACTGAATATCAGCTTTTGTTTTTTCTTAGGATACCCAACACAAACACATCCTTTGTTAAGATACACATCATGCTGATGTTTCTTGCTAGAGAGTCTCAGAAAAGGTCAGCACAGATTTAAAAAACAAAAAATTACAATCTAAATAGTTTTGGGTGAGTTGCTTCTGACTTCACTTGTAAGAAGTCCCTGCTAAGTCTTTGGTATCTCCTTCCTTTATTAAAAAGGAAAAGGGGAAAGAATCATAATCCTACCTGTAGTTCAAAACTAACTTTCAGAATTCAGCTTTGGACAACAACTGAGATATCTTATTTCCCAGGGGGAGATGGTGCCTTTTATTAAATTGATTAAGAAAGAAAAATTATTTAATTTAGTTTTTATGTGTTTTTCTAGCTGTTCTAACTGCTCATTATGTTGGATGACTGATGATTTCATCATATGTTGTGGGTTTTTTTTCCTAAGGCAAGCAGTTCTTTTCAACTGTAAGACTTGTCATTATTGCTTATGTATACAGAAGCTTTAGTTACTAGGTTATTGTTTATTTGCCATAGAAAATTTTAAGGACTTTTCAGGGTTTCTTATGCTGCTCTCACTGAACATGTGCATTTAATTCTGAAGCTTCGGTTCCACAAAAATATTAACACGTTCTTGTAGCTATGTATTTGCTAATTATTGCATTAATTAATGTTTATGCAGTGTTGTATCAAAAATGTTAAGTCTGTGATGTATTTCACCTATAGGGAAATTCATCCTTAGTGTCTACAGGATCATAGGATCATAAAATCACAGGATGGGTTGGGTTGGAATGCACCTTAAAGAGCATTTGTTTTCAATTTTCCTGCTCTGAGGCAGAGACAACTTCCTCTAGACCAGGTTGCTCAAAGCCCCATTCAACCTCTCCTTGAACACTGCCAGGGATGGGGCAACCACTGCTTCTCTGAGCTACCTGTTCCAGAGCTTCACCACCCTCACAGTAAAGAATTTCTCCCATATATCTAATCTAAACCTACTCTCCATCAGTTTGAAGGCATTCCTGCTTGTCCTGTCACTGCAGGCTCTTGTAAAAAAATTCTCTCCATCTTTCTTGTAGGCTCCTTTCAGGTACTGGAAGGTCACAGTTAGGTCACCCTAAAGCCTTATCTTTTCCAATTCCCTCAGCCTTTTCTCATAGGAGAGATGTTCCAACCTTCTGATCAATTTGGTGGCCCTCCTCTGGACTTGCTCCAACACATGCTCTCATTGTTCTTATGCTGGGGCCCCCAGAGCTGGATGCAGCCCTCTCACTAAAAGGGAGAGAGGGGAATAACCACTGTCTCCTTGTTAGGTTACTTTTGATGCAGGCCAGATTTGGCTTTGATGCTGAACTTTGGCTTTCTGAGTTCTGAGTGCACAATGCCAGGTCATGTTCAGCCTCTCATCTGCCAGCGCCCACAAGACCTTCTCAGCAGGGCTGGTCTTGATCTGTTCATCCTCAGCCTGTGTTGGTACTGGGTGTATCTGATCCAGATGCAGCACCTTGCACTTGGTCTTTCTAAATCTCATGAGATTCCCATGGGCTGACATCTCAAGCTTGTCCAGGTGACTCTGGATGGCATCCTGTACTTCAGGTGTGTCACCACACCACTCAGCTTGCTGTCATATGAAAATCTGTTGAGGATGCACACAATTCCATAATCTATGTCATTAATGAAAATATTAAGTAACACTGACAATACAGATCTCTGAGGGACATCACTTGTCACTGGTAACCATTGGAACTCTGAGCTGTTAACCACTCTGCTCTGAATGGGACCATCCAAACGAAATTTTATCCATCTATTAGTCCACAGGGATCTACAGCTAAAATTGATCATGTTCTCTTTATAATAATTGTAGGGACATTTCAAACTCAACATAGCTGTCAACGGGTTTTTTTTTTTTAATGCACACTGTTGAAATACTGGAGTATTTCAGGCTGTAAAAGAGCCAGTGGGAGCTGCTTGTAAGGGAGTTCTGTTGCACATTTGATAGGATGGTGACAGAGGATGATTTGAACACCCCGGCATTCTTCTTGTGCCTCCATCTGAGGTAACTTGGTGGAATTTTGGCAGGAAACCCTAGAGTACCGAGTATAGGAGAGGAAAAATAGTTCAGCATTTGGAGGTTCAACATCAAAGCTCATACAAAATACATCCAATGATTACTATTATAGTGGATACAAGCTAATACACCATCTGTATGCGAAAATTTGCTGCTCTACGCCATTGCTTATTCATTCAAACAGAGATAATAAGATTGTTTAATGATGATTTTCATGCCACAAAAACACTAATCTGCAGGGCACAAAAAATGAAACAAAACCAGTAGAACACATCCCCTCTCATCACTTAAGGGAGAATGGATGATTTTTCTCAAATATGACAAAACAAATATTTGCGGCACTAATACACCTATTATATACATCACAGAGTCTATGGACCACCATCTTATGAAGAGTTTAAGCCTCATATTTTTATTGGAAGATGTAAAACTCTTTGTTTTATAAAATAATACATAATCTAATTTGCATGGGCCATCCATAAAACAGGTTTTGACTATATTATTTTAATTAAAAGGATGGTAGCTGGATTGGTCAATTCTAGAAAGAATTGATCTTAGATGGTATTCACCAGGACTGTGAATTCATTATAAGTACCTGGAGAGACATAATTTGAAATCTGAAGTAGCTATTTGAGGCTTAAACACATCAATAACTTAGAAGGTCTAATTCTCTTTTCAGCAGTTTGGAGTCTAAAACATTCAGAAGCCCAATTTTTTAATCACATTTAATTAAAATTCATAAAGAAAAGACTTAGAAAAAAGTTGGCCTAAATAAATATAAATCTATGTGGATTTTTATTTGAACATCTTTTAATAATGAGAATTTAGCAAAAATTAAAAGACAATTTGATTTGACCCAGCTGATCTTTCATTCAGACCTCAGGAAGATCATTCCCTGAGCTTTTCTCATCTTTTAGTTGCTAGTCAGGACTTCTTTTTCCATTTTAAATAGCAATTCTAGAAATTCATGAAGATTGCTCACCATTGCTTGGAAATCCAAAAAAATCAGTCATGTGTAACAAACAGCAGGTCTGCCATACACATTCCAGACCCTGGAAATCCTGAAAAATCCTGTTGACTGTGAGCAGATTAACAGTGTGCTATATGTAGAGAATGTACCATGTCTTGGAAGCGGTGATGAATGACCCTACACTGCATAGTTGCCATGTGTCTGTACAATATGCCTGACAGCTGGGGAAGTATCAGGTATATCTTTGTACATGTGTGACTCCCTGGTACATCACATACCTGGAAAATTTGGTGTGTTTTAAAGACTGGTTTATGGCCCAAGCACAGACCAGCTGTGAGGCATGTGTACAATATGTCTGGTGCTTCCAGGCATCACAAACTTGCTGCACATGAGTAACTCTGTACAATCATCTTAGTTTTTAGGAAATCCCAGACAGCACTCATTCGTCCTCAGAAGGACTGTCTGTAAGGAAGTTAATGTTGACACTGTCTGTGTTTGACTCATCCAGAACAGTGCTGACAAAAACATCCATTTCAAATTGGTCATTTGTGAATAGATTTCAGCATCTGGCTGACACATATCACTGTTTGTCACATGTATGTTAAAAACCAAGATAGTGCCATCTTCACAGTCCTGTCTTCTCATTTTACTCTTCAATCAATGGACTTCTGAAAATTAAGAGGAGCTTTTTTTTTTTTAATGTTAATTTTGTCCTAAATATATTTTCTTTAACACTGACGTCTCTTAAAGATCCTTTTCCTTTAATTCAAGAATGATGGCAAAGATAAACGTTACTTATTGTTAACATCAATAACTGTTAATGTCAATAACTAATCTGTCTTGAATAGATATTTGTAATTTTTTTCCTCAGTAATAAGTGAGAAAATCATTCAAAAACTCTACAGCTTTAACACTAGTCACATTAAGAAAGTCAATTTAATTACCTTAGAAACATTTAGGTACTGGCCAGTGCTGAATACAGAGGGACAATCACTGCCCTGTTCCTGCTGGCCACACTATTGCTGATACAGGCCAGGATGCCATTGGCCTTGGCTCATGTTCAGCTGCTGTCACCAGAACCCCCAGGTTCCTTTCTGCCTGGGCACTGTCCAGCCATTCTGTCCCCAGCCTGTAGCGCTGCAGGGGTTTTTGTGGCCAAAGTGCAGGACATGGCACTTGGTCTTGTTATACCTCATATTGCTAGATTCAGCCTGTGTATCCAGCCTGTCTAGGTCCTTCTACAGAGCTGTGACAAGTTTTATATTTTAATGGGCTTATAGCATAAATTAAGAAGTAATTTGGTTAAAGAAATATTTCTTTCAGAAATGTAGAATTGGACAACGTAATTTTAATTGTTTGTGTGTTATGTAAACTTTGAAATTAATGTGCTGTCTACTTTGCATTTTAGTTTGATATGTTCTGTAACATTTTCTTTACTGTTAATACTTTTTACTTACCTTTCATATTCTTCACTTCAGTTTGATACATAAGTGTCTGACCTCCTGTTCTCTTACTTCTGGAAGAGATATCATTGACCAGCTGAAAAGAAAGCAGATTTCTAACAGTTCTAACCCCTAATAGCTGTTTCCAAAGTGTGTTCCCCATCAAGTGCATGAAACTATAGAATGTGCATTTATTTTTTTTAACATGCAAGAAAACAAAATGATAAAGTTTGAGGTTTGACAATGGACTTTGCCCTACAGCTTTGGGAATCATTGGCCCAGAGGCTGGCATTTCTGTGGTTCCAGAGAACATAGCACTTACAGAAAGGCTAGTCAGATTAAAAATAGACAGTTCTTTGGGCAGATCTGTGTTAGTCCCCAGGCTGGTCTGGTAACTGAGGAATAAATTAAATTGGATTAGCTTTGAATTTGTCTTGACATGCCACGATGATCAAGCAAAAGCAGTGGAGCATGGGGTGGTCAATCATACTTTAAGTGAAAACAGAACATACATATTTGATATATATTATATCAATTTCTTAAATGCATTTAATCTTTCATGGTTACGATCAAGGCAGGAACCAGATATTTTTTCTTTAAGCTGGACACTGAAAATTACAACCTACAGCTTCAGAGCAGCAAGATAGATTCAGCCAAAAATTATTCTCCTTTCTTTTTTTTTTCCTATATTCAATAGCAAAGTGATTCTCTTTGAGCAATTAAGCTGTATATTCAATAGAGAATCTGAAATAGAATAATCACTGAATAATTTGTCTAGGAATCGTGCCATGAGAGGAACAGCTATTGTGATATCCCAGGAACTAAATGTGCTGGAAAATTAATTTTTCTTTTATTCTGGAACATTTCTTTGGGTCTACTGAGTTTATGAGTGCCCTCCTTTCTGTTTGAACTTAATTTAAAATGGAGGTGCTTGATATCTCTCATGCGGTGCTTCGTTTTCTATGGTGTCAAAGCTTTAAATGGAAAGAATGTTCTTGCACTGTGTAGTGGAAGTTTTTATAAAATAAATTCAGCACGTCTTTAAAAACATCTTTCGTTTTGGAAGTCGGGAGGCTGATGAAAGGCACAGTCTTCATTCAGTTAATTATGAATGGCTATAAATTACATATGTAGTCCTGAAGAATGGAGGACCATTCTAAGAATAACATCTTATGTAAGCCATTGCATTCATTTCATTTAGGCAAAATTTTTTCCAACACTTTGACCCTGGTTTACCTGTGAGAAGCTGTACACATATTGAAGACCTCAGAAATCTTTTCTTAAGCTAGTCTGTACATATCTTTATTAATTGCTTAATAGCTTTTTGTCTGAATATTGCTTACCTGAAGGTTGCCTCTGCATTGCATCATCTTTGTTGTGCTGTTTTCTGTCAACGAGGTTTAAATATTATATTTATTAATTTAAATATTTTAGTAAAAATATCATGTGAGTTTTTGAAAATAAGGATAAAACCACTTCAGTGACATTTTAGCCCGAACTGGACTCTTCCTCACTGTTATGATATAGCTAAGAGGTACCAAAGCAACAATTCCTTAGAATTGACATTCTTCAAAGTATAATTGTATTAACTGTCTGTTCTAAACTAAAAATGGAATTAAATATTACTGGCAAGTAGTTTGGAGAACTCAAGACTAGAATGGCATGTAATGAAAAAGAAGTAGCTGTGGTTCTGCTCTCCATAAGGCAGAAAATAATAAAAAATCTAAGACGTGATATTAGAGCAGGATGAAACTCTACCTGAAATATATTTCAGTAATTTAGAGATTACATCCATTTTTAGCTATATAGCTGCAAACTTTTGATGGAAATATTTTAAACACTTTTTTAATGTTTTGTTTACATGCAAATATTTCCAAGTGGTTTATGGAGATATTTTAATCAAGTTGTTGGGATTTGGTAAAAATACAGGTATTCAAAATAAAGATCATCAAGTCATCCCCCAGAAAACACAGTTCAGATAATGTATACTACTACAACATAAACCTGTTTCAAACTCCTGCCTCAGAAACATTCCAGAGGAAATTACCACTGTATTATTAAGAAAAATTCTTTTCTTTTAACTTTTCTCTCTCCTTTTTAAAAATGTCTTCTGTGTCTCATGGAGGATTTACACTTTTACTGAGAACTTGGATAGTCATCACTTAGATTTTCTAAGCGTCTTTTTTATTCTGTAAAGTTTATTTCCACTTTCTGTTGACAGAATAACAGGGAAAACATACAGCCAGGCAACATAAGACCTCACTACACTGGTTGTTAGAAAGCAAGCAAGCAAGCAAGTAAGCAGTTTTAAATTGGAATTTCTTCAACTTTTAAACAAGACTGTGCTTTCGTCACTTTTTTTCTTTTCAGTACAAGTGAATTGGTTCCCAATGTCTTTCAAAGACTTTAGCAAAAAGAGCAGCTACATCTTTTACGAACTACATCTTTTGAAATGTCACGTATCAAAGATTAAAATTATTGCTCTGTGGTAGAAGATTAGAAGAAAAAGAAACCCAACGAAACAACCAGAGAAAAACCGCAATGAACAATAATACTGAACAACACTCTCTCTTATGCTGAAGCACAAATGATGAAATGACAACCTAAAAGGGAAGCATTTTTTCAGGAAAGTACATTCTCAGTATACTTCTCATTATCTGGGCATTCAAAGTGAGTCAGGATGAGACACTTCTTTCTCATGCCAGTAATGTGACAAACATAAAAGATTATCCGTCACTATACAGCATTTTCTCATGTATTTGCTAATCTCCAGTGGTTTCAGTGGAGAATAAAGTAATTATTATAGTTAGCATGAGTCTTTTGTGTATTTCCCTGACAGGACAATGCTATTGAATCACCTATTCCACTGGTTACTATGAGATTTGTATTTAAGATATATTCATTTACTTGGTTTTTGATAGGACATTTGAAGGTTGTGGTGAACTCCTTAATTGCTGAGTATTTTGGTTGCTTACACGGTAAAGTTGAGATGAACCTGAATATGACATTCTAGAATAGATTCTATATTTACAAACCTTTTTGTCAATCGTGAAATTAGAAATGTACACACTCTTCACAGGAAGGAGAAATAAAAATCACATTAGATTGAAGTCTTTATTAGTTAAAGATTTTTCCATGTGGTGTCAAGATACTAGAGCTTTTAAAAAAGGAAGTAACTACTATAGTTCATATATTTTATGCTGAGCCTGGGAAGATCAGAGGCACTAACTCACTTTTGTGGCATTATATCTGAGATAGTAACAATTATAAGTTCACCTAACTTTAACATCAGGTGTTTATTTCTAGGAAGATTCCATTGTTGTTGTGGTGTGCTCCTGATTCCCCTTTATTTCCCTCACAGTTGGTTTAGCCCTAAATATTCCCGCCATCCCTCCTGCTCTTCAAGTTAACCAAACCCTTTGTTCCAGACCCTTCCCTGTCAATCCTTGGTCTTGCCAACCCCTCACCTATCAGTCAAAGTTTGCCTCTACCCTTTTGTCCAGAATGTTCTCTGTTCCTCGCTGTCTGATTGGCATTTTGATTCTGTATCCTCCCCTTTGTATACCCCATTGGTTACGAATTTCTGTACCTCCCCTTGTATTCCCCACCCACAAGGATCCCATTTGTTGCTGCTGTGTTCCACCCATTGTACCACCCCTTGTTTAAAAGCTGCCACACAGCAGTTCCTGTTGCTCTACTCTCCCTGACCTCCCTTCAGCCATAAGCCTGCTGGAACCTCACAGAGAGAGCCTCCCTCGCACTTCTTTGCTCAGGTCCACGTCAGCGTCTCCTTGTCTGGCTTGGGGTTGGACACCTCAAAGGTTTGGTGTTAGCGCTGCTAGTGCTGCTGTTCCCCACACTTGCTGGTTTGCTCCTGGAGCTAGCTGGAGCATTGTAAGACCCAAAGGAGCAAACTGACAGATTGTGTCTATTTTGGGCTCAATACTAAGTTATGACAGAACTAAACTACTTAGTCAGGGAGTCAGCTTTTCTCAGTTTTTAGACTACTGTGTTTTCTTGATGTAAAAGAATGCTAATGCTAAAACAACCATTGACAGCTATGTGGTTTTGATATCTTTATATGGGCGTGTCTTTTTTTTTACTTGGTGGCAGACAACATTATAGAAGGAACACAGTTGCTGTATCAGGGAGGACTCATCTTTTATGCTGTTTTGCATAATCAGTAATAAAAGTGGAAGAGCAAGAGAAAGACAATGAAAGTTGAAACATTCTCATGAACTTCAGTTAGGTTAGCTAGGCGCAATTTATGCTTTGTGTGGGTCACCATAATATGGCTCATGCCACTGGTCAATATAGAGTCCTTGTTTTTTAGAGGGTTATGCTTCAGCAACAAGGAGTGGAAAATTTCAAAAGTTTGTGGCCTTCAAACCTAACCACATCTGTTTGTCCTTTCCAAAGTCTCTCGTGTAGCTAGATGGAAGAGACACAAAAGTCTGCCTAGGCCGCAATGTTTTACATATATATATATATATCTTTATATATATAAAGGGTATGTTAAGAGTTGTAAAAGTTTATTTTGGTTTTAAAGTGTAAAATATCATCTGTCTTTTTTAAAATACACTATTAGAACACCTTACCCTTGATATTCAACTATTACTGGAGTTACTTCACTCTTTGTACAATTCCAGGATTTGTTAATTAAAAAATAAACAAAATTAAGGTAAATGAAACTCATCTTACTTTTGCAAAATTATTTTAATAATGGAAAATAAGCAAGATTGGTTTCGCTTTATTTGAAAAACTAGTAGGTGAGTTTCAGATGAGTTAACATTATATCAAAAACTTCACAGGGAAGAGGCATAGATTAATTTAATTTGAAAAAAAACCTCTGAAAACATTGCGTCTAACTGTTAATCCCACAGTGCCATGTCCACCAACTAAACATGTCCCTAAATGCCACATCTACGCATCTTTTAAATTCCTCCAGAAATGATGACTCAACCATTTCCTTGGCCAGCCTGTACTAATGCATCCTGTTCCTGCACCATTTCTGTTCAGAAATTTTTCCTAATATCACATCTAAACCTCTCCTGGCACAACCTCTTTTCATATCTGTTAGTTTAGTGAAGGGACCAGCCCCCACCTCACTGCAACCCAGTAGTTGCAGAGAAAGGTAAGGTTTCCTCTGATCTTCTTTTTCTCCAGGCTGAACACCCCCAGCTCCCTCAGCTGCTCCTCATAAGACTCATGCTCCGAGCCCTTCATGATCTTTATTGCCCTTCTCTGGACACCCTCCACCACCTCTGAATGCCGCTTTGTTGGTGAAGATCCTAGAACTGAACACAGCATTCAAGCTGTGGCCTCAACAGTGCCAAGTACAGGGGGACAATCACTGCCCTGGTCCTGCTGGCCACACTATTGCTGATATAGGTCAGGCTTACATTCAGTTGCTGTTGACCAGCACCCTCAGGTCCTTTCCTGCTAGGCAGCTTTCCAGCCACTCTTCCTCAAGCCTGTAGCACTGCCTGGGGTTGTTGTGGCCGAAGAGAAGGACCTGGCACGTGGCCTTGTTGACCCTGACACCATTGTCCTCAGCCATTGATTCAGCCTCTCCAGGTGACTCTGCAGAGGCTTCCTCCCCTCCAGCAAATCAACACTCCTGCTCAACTTGCTGTCATCCACAAACTGATTGAAGGTAAACTTGATCTCTTTCTCCAGATGATCAATAAAGGGTTTAAACAGAACAGGCCCCATTACTGAGCCCTGAGAAACAACACTTGTGACAGGCCATCGGCTAGATGTAATTCCATTGACCACCACTCTTTGGGATCAGCATTTCAGCTAGTTTTTAACCCAGCCAAGAGTGCACCTGTCCAAGCCATGAGCAGCCAGTTTCTCCAGGAGAATGATGGGGGAAGTAGGTCAAAGGCTTTGCCAACATTCAGGTAGACAGCACACATAGCTTTTCTCCCACACAAAAAGTGAGTCAAAGTCCAATGGCTTCAGAGTTCATATTTACTTCAGCTTTTTTTCCATCAAAATTTGCTGTCCTTTATAAAAACATGCACATTCTGAATGTACAAATTAGAGTACTTTTTCTTTTTGGAAACAGGATATTTTTCTTCTTCATTATAATAAGACTGTAGAAAAAATACAGATCATTATCTATCACATCAGCAGTTTTCTATAATTTCAGCAATTTATTTTTCAAATTTGTGTTTAATATCAAATCCCTAGCTTCATAATGGAGGAAAACATTAAATGTACTGAATAGGATGGCAGAATTCACTGAATGCCTGAAGCACGTACCTGCTTGGGAAGCTTGTCTTCCTGCCAGCATCTGGAACAGCAGAATAAAACAAATCATGTCCCATCCCTGGCAGTGTTCAAGCCCAGGTTGGATGGGGCTTTGAGCAACCTGGTGTGGTGAAAGACATTCCTGCCCATAGAAGCGAGATGTTGGAACCAGATGATCTTTTAAGTCCTTTCCAACGAAAACCATTCTATGATTTTGAAACTGCTAACAAAAAAATCAAGGAAGAAAGGCTTAAAACTACAAGATTCAGCAACGAGGAGGGAATCATTTTGCTCAAAATGGCCTTGCAGGTGAGACTGCCAAAACTGTCAGTATGTACAGTTTTTATGTCTCGTGTTGTTCATCCTCTTCCTGTTTTGAGAAGCAGAACTCCTGTGGAGAGATAACAGACTCTCACAGACATGCCCAAAACCTTTTGTTACAGTGAGGCTGGCAGTGAGCCTCTGGATCCCCCTCCCTTGCTGGGATGAACGGAGCCGAACAGAACCTGAGTCCCCATGTGCTTCTGCCAGGTGGCAGAGATGTTGCTAGCGAGGTAATGAAATAAACCCACTTTTTGCATTTCAGCTGTGGTTTGATGGTTGCCCTTGGCTACCTGTATGTGTTAATTCACACACTGAATATACAATGACAATATTTTCATTAATAGCAATTTTCATATTTAGTGTTCACAGCAGGTGGTCACCTAAGATAGTTCTAAATACCAATACATTGCTAAAACTCTCCATTCCTAAAACTTGAAAAGGTTGAGAGTAAAAAAATCCTGGGCAAAATGGAAAAAAAGTAGGAATACAAAAGTAAATTCCTGTTACATTTTGGAGTTTTTCTCTACTACATCTGATTCTGTAAGCTGAATACTGTGAAATGAAAAGTTAAAAAGGTTTGGAGAAGATTTAGCAGCCCAAAAAAGGATGAAAGTAAATTAATAATTCCTTTCAAATTACTGTTTGGGGACCTAACTCTACACTTTCACCTTCAAGAGTGTATGGCTCAATAGGGCTATTTACTAATGAACAAGATTTATTATGATTACCTGATAGTGGCATCCACCCCATGGTACAAAACCTGAATACTGAAATGGCTCTCTCTTGTCAAACTCTGTTCTGTCATCCTACAAACAATTCTTTCATACATCAGGGAGAGGAGTAGGTGTGAATATTTGTTGCAGAGTGTAGTGGTGTGTTTTTTGGTGTTATCAGTTTTCTGTATGGATTTATTCCTTGTTTTATACTGTTTTATACAAGTCATAATGGTTTGTCCCATGTAACCCATGTTTTACCCCTTTATGGTTTACCCCAGTTATTATTATCAATCAATCATAATTATGGGACCAGTCCATCACCTCGAAACCTCGCCCTGATGTCTAGAAGTTCTAGTGAGGGTGTCGAGTGATCAGGTTGTTCCCTCCCTTGTATTATTGATTTGTTATCATATTTGTCATTTATGTACAGAGTCACACCCTTCACACCCTGGACTGGTTCCAAGCTGTGCCCTACCCCCTGCTCCTCCCCTGTTTGTAAGGTGCTGTACAGAGAGGAACCCCGCTCTCGTGGGCAGACTTTCTGGTGGACACATGGTCCTGTGTGGGCCTCAATAAACTCCAGCAGAAGTTCCTCATAAGAGTCCTTCCTTTATTCCTCGCCATTGCTCACACTGTCACTGCGGCAAGGTCCCACAGGGTCGGGGAAGTATCTCAGGATACGGAACTGAACCTTCACCGCAGCCGGTGTCAGGGGGCAACGCGGGACAGGGGGCCCGAGACACACCGGACCAGCACAGCAGAGATAACGGTCTCATATTTAATTCCTAAAGTTTATTGTAGGTATCTTTTATTTTTTATTATTCATGCAAGACCGAATAGAGGATAAATCCTGGAACACAACCATGCAAAATTATGGTCAGAATAATGAATAAAAACTCATATAAATGAAATTTTAAGGCATGCGGTCAATCTCTCAAAACTTTTTCTTTTTTGAGCTGCGAAGTGGACCAAAGATGTGTCCCCTGAAATATCCCACCACCAGCAGTGCTCATTTGCCTGGTTGGTTGGCCTGTCTATAACTCCTGTTCACGCGTGTCTTAGTTTATAGGAATAGGGAAGAAGTTATTTTATTCTCTATTACCCAAGAGTATTTTAGCCATATGTGCAACTAGGCAGGTGGGCTGAGATGCTCAATTCCAATCCATTTCTTCTATTTATATTGTTTATTAATGTGGTGGTTTAGCATGAATGTGAGGAGGTTGTTTTTTTTCTAAAGAAGTTATAGTATAGATTGACAGCTTAGTTGATGAATAAGAGTGTTATACATGTTTTTGGAGACTTAGTTTTAAATTAAAGGTTTTAGGTGATTTGGTTTTTTGGGTTTGTTTGTTTGTTTGTTTGTTTTTGTTTTTTGTTTTGGTTGGTAAGGAGCTAACTTTATTTTGTAAGTTAGAAGTTTGGGCTAGGTTTTTTTGGGGCCAGGCCTGGCCAGGCCTCAGGGGAGGGTGGGTTATTGATTGTGGGAGAGTTGCCTTGGCTGGCAGTGCCTTTTTTTTCTTCTGGTTCCTCTGGTGGGGAGAGGAGGAGGATTGCAGATTGGCAGTGCTCGCCCTGTGTCAGTAGCTGTGGTGGCCATGCTCTTGGCTTGGCAGCTGCTGGAATTTCTGGTTTGAGGGAGGAGAGAATCTTGAGAATCTTTTTTTGGAGCTTCAGAAAGCTGATTTAATTTTGAGTTGGTTTAGATCTGGCTAGGAGAGGAAGAGGGTCATTCATTAGTGTTTTTGATCATGCACTTCCTTCTCTCTCCCCCACTATTATTTGCGGCTTTGAAGTTTTGGGAGCCAGCAGGAGAAGATAAAAAAGGCTTTGGGCAAAGACATTAACCCTTTTCCTCTTCCATGGAAGATAGACCAATTTGAAATGTAGAGAAACATCATTGAGACAAAGTCAGCGAAAGAACTGATAAAGCCTATTAGAAGAAGGGATAGAAAAAGCAAACGTTTTTCACTGGACTTTTCTGAATATGACTTACGGAGAAATAGACTTTTTTTTGTAATATCATAATGCTGTTTGGGGGAATGCAAGTTCTAGCTAAAGGGTATGTGTACTGATATGCATGAGATGTAATTAAAAGTTTTGAATAATGTCCTCAGCTCCTGAGAAAAAATAAAAAAATCTCTATTTCTTTTGAGATAAAACCGACTTTAGAGATAGAAGAAAAGAATCTTTGTTTTATACTAAAATAGAGTTCTTAAAATAATACTTCAGCAAACGTGATACTTCCACAAAAATGGTGCGTTAGCTGAAAAATCAAACCAAAGCCACAACAATTAAACAGCTGAAAGGTTTGGAATCTTTCATTTCATTGTAAAATCCATTCCTCTGCATGAACAATTCACTATAAATTAAATACACCCTTCAGACCCTGTAATGTAATTCTTCTTCTTCCCTAAAATTAACTCCTTCTATTTGAAGAGCAAAGACTGGCATTAATGCCAAGGAGCTGCCCAGCAAAAGTCACAATGAATGAATCCTTGAGTTGTGTTTTTCATAAATGATAGACGATGTTGGCACTGTACCGTTAAAACCATAAATACACAAAATTTACAAAGATGGAGAACCTTTCAGAAGAAGCTAGATTAAATTCTTAAGACATAGCATATTTCACAACTGTTAAGTGCTCTAAGGACTGAGTAGATCAAGAACTGAGAAAGGGTTTTGAATACTGGGATGATCTGACACCAGAAGTGTCTGATTGCTCTGTATTTGTAACAATTTCTCAGTCATCGTCTATTTCTCAAGCTCTGCTTGAAGACAGACCAATGCAGATCCTCTCTATTTTGATTTGCAGCTTGTGACGCGGAAGTGAAGAGAGAAGAGAAGACAATGAAATTTCATCTCATTGGTTGTATCATGAACATATGGCTAGGGAAGCCTCTGACTTGTGATGGATAAAAAGAAGGCTATTCAGTGAACATAGAAGGGTTCAAAAATACATAAAGCAAAGAATAGACACAATGTAAATATAAGTAGTACTATTTTATCACTTATGATAATATTTCATTTTCATCAGTTAATACTCTATGCTAAGGTATATGTGAAATTTATCAAACCCTCTGAGGGGCATGGTGATCTTCTATGCAGAACAGATTTCCCACTTAGATTGATACAGGTTTTTCTGATGCTAGATAAACCCATTTTAAGGTTAAGAACTACTAAAGGAAAGAATGTCCTATTTGTTGTTCCCCTCCCCACCTGAGATGAACAGAGTCTGGAATGTACATATCTCTGCTTCTCACTTGTTTTCCAGATTTCCATACTGTAACGTCTTATAGTTATAAAAGCAGATAATTGTAGTTGCAGTTATTGGGACATAAAACTAAAAATCTAAGAAATTAGAGCATAAAATTTTGCTAAAAGAGAAAATAAAAGACTGACCAAGATAATTGCTCCATATTCTTGTCTTTATTATGCTGATGAATTAAAATAAGGGCAATTTCCTGAGCACCTTTTGTAATGTTTATTATACTGTTTTGACCAATGTTCTGTGTTTTTGCAATTCAAGTAGGGGCAAAAATAACAGATTAACCATACAAAATATAAAAAAAAAAATTCAGGCTGGCTCTTCTGCTTTAAAATTTAAAGATTCACAATAACACCACATAATAGGCTAATAAGGGTCTCAAGGACACAACCTCTTCTTTTTCAGGAGGAAAGCATATGTTTGAAACTACTTTTGTCATGCAGAAAGTACAGTATACAGAAATTCTTCCTCTACTGCTCATTTCTTGTCAAAAAGAGTCAAAACCAGTCAAAAGTATGAGAAATTAAATAAATTAGACTCTTATCTAGTTCTGCTTAGTGGGATGTGATTTACTTCAGTCACAATTTTTAAATCTACCCAGAAATGTTAGCTAATAAGGATGGATAAATTCTAGATGATAGGAGAAGATTTATGTAATAAATGAGCTGGGGACATAATGGTGCTGTAAATAATGGACTCTATTTATACATAATTGACTTGTGCCTCAAAGACCCTGGCTCCCTAATTCATCCAAGATTAATGAGAGACATTAATAACCACTCAGATTACAAAACTCTTGAAAGAGTGACAGGAACAAGATAAAAATATCTTTTCAAGTTTTTTTACAAAAAAAATTATCCCCAGGTGCAAGTTAGTCAAACTGTCATTTATAAAGCTGATGTATTTGCTCTCAGAATTGCTTTCTGAATTTTTATGAATTGAAACATGATGAATTAATTTTCCCATGTTAAACAAACATTACAAAAAGAGAAAAAATGAATTATTTAATAACAAGAATGGTCGAAAAATTCTTTATTTTTCAACTCATTTGGCAAATAGAAGCTTCTATCTACACATTACATCCTCTGCAGTTTTCATTAGTCTTTAGAAAACTTTTTTGGGATATAAAAATGTATTTTGTATTTTCTATTAAAAATTGCTAATTGTTTTTTTTAAATATAAATTGTCTTAATTTTAGATTTGGATTGTTTTTATCTTTTTGTGGCCTGAAGCAGTGAGAAGAAATCACAAAGCAATCTCCTTTGCATGGAATCGGAAATAACTCATCACCTTTTTTCCAGAAAGCTGAAAGATCCTGAAATACATCTGGGATAAGATAGATACAAATATTTGCATTTGTGTTCACAATTGAATTTAGCTTATTTAGACATAGAGCTGAGATTTATGACTGAAGTAGCCTACAATGGGAGATGTTTTTGGACAATGGATCACACTACAGTGAAATACAAATCAAATAACACAAGGCTTTTAAAATTGGTGTTTTTTTTCTTTTTTTTCATATTTTCACCTAGTGTTTCATACCTGGAAGGTTTGCTGATTTACATTTCCTTTCAGAACACATTCCAATTTTTTTTTTCTGATTCTCTTGTTATTCCTACTGTTTCATGGTGGACTTGGAATTTCTCTCAGAATTCTTTATAGATGCATAGCTTCGCTAAAATACCACTTTAATTTTTACTGCATTCACCCTTATAGGTAAACTGATTTGGACACACAGCTCAGATTAACAAAAGACACACAATGACACACTGGAACATTCTTTGGGTCAGTTGGTTAAACTTCTCTCTTGCTTTGGCTTTTCATTGGCCTCTGCTAATTATAGCTAATATACAATTGGATTAACAATTTTCATTTAGTTAAAGGCAAAGCCAGGAATATTCCATCAATGGGTGTTTGTCCCACAGAAATTTAGTAGATTTTGTTGATTAATTTGATTATTTTATGTCAACATTTTCAATTTCATGGTGTAGTATGTCCCCTTGAGCTATTTGAAAGAGCAACCTTCCTTTCCCCTAGACTTACAACTCATCATATCTGGTGTGCCACTGACTGCAGGTCAAATTTGCAAAGCATGCATCTATACACAATGATTATGCTTGTTAAATTAATCACATCTGCATTAGTTTTTGCTAATGAATTGCCATAAAATCACATACGTTTTGTGCCCATGCAACTCCTTGATGTTGATGACGTTCAACTGTACATTTGCTTACTGAAATTCAAGCATGGCATGAGAACATGTAGGTACCCATATTTCTTTCTTCTTTTTTTTAAAATGTGACATTATAGTGTGCATAGAACATGAGTGGTATTTTTATAATCCACTTACAGACACTATTTAATAATACTGATTGAATTAATTTTAAAATGGCATATTCTTTAAGAGGGAGAAATACTGGAAAGATAAACCTAGGTATGGCTTTTCTTACTCTCGTTATTCTAAACTAAGAAAAAAATTATTCATTATTGGTATAACTTTGTAGCAGCCTACAGAAATCCTGAGAAGTAAGCACTAACTCACCACATGCTTGCATCTTATTTTTCTCAGTGGTGGTTTTTATTTCCCACTTTGTATGAAATAAATGGCTGCTGGAAGGCCATGAGCCCCACATAGACCTGTGACTGAACAGACCATTATGGTTTGCCAATGGGCTGGAAAGCTGACACTGGGTAGTGATGACTTGAACTCACCACCAGCCAAAGTGAAATTTGTGCCAGGTGACCTAAAAGTCATCATGTTGGTTTTCTGAGTCATTGTATTAGAATTCCAAGAGTGGTTTTATGGGTTTATTGGAAATAATGCTGGCATTCCTTACCTACATGATAGGATGCAGTGCACGCACAATTCATTCAAGAGCTAAAACTATCAGAAAAAATTGCTGAAGTTTTTCTTACTTTGTTTCTGACTCAATTATCTGTAAATTATAACATGATAGATACATGGTGTAAAACTTAGACTGTTGGACACTTCATCCAAAGACCAGGCAGAGCATATTTCCCTCACTAAATTTAATCTTATAATGTTGCATTGTAAGTGAGAACAATTGACTGTGCATAAGTGCATTAAGCAAATGCACTGTGGTGAACCATCAAATTTAATCAAATTTGAGGGAGATCTGGAATTCTCTCACATCTATATCAGTGAATTACTGCTTTTCAGACAAATGGAATAAAAATAAGGAAAAAGAGGAAGGAAGTTGAACACTATGTGGCCAAAGATATTGAGCTGGAAAACGTCACATTTGTTCCTTGACATCCACAAAGAGTTCAATAAAGGTCCACAGAAGATGTCAGTTTCTTTACTGTTTGTTTTCTAGTGTTCTTTCATCCTTGTGAAATCTTTTACCTTGCACTCTCAAGAAATTATTTTACAGCTATTTTAAATTTTCATTTTAGAAACAGTATGAACAATAGAACTAATATTAAATTATGACTTTGTCCTGAGCACTTGGAGGTGTATCTTCTGCATCTTCATTGCACCTTGAGAGCCTCTATTGTCTGTGTCCCCCACAGCACTGCAAACCTAATTTGCATTATATTTCAATTCCACTAAAACACTATTTGGGAGCAAAAAAAAGAGAAAGAAAAATACTTAGTGGAGTTTTTTGGTTTTTCCTAAGCCACTAACTGGAAGACCTAAGATATAGCCAAATCTTCAGCTGCAATTATACTATGTGATTTCGTTTGGACAAAAGGGGACTTCTAACTCCTGGTTAGAGGTTCTAACAGTAATGCAGAAACTTTGTTTTTTATATTCTTTAATACTAGAATCTGCTATATGAATCTGAAATAGTGTAAGAATAGCACCTGGAAAAACCTGGAGAAAGTGAATAAGGTTCTTAATTCTAGTCTACTATCTGTCAAAGCATCACCCCTAGGAGAGGCTTACCACAGCAGATGTGTATCTCTCCTCATTTAAATTATTAAAGAAAAGCAGCACAATGAGAAGCACAAAAGAATAAAAAAAAAATTAGTTACATACATTGATATATGTATGCAATACAATGGCACTCTTTTATTAACATTAAACCAGATTCTCTGAAAATATTGATTCTTGGTATGTTTGTTTTGATTAAATATCACAGTGAATGAAGCTAGAAGGCTAGAAGGCTAGAGCAAATGCATATAACATGGAGTATGGATGGGAGTGTGAATGAAAATCATTTTACTTGAGGTTATTTAAAACTGTGAGCAAATGTTCTTGATAAAGTAGTAACTAGAATACCCTCTGCACATGACCTACTAGTCAGGAGAGGATGATTTTCTGCTATTACTGCTATCAGCAAAATTCTTATTTCAGTGTTATTTCTAGAAGCTGTTTTATATCTGAGCAAAAACTGAAATCTATTATTATACCATCTATACATTTCTTTTCTTTTCATAATTTATTTGTTGTCTGTTATTGTAACATTTTCCCTCAGAGCTGTTATTCCTTCTTCAGTATTCTCTATCTGGGATAAAATTAAATAATACTTGATTTGGGTAGCCCTGGAACTTAAATGTGAGCATTCATGTAAAATAAATATACATACATTTTATTTTCTTCAATCATTGAACACAAATATTCAATAAATATTCAGATTTTATGTGTTTCATTTACCCTAAAGATGAAGCAAAAAGATGCAAAACCAATATCTCACCTCTGTGGGGTTTTTGTTGTTGTTGTTGTTGTTGTTTGTGTTGGTTTGGCTTTTGTTGGTTTTGGTTTTGGTTTTGTTTTGTTTGTTTTGGTTCTTTTAATGTAGATTTTAAACCAGATGTTTTCAGGTCAACAGCACAAAGAGAGATGAGAGAGGCTAGTTCAAGCTCAGAAAACAGGGCAATACCCCTGTTTTTGTATGCCTTCCTTGAATATGGATAAATAATTCCTGATGAAAGAGGACTTCCAGAGTGTATATCCCATAGCAATTCACTTAAAGGATGTACTAGTCCACTTGTTGACGATTTTCAGCAAGGATTTGATTTCTTTATGACCATTTTACATTGTTGCCAAATTGTCAGGAGATATTGACAGCCAGATTCCACACACATAAACTGGATAGATTCAGCAAAACATAATGTTTTTGTTTGCTTTGGGCAATAGAAAGACTGGCAATAAGTGTTTATTCTACACAGATTTTTAAATTTTTTTTGATTGTCCTTTACAAGTAAGCTTGTATGTTAGGTAAAATTTCTGATTCTTTTTTAGTCTCATACATTCAAAATATATATTTAAAAAATATAATTTTTTAAACATACATTCAAAATATATATTTAAAAGTGGGTTTATACAGAAAAAAATGGATAGGATGTGGAGATATCACTTCAATTTGTTAGAAAATTAAAACTTTTTAAATGGTCTTGTGTTTTCAGATTGAAGTATTTCAGAAAGTTTTATAAACTGAAAAAATCCATGTAGAGGGAAACTAAAAATGTATATAATTTGAGTTTAAAATATTTCATTTTTTAATTTAAAAAGTTGTAAAAAATCTATTACAACTGTAAGATTCTGACAGAGTAGCACCTTCCTCATGAGAAATTCTTTACAGAACCCCTCATTTTATCTTTCGCCTTCTGTTATTTCTTGAAAATGTATACAGTAGTCAGGACTTTGATGTTAAGTCCAAACAACTTGAAACCAACCAGGTGTCGTCACACTAAAAGTAAAATTCACAGGGAGAATAAACAACATTATTTATTTATACAAATTAAAATCTAACCTTCCAAAGAGCTTAGATTTGTTCTGACCTTGCTCCAACTTTAAAAGCCTCTGCTTTGCCTGCAAATTAGAGGTGTTAAATCCTTTTCTGTCCTGCATATGCTTAGAGCACTGCCAGAGACCCTCCGCTGGTTCTCTTCAGGGAGGTTGTGAAGGTACTGACATCCAGCCAAATGAGAGTGAGCATTCCTTGAGCTCAGATGGAGGAGTTGACTATCTATAGATTCCCAGACTATTTCTAAACAAACCCAAAGGTTTTAATACACATCATAGATAAAGAGATCAACATTTTAAATTTCACTGACCATGTTAGTCCTTGTTTTTTGTTTGTTTTCATGGGTATTTTTGGTTTTGTTTTTTTCTGCTAGAAGATGAGTTTGAAATGATTGTAACTATGAACAAAATTTGCTTATGATTCTTTTAGGCTTACGTGAAAAACTCGTTTGCTCTGTATTCTTCACACATTTCATGCACATAGAGCCTATGACTGGCAGGTTATGATGGATTCCAAAATTGTTGACATACAGAGTCATTTATCCACAAATTCAGATTGTTTATCTTCTTCACTTCCCGGTACCTTCTTCACTGTACTTGGGGTTATAAATCTGAAGAACTTTATTCTATAAGCACAGAAAACTCATTTCATAAATACAAGGAGAATTCGGGGCAAGTGAATACAGTAGATGCAATGTTAAAGAATAATTTAGAAATACTCTGACTAGACAGAAATAGTGAGAATAAGACATTGAGATGCAAAATTAAGACAGAAGCAAAATGTAAAGAAGAATATTATATTATAAATATAATGCATACTCAGTACTTTAGAGAAAAGGAGACAGGACTGAGGATCTTTTTATTTTTTTGTGGAGAAGATGGTAAAATCACGTGCTTGTCACCTCAGTCATTTGACACATTATTGTACTTGTCTATTAAGTTTATGTATTTGAGCAACATGTTTCTAAGGAGCAGAAATGCTAAGAGGTAGCACCGTGTACATCTGCCTCTGTTGGGTCTTATTTAATTTTTCTGTGAGATGGCTGTACATAATACTTCATGAGGACATGTAGTGCTGTTGTTCAGCTGGAGATGTCAACTCAGTTCTGGAGTTCAGCTTGCCCACAGACTGTCCAACTTTACCTTAAATGTGGCATGGTTTTACTGTGATGGACTTTCCAGTCGTGTATTCTGGCAAGACATTGAATTCTTATTTCATTTTCACAGTTTGTCATTTGCTGATCACTTGCACTACAGGTAGCACAGACCTGATTTGTTTCTACCTGTTCTTTGGAGGTGACTGAACCCATAACATGTAAGTGCTCATGTCATCAGCAATATACAATTAATGTGGGCTTAAGGATGGGTTCATCTGAGGTGACTGCATATTTCTTTATAACCCAAACCATTTACAGATTCAGTGTGTCACAAACTCTTATACTGAAATAATCAGAGCTGGTGATATCATCCTCTACAAGTATGACTTGTACCCAAAGTGAGATTTGGTTTTATGAAATGTTAAAACCTAATCTTCTGCTCGTGACAGACACAGAAATAGACCACTTGAGTATCTGCTTACACATAATTTCTACTGCCTATCTGGAGAGAGAAGTAGAGAAAAAAAAAAGGAACTATGCTTTTAACAATTATTCAAGTCTCTAGATGACAGCTTTAAAACAAAACATTTGGCTAATTGTCTTCAGGAATATTAATTCATTCTTTGTATCCTAGCTTCTCTACTCCCACTCATTATTTTGTGACTTTTAATGCCCTTCATGAATACAAAAGTGAAATATTTGGAGGAGGGGACAATATAAACCACACCACCATTCACATTAGAATATTTTTAGGAAAGCTGCTTGTTTATGAGCTTGTTTTATCCTCCTCTGTGCAGTTCAAATTGCTTTTAATTTTTGAATCTTGTGTATCATAATTAGTAATTGATTTCAGTTTTGTAATATCCTGGCTGATGTGATCATCATGCATACACTAAATAAATTTTACACAGCAGTCTCTCATAGTAGATGGCACTTCCTCCAGCTAACATAACATTCTATGCCTTTTGTAGTCATCTATTGAAATGATTTGTAGATGTATTGAGTTCATTTCAGTAATCATTTGCCACAGAATTAAAAGAAATGTGGTTTAACAGGAATGTTCATCATCAAGGGCTAAATATGCAGTGGCTGGATTGATACTAAAATACAGAAGCCAGATGCTCTGCTATAAGAAAGCGTACATTTCATTATAGATGATGTAGTGGCATGCCTCATTTATGAGGTCTGATTATGCATCTCCACTTTTTAGAAGGTGACTATAGAATAAGCATTGAAGAAGGACTTGATTGCACAAAAGTGCTAGGAGGAATATCAAAATGTCCCCTCTTTATCTAGCACTCAGAAATAGAGTTGAAGAGGATACTTAGGAAATGCCTTTCATCCCCAGAGACTGTCACATTTTGTAGAAACAGAGAGCATTTCTGATCCCCCTGTGAATGCAGAACCCTTTTTTCTGGCCACACTGTGTACCAGAATGCTTCACACATGTGAGCCACAGGAGGCTTTGAAAGATGGAAGATAATACTGAATATGATAGTAACCCTGGCCACCTGAGCTAACCCTCAAGCCTCCAGCTATTTCAGCCGTACAGGTGGAGATTTTGAATCCTTTTCTATTCAGTCAGTATCTAAAAGCTTAATCCTTATGTCTCATAAGATGTAAGAGCCAGTGTCATTCCAGCACTGGGACCCAACAACATACAAGGACATCAATTTGCCAGTGATTCAGATTTAGTGTATTTGCAATGAGTGCTTAGAGTATTGCATTGTTTTCCCTGGGCATTATCAGCTTATGTGTCAATATGTATACGCTCTAGTTTTGTTTGTGAAATCCAAAGGGAAGCAAGTCAAAAGAACAGCATCTTGTAATGACTTTTAAACACTGTCTTTACTGATTGCTGTGAGAAAGAAAGATCAGTTTCAATGACTGCAGAGAGATTGACTAGTGAGCACCAAAGACACTCTGTATGCATTGATCACTTTGCTAAATTTTTCAGGATACCTTTGATGGTTAAACATGTATTAGACCTTGTTAAAGCCCAGACATTCTGAGCAGCTGAGGCTTCCACTGGTTTTTATAAGAAATTTGTAACGAAATCCACAGGATCACCACATGTGAAAAACTTTTGGTACTAAAATACTCTGTTCCAATTTTTTGTATCCCTTTGGGTCTGGAGGGGCTGGAAATGGAGTAAAATTTAGTCGTAAAGATAGCTGCTTTTAATAAATGAGGAAAAGCACATAAAGAGGAGTCATTTATTCCAGAAGTATATGAAACTGGCTTATTACAGTAAGAAACAGCTATGCATGCATTGTAAGCTGCAGATGTACACACAGATCAGCAGTGTAGATTATGCTCTGAGTTGATTTATTTTGTCAGAACTAGAGACTGTCTTCATATAACACAGCGGGACTTAGAGTCCTTATTAACAATGATGACAGTGTATTTTATGTTATGAAAACCACTCTAGCTACGCACTAAAAATCATCAGCAAAGAAACTTCAAAGTGGCAAAGCGGTTTTGTAATAATCACAACCCAGTGGATTTGAAGCACAGAATCTTCTTCAGGACTGGTTATTTTTCTATATTTTATACTGGAGATGTGGTGGGTTAGGACAGAAGAATTTGTTTACCAGGAGTAGGATGACCTAAAATTAAAGGCAGTTCCACTAATAGATGTTACACAAAACCTTCCAGAATCTCTGGCTGTTAATTTGAATCTTTTCAGTTTTGTTCTAGCAGTGCTACTAATCTGATCAAGGCTCAAGTGTATGACTGGGATTCCCACCCCCACCACTTTAAACATCAGCTTTACTGATGATTAAACATTTCTTGCCTTAGAACACAAAGTTCCAAGGTAAGTGTAAATTATTCCTTTGTCTCTTGGCAACATTTGAGGTTTAATTTAGTCATGTATATATTATGAAATATTTAGAAGTGCTATGTAAATGTGAAGCAACTTAATGATCAGTAACTTAGTGCTGTTGTTAATCTACTTATCTTGCCAAGTTTTGGGAATTACTTCAAAAATCATGCTTTTAGTAATAGTCTTGCAAGGGTAGTTTTGTACTAATTTCTTGACATGGACAATTTATGCAGTGTGACTCTTCATGTGGTAAGTGTAAGTTATTGGGCCTGTATCAGAAATAAGAGTTCTATCTTAATTTGAAATTCTGTAATTTGAATGGGAAGGAATAATAAAGTAATATTAGGAATTGCGCCAAATGTAGTTGCAGAAACTGTAATGATATAAGAATTTGCAATCTTAATGTATACTTCACTGTAAATAATTTATTTACTGTTCTATCAGCCATACAATTCTAATACAGTTGGATTTAATCATTAACTAAACAGAATCAGTTAAAATACTCGGTTCATATTTTCGTATTCTACATGGTATTTACTGTTACTGTGGCAAGAAAATCCATACATGATTAGGTTTTCTCAAAGAACGGATCCCTAATAAAAGTCCTCTGAGAAGAACATTTTGCTTTGAATAATTACAGCATGCATCATGACTTAAATTACAGTGCTAGAGATTAAATTAAATCAAGCTTCTCCCATGTTGCAGTGTTTCTAAAGATAATTACTATCCTCTCCTAAAGTAGTTTGTCAATTTGAACAGTGATTTGGCAATGAAACTTGCACCTGGAGTGCTGTCATGTCGTCTAAGATTTGAGATGTTTGCTGTTTATGAGAACTGGGACACTGCAGGTAGCCATTGGCAAAAACAACGGATGCCTTGCAGTATAGACAATGTTTTTTATCCCCCTTTTATTGAATTAGCTGGGTTTGAGGCATTTTCCAGGAAAAATAGAACCCGTTAGGACTCAAGGTCTCTCAATTTTGTGTGGAATATGTAGTATGTGTTACATAACTTCAGATTATCAACAAAACCAGATCATGATTCTTGATTAACACAGACTATAGTTGCAACTGACAAAAAAAAAAATCTGAAGATGTTTTGTCACTGAAAAAAGATTGTATGGGGTGTTGCAGAGATATGACCTGAAGAAAATGACATGTGAAGAATATATTTTCAGAGAGCACCAACTGAAATGAACTCAAAACCTTATATTAGTCTGTAAACCTAATCCTCTACATGATATGAAATTAGAAAGTGTAAGTTTTCGCAACATAAACAGCAACACCTCATGAAAATGGGGAAAATTTTAGCATACTCTCAGTCATCTCACAGTGCCTATGGAAAGTGAGAGAGCTTCAAAGGATTGCTTTGGGCTTAAAGATCTTCAGAGAACCATGTGATGAGCAGAATGTTCACCAGGAAGATGTGATATCCATCTTCTCACCCATTCTCTGCACCATCTAAGTAATAGTTTAAAGAAAATTTTCTGAATTAACCCCAAATTTAAATAGTAGGCTGATGCAATACACTTAGGTCACTTTCAACTCCTACAGGCAGAGCTGTTTGTATAAAACCCTTCTTTTGTCTTTAATCACTTCCTAATGAATCCAGTGTATGTTCAACTACATACTTAAAATAGATTCTTATCAGGATGGCATAAGACCTTGTATTTTTGATGCTCAGTGCTTTATCACAATGAGATAGCACACACTCCAGAGAGGTGAGAAGTGAGCGTGAAGTTACTCCCTCAGGAAAATAAACATAGAGTACCAAAGTCTGAGGACAGGCTGTCATCCTTGATATAGTGTGTGATGGCAGAATATCCATCAGTTTTCTGAACTGAGTCTTCCCTGGCTTCTTTTCTTAGAACAGGGGGAAGGACAACTGTTGGCAGAATTCAACCTAGATTTGCAAGCAGTGAGAAATAACCCTAATAACAAAATATTATTATGTGTTTTTCTACTGTGACTCAAAATCAATGTCTTCCTATTACATTAAAGACTTCAGCACACATTAGAAACCTAAGTTATCCAAGTTCTTTGTGAAATAGATAAATATTAACATTCTTAGATTACTATTGCTCTATAAGAAACATAAGAAATATTGTGACAGTTACAGAAAGAGAATCTAAAAGAGAAAAACAGAATCTTCCTGTCCTGTGTCTGTATGGCTTTTCCCTGCTCTTAACATATATAGAAATTAAATACATTTTGAACTACCTGGCTACTGAGCTAAGAATCTAGGTATAGATGATATCATAAGTGCTTGCATATGATGGCTGTTTATGATTAGTGCTATTGCAGGCTAAATTCTTTTCACTAAATGGTGGCAACAGAGCCTTAGTCAACAATGATGAACATGAACATGCTGCATATCAGGATGCAGTGGCAGAGGAAAAATGGCAAGAGGTCAGAAAATAAAGTAGAGTGCTGGGTTTTCATAGAGGGTAGGAAACCAAATCCCTGTTATTAAAGTGGAATATTCTGTGCACTTTGGTCATCTTATATGCCTCTTTGTCATGAATAGCAAACTTGGGAGAAAATAGGAATTAATTTTAGGAGATTTCATTAAATGACTGATCTGCACTGTATTCACAGTGATTTTTTCTGTTAACTCTGAAACCCACCAAATCTGTTGCACAGGGCCTTCAGTGCCCAGACATTTGTAGCAGAATCACAGAGTAGCTGAGATGGGTCGAGCCTGGTGGAGGTCATCCAGTCCAACTCTGCTCAAAGCAGGATCAGCTACAGCAGACTGCTCAGAATCATGCTTTGTCGGGTTTTGAGTATCTCCAAAAATTGAAATTTCACTTTTTTGCACCTCTTCTTCTAGTCTTCAAATACCTTTACACCCAGAGGAATAAGCATGAGATCTTATCACAGCTCTTCTTAGCTGTCCATTCTTTTTCTTTTCACTTGCTTCTTCATTTTGGTTTTGTTTGTGTGAATTTGGTTTGTTGGGGGTTTTTAAAATTGTTTTGGGGTTTTTTAATTTATTTTTTTTTATCACTGAAGTTAGCATACATCTACAAATCTCTTCAAATAAAGCTTAGTATCAAAATATTTTGTGCAATTCCTCCTTTTTCTCAGATATGGCATCATATTAGAATTTGATCTTGGACTAAGTGCAGTGCTGGAAGTTCAGAGTTTGAGCTGTATTTGCAGGTGTGCCACTGAGCTACTGAGTAACAGGAAAGAAGCAAATTTTCCCTTTGCTACTTCATCAGGAATCGATAAGAATGGCTAGTTAAAATCTTCAGGAAAGCATTATGTGGAAAGCCACACGTGACCACAATGAAAGCTTCTGGCCTATATTGCATTGTTTTATGAATTTTACTACTTTGGAAAAATGATTTAGGATGTCTGTATTTTACTAGTTGATTCATATTGTTTGTAATAGAAAATTTGGTACTGAAATTCCACAATCTCACCTAATATTATTATCTGACGCGTTCACAGTTCTGCTAATTCTGTGTTCCTTGGAACTGTTTGCAATAATGAATTGTCCTGATTTTTAGCTGGTATCACATAATCAGCTAGATAAGTGGGGGAAAAAAAAAAAAAAAAAGACATCCAGAACTGACCGATGAGCTATTTAGCTGTTTTGAAGGTTGGCTGGTGTGTGTGCCTGCTGCTTAAGATACTGTGATGCTGTTAAATGGAAAGTGCCTGCTGAACTGAATTGTACCAAGGAATTTCCAGAGCTTAACCTGGTCAAAATCAAACAGACATCTAGGAAAATTTTAAGAGCTCATGACTGTAAGTGTGATTAAAATTCCATTAAGGAACAGTTAACTGACAGAATTGCAAAAACAGCTTTTTCTGCACTTATTTTACAATGAAAAGAGATGGTTTACACTGTTGTTCTTCACAGCTAGATACAGTTGTGGAACAGTATAATTGTCTGATTAAAGACTGTGGATTACAAAATTGCTGATCAGTGTGGAGTAGAGAACTAAAATCCTATCACTACTTCCAGTTTGCAGAATACAGATAGTGATTTTTAAAACCTGTGAAGGACAATTTTTTTATTTGGAATTGTGTACACTGATTAAATAATTGCATTTGCAAATGGATAATTTTCATTAACAAATTCAATTACCCTATCAGCATATGTAATTGTAATTATGCACTCAAATGGAGTACATAATCACTAAATTTTTAAAATCTTATATCTGGCAAGGCCAAAGATATATTTAAGGTAGTATTTTCCTGTGATTCTTATTACATGTCTCATCTTCTACTTTGTATTAATTGTTTAGAATCAAGCTTCATTCTTTACCTCACAAGATAGTGAGAAAATTCTCCTATGAGCCTTTCTTCTAATTTATTCAAACAATT
>VZDJ01007753.1:33180687-33236515 GCA_008694505.1 Cyanoderma ruficeps
TTATTATTATTATTATTGTTATACAAATGTGAATGTTATCACTGGCCTGGCATCCCAGCATAACATGCTAATTCCTTTTGATTTAGTCTCTCAGATGAACAGATGAACAGTGGAAGGTTTTCCTAAACTCAAACTATGGTTGGTGTGATGCAAGTATATAAATCACATATTTGGGAAATTTTTTTCTTTTGTATAAAGCTGGTGGTTTAGCTTCATTGTCCCTTCTGTCTCCGTGAAGCATTTTCCATCTTTATAATAGTGACTGTTTCCCAGTGCAGAGCCAAGGAATTTCTTGCCATTCTTTCTGGTTCATTTATCTTTCAAATCTTTCTGAAAGTGATAGGTATTCTGAACATATTAGAAATAAACGCTGAACGTACCTTTGAATCAGAATTTATACTAATGGATAAATTAACACTAGAATTTAATCCCTCAGGCACAAATTATTTCTGAGCCATTTTGTTCCTAACAGTGTGTGAGGTGAGGGGAGGAGGAATGGGGTATTCACTCCTGGTGTTTTTATAAAGCCAAAACTCAGCATTGCATTTATCTGGAATGCAACAGAACTGCTGGCCTCAGTTTTGTTCCCATGAATGCAGAAAATCTTTCCAATATTCTGGATTCAAGCCAGAATTAGTTTGAATTTCTTATAAAAAACCTGTGTGGAGCATGGAAAGTGAGTTAAATGCAGAAGGTTCATTTATAGCATGGATTGCTGAGATGCACACATTGCTTAGACAATTCAAGAATTTTGTAATTCTTGACATTTTGTAAATAGTAAAGTCAAAATGTAGAGATATATTAATATTGCAGTTAAAATTAAGTAAGTAAAATGGGACAAAATAATTGCATGTATAAATAAGCACTGTGGTCAATGGAATAATTTTGAAGCTGGCTGTGAGTCCCTAGCTCTGTGTCATGTAAGGACTTTTTCTGTCAACTATAGATGGAATATATCTCAGATACCAAACATAGTGGATGTCTGTAAATTATCTCTGATTTTCGAACCATGTGTACTAATATGAGTAAATGTTCCCATTAAATCAATCACAAGTTGATTAAAAACTTTTATTACTGAGCTTTGAAAAGTACTGCACTGAACATAAGGACACAAAATAAGTACATTTTATTAAAAACTGCATGAAGGGCAGAAAGAAACTGGCATTTCTAAAACTGAAGAATTGTCCTTGACATTTTGGGGAACTGAATCTGTGATTGTAGACTAGATCATGACAATCTTGTTGACTACATCTAGCTCAAAAGGAAGCATAGTAACTAACTATACAAGTATATAAGAAAATAGAGAACTTTTTTTGTGTAATTTAACTCAAGTGCTGGCTTTTCCCATGTCAGGTTCTCCCATTGTATCCACAAGACAGCACAGACAGGGCTATGAGGAGGCATATCTGCAGATGAAAAGGCTGTCAAGAGACAGACAATAGAGCTGAAAGAAAAGGTCTGTCTCAAACTCTCAGATCATCCTCCAGTAGTGTCTATTTTAGGCTAGTGTTAGAAGGGGAGCAGGATAGACGTAGAAAAATTTTCATTGGCCTACAGTGACAATAAAGTCAGCTACCTGTAGAATGTAAAGGAAATGAAATCTCTATCTTTTAAAGTAACAAAAGAAAATGGCACAAGAAAAATTTAAGTATGGAAACCCAGAACACTTAGAGCAACCTTTAAGGAGAGATGTTTTGGTCAAAATTGTCAATGTTCTTGTTTAACTGAGTCAGTTTTTAAAATCAAATATCCCATTCTTTTTCAAAATTCTTTTGAAAGATACTCTTTCTTCAACCCATTGGTTGTTCTTGACTTTCAGATATCTCATGAGAAAACACAAGCAAGTTATGTCAGCACAGAAAGTCCTTGGGTTCATATTTGCAATTTTATCAGACAAAACACACTGGCATGACTCAGGTTTGAAGAAAAGAAAAAAAAAAAACCCAAAAAAACCCCCACAGACTGAAAAAAAGTCAACAAAATAAATTTCATGTAAAAAAATTTGCACATCTGAAAAAAGAAAATTTTATGGGGAGATGAATAGATCATTTGTAATCAAGTTATGACCACCACCAATGAATCCCTGCAATTAACAGGGTTATGAAGACGGTTTTTTGCAATTGAAAATGGTTCAGAGAAAATAAATCTATTTCACCCCAAAATCTGAGATCCATCAGATTGATATAAGATACACTCTTGCAGATATTTCATGGCTATTGTTAAAGTATTAACAATAAAACTGACAAAAATGGTGGTGCTAAATACGGTGAATACAGTCATGGGATTCTAGTGAGCACAAAGCTCAGAGTCTTTCAAGGATCATACAAATATGGGCAATTAAATGGACTTACTAAAATCAAATACTCGTATTTTGGTGTGTTAGAAGTCAGTCCCTCTGACAGTACAGAATATGTAAAACACAAACTAAATGTTCTTGCTTTATTTCTGTAATGGGTTAGCCATAAAAAAAATTAAATCCTAAGTTATTGTATAAATTTGTATAAATTTACTTTATAGTGCTGGTGTATTTGACAGAGAAGGAAATACGTGGAGCTACATTTTTTTCTCCCACGAGCTGTCTGTAACAGTTTCTAACTCACTGGTGATGAGGAGCCAATATTAAGACTCAGGCTCTGTGTCAGACTGTTGTGTTTCTGGCTCTGTGTTGAACACAAAAATCTCCTGAAGAAAAAGGGAAAGAAGATTGGTGACACCTGCTATCAGCACTGAATAACGAGTCTTCAAGATATACTGGGAATTTACCTGAATTTGTATGATGATATTGTTACTGTTAATATCAACTTTAACACTGATATTAATATTGGTATAGATGTAACAATTAGATCATGGAAGCAAGTGAAAATCTGTTTGTTCATGCTAGTTTTTGACTTAAGCTAGTAAGACTTGTGTTGTTGAGCCTGAAGAGATAATGATTCCACTTCTGGCCTCCCCCTGCTTGTTCTATTGACAGTCCTGAAGAGATAATGATTCCACTTCTGGCATTCCCCCTGAGTATTTGATTTACAGTCTAATTGCATCTGATGTCTGTGGTGTGTGGATCTATTATATAAGGACCCATGGCTATGGGGACAAGTTCAGTGCTTTTAACACAGGAGCGTGACTTCATGGAAAGAGTAAACAGCAGGAACAGATGAAGTGCTAAGCAGCCAACTGCTAAGACTGCTTTCTTGGAGTAGTTTTAGCCATTTAAAAAAAAAAAAGTGTGCAGTGAATAAAAACAGTAAAATAATAGAAGAGGTACTTCTCATTAGAATGAGCTTCAAAGATTTCTGTAAAACAAAATTGACTTTCCTCTTTCAAAAAGATATCAAATACACAGCATCAAGAATAAGATCCTCTCCACAGCAATAGTACACGTTGCTTTGATAGATTATGGGGAGCAATGCTTTGAAGAATCTGGAGTTCAAAAGTTAAAAAAACCATCCCATACTGTGATGTATAGAAGTTTTTTGACATTTAATAAGCTTTGCTTTGAGACATATTGTTTTTCTTGTCAACAATATTTTTTTAATAGAAAATAACATTTAATAATGGAAATAAAAAAGGAAAAAAAAACCCTAAAATTGGGAGCAGCATGCTCACCTGGGGAATTCTTGGCTGCAAAGTATAACTTTGCTCTTCAGCTTGGAATCTGTCAATTTACTGATCAAAGATTTTGCAGTTTATACTCGGCAAATTGTTTTGGCTTTCCAAGCCTTAAGATTTCACCAGCAGTGAAGGGCCTGGAGTACATGTCCTGTGAGGAGCCGCTGAGGGAGAAAAGGAGGCTCAGAGGGGAGCTTATCACTCTCTACAACTCCCTGCAAGGAGGCTGTAGCCAGGTGGGGGTTGGCCTCTTCTCCCAGGGAGCGAGTGACAGGACAAGAGGAAAGGGCCTCAAGCTGTACTGGGGAAGGTTCAGGTTGGCCATTAGGGAGAAACTCTTCACAGAGGATGAAGCTCTTCACAAAAAGGGGTGAGTATATTATTGGAGCAGGCTGCCCAGCAGGTGATGTGTACCATCCATGGGGGTGTTTAAGTAAAGATTGGATGTGGCATATAGTGCCATGGCCTAGTTGAAATGGTAATGTTTGCTCATAAGTTGGACTCAAGGATCTCAGAGGTTTTTTCCAACATAATTGATTCTGTGATTTCCTTGCAAAGCTAACTATATTTACTTTGAAATGTACTTCTTGCAGTATTTCCCAAGCCCTATTTTTAACAGCTGCAATGCTCTAGAACCCAGTCCACTGGGCATGCTATATAGTTTTGATAGGATACAGTATAGTGTCAATTTATCAATACTACCAATATGTGGACATACTGGGTAAAAACAATTTTTCTTGCTTTTGTCCTGTCCCATGGAAAGGAACTATTTCTGAAAAGGGAAAATAAAAATGCAATTTTCACATTATTGATTTTATAGTGTTTGCAAAATTAATGTGATAACGAACATCACATTTTCAGAATTAGCAATGTAGAGGTTTATACAGGAGGAAATCTCAACAGGGACATACCGAAACATCTTGGGTTTTTTAGCAGCAATATGCAAAGGACAATATGAAACAGAAACATCAGGGTCAGTGTTTACCACTCTTTATCATTTAGACACTCCACAACATCCAGTTTTTAATGCTGAGAGCGATTTGGTGTGCCAGAAACAAAGAACAGTAAACCTACATTATCAGTCCTGTGATTATGAGGATAATATTCCCTCCACCATTCTTGAAAAAAAAACAGTCAAATAAAAACCCTGAAGTTATTTTGAAAATTTATTATATAGACAGAGTGAGCAATACTACAGATTTTCCAAATGCCAGAAGCACATTCTATAGGGAAACAAGTGAGTGTCAACATAAGATTAATTTCCTTTGAACACCCTCTTTCCCCTTGAGAAAATAAAACAATGTGATTGATATTGATTCAAAAGTATGTTCTTTTTGAATAACATTTTAAAGTTAGAGCTACAAAGGCATGTGTAATTAATCAGAAGAATAAAGTGAAATTTTGAATGGAAGACCTTCATGCAGCTGGAAAGAATCAGAAAAAACATTTTTCTGATAGCATACAGAACAATGAGTTTTACAAAAGCCTTGGTTTAATAAACAGATCTAAGCAAGTGATTCACAGCATTTAATTTTTTTGACAAGTTCATTTTCTTTCTCATCACGAACCTCAACAGAGGCATATTTTTTGTTTTGGAAAATTTATTTATTTATTTCTTATTGTTATTTAATTTTTTAACAGTTCCAATGATTAAAAGTTATCAGGGAGTGCAAAAACTGTATTTTTTACTCTGATATTTCCATATTTCCAAGTTATGATTGTATCTTATAAATTGCATCATATTCCTTCTGTTCTGTTACTTTTTTAAGAGATATCTGAGATGTTTGTAATTCTTTGTCTTGAGCAACATCCCATGTTGACTTAATATAGTTAATTTCAATGCAACTGTACCCATGTGGAAGTGTTTAACATTTGATGTGTGAGAAAACATTGTAAAACTTCAAATGTGGGGATTGGGCCTTATCCAATGGAAATCAGTGAGAGTTTTTCCATTGATTTTAGTTGCAATGGATCACTGTTCCTGTGAGCATCTTGATGAGCAAAAAGCGCATAAATGCACATGGGTCGTGGTGACAGATGGGCTGTGAAGAGGGTTGAACAAATACAAAAGAATTTGTATTAGGAGTCAGATTGATTAACCACCTAGAGTGACCTGAAGTTCCTGAAGTTTCATTTGGTTAAGATCTTTTTCTTAAGTCCTTCGTAAACTTGATGATTGCTATTCTATGCCATCACTGATTCATTTTGCTTCATAAGCAGTGAAACTGTGAAGTAGGAAAATCTCCTTCAGCATGTGACCAGGACAGTCCTGATTTCAGGCCATTTTTTAGTCCCTCTTATCACACAATGCAGTTAAGTGTCTGGGTATGAGGGCATTTGGAAAGGAAGAAGCATCTGTTTTTTTCACACAGAACGGTATCTGTCCATATTTCATAATACCACTGGAAAAAGGCAATCCAGTCATAAGCTTTTTGGCAGGCCTTGCTCTTCCCATTTCACTAGGAGATGCTGCTACTGTCCATGTAGCATTTCTTTTTGGGGGGCTTGGATAATAATCAGGGATAATGTGTTAACCCAGAGTATTGTGCACTGGCTGCACAGATAGCAGAGGAAGATTTGACAAATTATAGCAGGAGACCTCTTTGTTATGTGTGATTTTTATGTACATTGGAATATTCAAAAAACCATGAAATTCCAGGTTAGATTTTCTCATGGATTTTAAAAAGAAAAACAAGGTACAAGATTAAATACTACTAAATATTACTTATTACCATGCAGTAACTTCTTAAGTATGATTTTATCCCGTTCATTTCATTTGCAGAGATTTAAGTATAACTGTCCGATGGTTTTGTGACATGTGATGAGGCTTTCAGTGGCACATACCTAAACACCAATGGTCCGAACTGAAGTGCACTGGTGTCACACCATGAAATAACTTCCCCAGCACCTGCCTTATACCTAAGTCTGCCTTATACCTAAGAAACCATTGTTTTTTGTAAATATCCTAGACATTTGAGTTGCTTACAAAGTTAAAAAGAATCAAGAATGTGGCTTAATCATTATAAATTAATGGGATTATGTAAATCCCACAATTCTACTTATGCCACATGAATGTGGGCAAGAAGTTTAACATAACTGGATTTGTAAAATAATGTTTCTTGGTGACTTTTTTAGAGAGTGTTACTGAAAAAGACTATCTTTGACTGACACATCACGTCCCAGGAGACTTTGTTTACTGGTATTTACACATATTCTTTAGATAAATCCAAAGAGTCTACTCCAAAACCTGCTATGGACCCACATGCATTTACTCTCCATTTTTTAAGAAAGGCACATATCTGCTGCGTGAGGTGGGTTAGCTGGACTTTCTCCAATTTCACTTCATCCTTGTCTTATCTAAAAAGTCTTGCTGGAAAACATGAAGTGCTTCAGTAGAGACCAATCTCAGAATCTGTGAGAGGAATAGTTTCTTCTGCTTCCATTGCACTTTATGCTTCAGACTAGTATCATGATATGTAGTTTAAAGTACTTTTTTTTTTCAGGTGGAGTCAAAACGTGAGTTAAGTACAAACTATTTTTATTATTGTATAATCTCTCTTGTTCATACATATTAACAATTGGCATCTTCAGTTTACCAGAGCAGTGTTATAATCTCTTCCTGGTCTATTTTCAGACAGGTAGTTTTTCATAGTAAGACAGAAAATTCCAGTAATGGCATCCATTTTTCAGTTGTTTTTGTGCCACTAACAGAAGACTAAGGATTCACACAAAAGAAACAAAAATACTGCAAATATTTTTCTTCAACCAAATAATATCAACATTCTTACTTCCCTTCCTACTTTTTCAGAAGTTGTATTTCCTACTATAATATGCTACTATTATAAATTATTTGTATGTCTTAAGCAAAAAAGATATTTATTATTGATTGTGCTATGGTATGCACTGTCATAGCATTCTTTAAAAGAAAGGTTATTTAAATTGACCTCTGGAAGATGTCTAGCTTTAATGGAATTTAAAAAGGTAACATTTGAGCAGCTGTCACTGGGATAGAATTGTCCTGAAAAATTTTAAATCAAGTCATTTCAGGTTTAAGTAGTTTTAATAAAAAATTTGCCTGCTAGCTACAACAGGGAATTGTAATTCAACAGTATTCTTAGATTTTGTTCTCAGTGGCAAATGCTCTGGTTCCAGCCTAATTTCACTTTTATGTCTCAGCTGTTGTTTCTGTGTGAAATCAGTATAATAAAAACTTGCTACAGTCCTAAGTGTATCATGAAAATTAATGCTTGAAAAGGAGATATTCTCCATTGACTGATCAATGTATGTTTATTCACTCAGCAGCAAACACACAGCTAATGAAAGAGAAACACTGCTGAGTTCCTGAGGGGACGCTGTCCTGGAGCCAGAGAGAGAGTAGGAGTCCTGCCATTGGCATCCACACGTTCAGCAGATCAGACTCTGGCAGCAGGAATCTCCCTGTGACAGCTCAAAGGAAAATTCTGCATCTTTGCTGAATATGATGATGAAAAGCAGTATGATCTTAAAGGCTTCTATATGGTGGTTTTTGCTTCAGATACAGAAAATGCCAAGAACAATCTGTTTTGATCAAGCTGTCAAAAAATTATGCCATAGTATTTGACCCTGAGATCTATACACAGAAAACCTGAGGAGATGTATCTCTTTTTAAAATGCTCTTGGCAAATTTCTCATTTCAAATAACTGACAAGGTACTTCACAATCATTTGTTTTTATCTGCTTATAAATTTTATCTCTCTATATATGCTACCTCTTTTAGTTTTAGGTGCCAAAAGAACCAGCTTGACTGATGAGATGGAAAGTTTAAAATATACAGCTTAAATGCATTTCATCAAAATTATTTGGTATCATTTCATATGATTTCCTTCACAAGGAAAGCTTTAACCAAAAACAGGTCAGCCATCTTTATGTTCCAATTTGAATGGCTGGCCACATTCTTTCTTTGTAAAGCTTTATTTTAGCTCTCTCCTTCCTTCTACCTTTCCAAAATTATTGTGCCATACTGTTGAAGCACCTGCCATATTGATTTCCTTTCAATGTTGGGTGAAAATAGTTCTAGTTCTGTGAAATGATTCATATGTGCACACAGTTTTTCAAGCACAAAAGGTTTATTAGAAACGAAAGGTTCTATATAAATGTAATCTCTCACTGCAAGGAAATGTTACTCTAGCACAACTGTACTTAAAGATAAGCAACCCACAGGCCGAGCCCAAATTATGATTTGAAATTTACTAATGAGATCCTTTCAAAACATATGCAGCAAATGAGTGTATGTCAAAACAAATGCCCAGGAAGCTATCAGTGCTAATAATTTTGTTAGTATTTGCATGAATACCTAATAAAAACAAACAACAAAAGTTTATATCTGTTCCAAGAAAATTATGGTTTGGAACTTTTTTGTAGTTTTTTTTTTGTGGTTTAGGTTTTTTTGTCTGGTTGTTTTTTTGTTTGTTTTGTGTGTTTTTGTTTGTTTGGTTTTTGTTGCTTTTGTTTGTTTTGTTTCTTTTTCATCCTTATTATTGTGTTATTATGTCTGCATAAAATTTATGTTTTCTTTAAAGTGAACCTCTGTGTTTATGCAGATGTTTAAGAAAAATATAAATACTGATTCTACTGACCTTCAACAAAACTGGTTTATACCTACCTCCTACCTAATCATTTAAGCAGGTCCCAGGTTTGGAGCACAATTCCTCCTCAAATCTAATCCTTAACGTCCAGGCTGCTATTTTGAAATCAGGCTAAGCTGAGACATGTATTTCGTCCCAGTGAGCTTCTTATCTTCAAGTCTCTAATTTCATATATGTCTATATGTTCTGCTTGAAATAACATTCATATCATAGAGGAATTTATTTTACAAGACCTCTAACTCAGTGGGGGACTGATTTGCTGTGTTGTAGGGCACAACAGTTTGTAACAGCAAGCCAAAACAAGGGATTGTTTTCTTGTCTAGGCATTTGTTCCTAAGAGATCTTTAGTTTCATTGATTACCTTGTGTTAGAGTTCTGAGGCACACCGTGAAATGACAGAGCTGGCAGAATAGAGCCAGAGGCACTAGGAATACCTTAAATAACTAGGGCCACTTCAAAGCTAACATCACCCTACAAATAAACTTAATGAGATGATGTGCCTAAGGAATCAGGGTTTTTTAAGTACTTGATTGACACTTCCTTGAAAGTAATTTCTTTTATAGATCTGAGCCAACTGCAAGTTTTTACTTTCTAGTTTCTCTTTCTCTAATTCTTTTCAGATTTAAGATTACTGAAAACCACCATTAGCACACATACAACCAAAGGCAGTTGGCTGATTAAAAAGTATTTTAATAAATCCAGGCTTATACAGTACAGCTGTTTGACTTACAACTGTTTTAAACATATTCAAATAAAACAAAGAATTACTTTCAAATAAAAACATACACTGAAATTTTAAGAAATCCCAGTTTGCACAAGGAAGAACTTTGAGAAGCCTGAAAAACAAAAGAAGTTTTGATTACAATTTCAGGGTAGTATCTTTGTAAATACTTGTCTTAAAAAAAGATTTTTTTTTTAGGACCTAAGTGTGTTTTCATTTTAGAGCTATTCAGTATCAACTCTTCCAGTTTACATAGGACTTGCTCTATATGCAGAATAGTTGAGGAGAATGTGAGAAATAGTTTTATCAGCTCTTGAAAGGAGGTGGGAAGGAGAATAATATTTTTTCTTCCAGGAGGTGTCAGAAAACCCACAGAGAATACACACAGCACGGTTCTGTTTATTTCTGAATAATAGTGATTTTACTGTGCATAGACATGCAGTAGTAGAGTGTATATAGATTGTAGCTTTTGCGAGACATCCATAAGAGCAGGACTTCTGAGTGTCCAATGTCTGGGTAGGAGGTTCCCATCTGCAAATGTTCATAGAGAAACCATAATTCACCTGAAAAAAAACCAAAACAGGATAGGTCTGGGAAAAGTGGATGTTTGCTTTATGCCTGTGAGAGCCAAGTCACATGCAAAGCATGACTCAAATTAGAATGGTCAGCACAAACATAAACCATGACTACCATGTTTCCAACTAAAAACCTGTCGGTGCAAAGTTAAAACTGATCCTGTGTGGAAAGGTGACCATTAAAAAATAAAGATAAAGGAAAATGAAAATAAGTCCTTAAAAAGCTCATTGGGAAAGGAAAAGAATGTGTAGCTGAGTGAGATGCTGTGACTAAGAATACTGCCTGAAACACTGGAACAGCAGATAAAAATGCCTGAGGATTATGACCTACTAATGAATGAAACTAGGATATGATAACATGTTTTTACATCCTAAACCAATATTAACATTACACAGCTGAGAACTCTGGCATCCACACACAGCACTGGAATCAGACTTGTTAACTAGAGACAGGCTTATTTGTGGGACGTGTGATTAAAGCCTGCAAGGGGGATTGTAAAGAAACAGATCTAACTCCACAGTAATGTCTTTAAACAGCAAATATGGCTGAAACGTGCAGAGAAATGCTCAAAGCAGCGCTCAGAGAAAGTGCACATAATTAAAATAAGAAAGTCCAGACAAAAGACATAACAGATGAAAAAAAATAGAACACTTGCCAGTTTCAGTTTATAATATACAATGTCAGGAAACTATGGGAAAGGTAAAATTAAGTGCACTTAGTTCACAGGAAATTGTATAAATTATATGGAGAATATAATCAAATCCCACTTTCAAGATGGCAAATGAAAACAAACTTCAATATACAGGGTCTTAGGACCCAGAGACTTCTAACTAAGAAAAGGGATATTGGAAATAATGCTGAAAACTATTATGAAGAGGAAAATAATTTTAGCAAAGCTGAATCACTTCAAAATGCTGTGCTGTAGAAGTGAGCTGCCAATCATGCAATGCCCTAATGCAGCTATTACCTCAATAGTTAATTTAATTCCAGCTGGATGGTGAAGCCCATTGCAATGCAATCCAGACACAGTTACAAAGAGCAAAGCTTGCCTGGAGTAATCTGACCAGGTGCTGTGGATGTGCGACAAAATTGTTCTGTGATTCCTGAGTAAAAACCTATTGTTGATAAAAAACCTTTTAAAAGAAAAATACTATGATTAAGAGATCTTATTAGGCAAAGCAGACGTAAACCACAGAAACAGATGTTTAGTGCTAAACCAGAATGTTCACAGCAGTTAGTTCAGTTCAGTTCAACCTTCTAATATGATATATAGGGTATATTTCAAGGAGCTGAAAACACAGAGGCTGAACCAGAACTAAAAAATGCCATAAATTTATTGGCAAGACGAGGACAGGCAGTTTTAACATCCCTTTAATTGTTAGTATCCTACTACTACGTGCTACTTTTCTCTGATGGCGTGTGCTTGAAGTGAGGAATTTCACCTCCTTTCCTTGTGAAACACAAGAGCTTATTGTTATCTCCAGCTGAAAGTTCATGGGAGGATCAAAGGCAGCCCCTCGGCAAGACCCAGCTGGGAAGGGGAAAATTCAGGCTTGTTTCTTCTTTTGTTCTTTTGGAAGTTTCTTCTGCTCCCAACAAAATTCCTCTGTGTGTGTTTGTAGCTGTATATAGATAACATATCTATATGTTATTAAGACATGCAAAACTGAATTACAGCAATGGGCTTAAAATGGCAGTTATAGTTCTTCCTCCAGATGCCCAAAGTTGCACCTGTTATAACAGACTCCATACATTATTTTAAACACACAATCAAAATATTTCAATCTCTTATGCTGGATAATAGTAAAGAGAAGTATTGCAAAACCCTTTGACGTATCTCAGCGGCTGTTATTAATTTATATATTTTAATACCTGTTTTCTAGGAGGTATCTATTTTCACAGCCATTTAGATGCCTATCTCCATACTTTTGGAAAACTTGTAGCTTTAAGAAAAATACAATAAGGTTGAATTTATTTATTTGAGGAGGAAAGCTAAAGGACTTGATGTTCTTACATATATTTTACTTAATCTGCTTAGTGTCAACTTTCCAACTTTCTGATTTTATTTCTTTCTGTACATTCCTATTGGCATACGTGTTATTCTAGGTGTGAGAATACACTTGCTTCATATATCTGGACTTTTTATTTCTAATTTAACATATGATTTCAGAACTGTGAAATTTTATTAGATTCCTCCTTTATTTTAATACTTCCATCGTGCTAATCAGACTGTCGGGTACTATTTTCGTCTTTGTTTTTCTGACCTCTTATTTTGGTCTCTATTGTCAGAAAAATCTATCCAATGTTAGTTTATTGTTGTTAATAAGCCATGTGGTGCCTATAATGTAACTCTAGCCAAATCAACAATAAAGAAGCCGAAGTAAAAAGTTATTTCATTCCAGAGTGGCTATGTATAGGATGCTACAAGGTCAGCACTGGGTCTAGCTCAATTCACCGTTTTCAATGGAGAATCTTTATTGGGAAATAAGTTCAATTAATTATGAAAATAGAGATGTACTATTTTTCATTATTTCTTTTGGCAATGAAAGGCTTGGTGGAGAGTTGACAGGAAAGTTTTGTGGTGCTATGCAAATATGCTTTAAGACATTGCCAAAATCTTCAGATAACTCTAGATTTGTTCACTTACCTTTCCAGGTATAGAGTATGCACAGACGCAGCTTTTCTGTTTGAAATCTCTGAAAATAAATTGTGGCTTTAATACATTGACTGTTTTCCTGCTTTTTAGAACTCAGTGCCATTCTTCCCAATGGGCATTTTCCTGACCTTAGGGAATTAGAAAATTCTTATTTTCAGTAATAGTGAATTCTAAGGAATTCCTGGCCAGAATCAATTAAGAGTTGTAAGAGAACTGATACACACACACTTATCGACACACCTACAGTGTGTCTCTCTGAATTAGAGACTTAAGTACAACATATTTTGTCCAGAAATTAAGATTAACCTTGTTGTCATGTAGGTTTGCAATAGAATGTTATTATTTTCCATAGACTATTTATTAGGATGTCTACCTTCCTGTGTTTCTTTTATTTTACTGTAAGAAATTAGAAAAGTTTTTGCTTTTTTTTTCACCTGGTTCTTCTCCTTTGGTCCAGCTTGATTTGCATAAAAAACCAGTTAAACTTCTTCCATGGAAAGTGATTAAAAAAACCCCAACAAAACCAATGAATATTAAATGAAACAGAAAAGAGGAAGCTTTAAAATTACTGTTCTAATAACTACTAAAATGAATGTAAAATATATGAGGAAAGAGTTTGCAACAAAGTTATTTCAAAACCCGGGGATTGTTAAATGAACTTGGTTTAAGTTATGAATGAACCAAAATATAAAAATGTCCTTGTAACTCTCCCCACTCCCCTCAGGGTCTTTCATGCTATTGCCATTAATGCAGTCCTTGGTCGTGCCTACAAGTGGGACGTCATCAAATATCCTGAGACCAGCTACATGTTACTGTATCTGCAATAGAAGAGAAGGACTGAGTCCTGTCTACACTGCCTCAAGAGGTGTAAGCTTAGATTCAAGGTCAGTATTATCACTGACCTTGAAAGCAGGCAGTAACACAGAGTGGCAAAATTACAGGGAAGGCAAATCTCTACCTCAGAGATAAAATGAGCTGGAATCCCCTCTAGATACTGATGGAATTTCTGTCTGACTCAGAAGCAGTGGCAGATTTCTTCTTCCAGAAACAAATTACTTCAGCTAGTTTAAGGCATTGAGACTTCCTTAGATCCTTGGACCCAGTTAATCTCCTCCTCACCTTTACTTATCTCTTCCTTCTATCCATTGCTTTTGTTGTGGCTTGAGAGACACACCCTACGGTTAGCCTGCTGCTGCAGCAAAGTGTGCACATTCCTAAAGAATGTCTTCAGTGCTTCTTCAATATAGCCCTGCTGTGACAGGAGGGCTGTACATGAGATAACCAGAGGGGCAGAGTATGACAGAAGGCCAAAGGTGTAGTCAGTCTTCAATCAAGAATACTGATTATGACACTGATTTGGTTTTTTTTGTCCAGAATTCCTTTGAAAAAAAGCTAAGGTTCTTCTCACTATCAAAGCCTCAGTAACATGACATCTCACCCTCTGTTTAAATTCTAAAATCATAGCAAAAATCTATACATATAAACTGCACAAAGGTCTGCTTGCAGCAGACAGATGCATTACCAGTGTTTCAAATGGGGGTGGTACAGGGAGTAAATATTAGCCAAAAGAGCATAATCCAGACTCAGTTTACAGGTTTTTATAAGGAAAATTACCTCAGTGCAGTTCTGTCAATTATTAGTGCAAGTGCATTACTATCCTGAGGTAAAATAGAAAAAATACTTCCCCCATATGCAGCTTTCCCCTAGGAAGGTTATCAACTGGAATGACATGTGCACAGATACTATTCTTTTGCCCCTCATGTGCTTTCACACATTTTTAAAAACAAAATAACAATATTGTGGAATCACAATAACAATGCAACTCATATTGAACAAGACAGTAATTAGATGCTTAAAAGGGGAAGAAGGGAAGAAGGAACTTGAAAACATGCTAGAGAGAATAATGATTTTCATTGTGTTATTTCTTTTTGAAGTACAGCAATTAAATGATAAATTATTTATTTCCTTTACATATAAATTCAAGGAAATATCAGTAAGATATTTCTCTCTCTTATTACAGAAGAGGCAACAGATCCATCCTTTCTGTTTTCTCTCAGCTTTTGAATAAACAGTCTTAAAAAATTCTCTTTATTTTTCTTTTATTTTCTTTTCCTCTTAAATGGCAATTTTTACATTTCCAAAAAGCAAGGTGAAAATAAAGTTACATGCCAAATGTGAAATGCATCTATGAGGCAGAACAATAGAAATGTTTCCCCATTGAGTAATTCTTTAGATTTGTTATGAGTAACTCTTAAGATTTGTTTAGGTTTTCAGTGGCTCTTTGTTTTTGGTTTTTTTTTTTATCTTAGTAGCTAGTTTTGCCTATCTTTAGTCAAATCAATTTGTTTTTACCAAATCTGACCACAAAATAAATTATTAAAGTGCACTCAAGTTTTAATGGCTGTCAGCCCATTTAATCCTTTTTCTTTTTCCAGTTCAAATAACAAGTTTCAAGAACAGATCTCTATACTTCAGGGGATGGTATATTGTGCTGGATTTGGCTGGAGTTTAGTTGATTTTCTTTACAGCAGCTGGTGTGGGGCTGTGTTTAGCAATTGTGCTGAACACGGGGTTGATAATAGAGGGACATTTTTTATTATTGCTGGGCAGGGCTCACACAGAGCCAAGGCCTTTTCTGCTTTCTGTACTGCCACACTGGTGAGGAAATGGGGGGCGCAGGGGAGGTTGGGAGGNTATGCATTTATGTTTCTATGATTTCTTATTACTATGATGCTATGAACCTTACACTGGAACCACAGTCAAGACAGGTGTTCATCATATACAATTGTATAATTTTGCAGCATTCTTTTTCAGAGAGAGTTAACAACTAACATACTGGAAAATTGAGAGGGGGAAACATGCAATGACAAGTAGCTATCAAATTGAATGAAGCTAATCCAAAAGAAATAAAGTCGTGACTAAGCCTTTCACTAATACTACACTGGCTACACTGAGTGTAGAGATTAACAAAAGAGATTTATACCTCTGGTAAATATATTCCTACTTAACTAAGAGCACAAACCATTCTCATGAACAAACACATCAGAAATTATGCACATTTTTCTCCATTCTGATCTGTTATACTGCATCTCTTAAAATCTTATCACCATCTAAGGCAACTGCACCTTTTCTGGGAACACCAACGCTTCTGTCAACAAGCACCACAGGCCCAGGATGGTCATTGCCCTAACTGAGAAACAGCAGAAAAAGCACACAGATTATTATAGAAATTGGCGCATGAATTTCTCTATCATTCACAGGTACAAATGTCCAGGCAAGTAGTTCTCATCTTTACAGCAGCTTACACTAGGGGTTCTGTGGTAACTTCTTCCTATATAAAGGTTTCTAATAACTTCCATGTGCCCTATGTCTTCTGTGATTAATTTAATTCCATGTAAAAAATATTACATCTAGTTTATTAATATTTGGTGCAGTGTGGATTTTAATCTAACAAGATAAAATATATTTTGTCTTATATGAAGACTTATTGAAAGCTGAGTTAATATAGTTTGAAATAATAATTATGATACTAAATCTGGCATATGCTTTCTCTTTGACACTTCAACATATCTATGAGTAGATTGAAGAGAAGCTTTGCCAACTTCTAAACATGAAGTTATCAGCCATAGTCACCAAGAGAATTCTTTGCATGTTTGGCTATTAGTCATACCCTTGAGACCCATGAATTCATGAAACAAGAATAACTCAAAAGATGTGAGGTTTCCCAATGCTGTTTATCATATTGCTACCTTCAAAGAAGAATATGAATGGTCTATATTGAAACTTGCTTGAAAAAGTGGGTAAGTGATCAGTTGAAACTCACTTGCTTCCTCAAGAAACATTTTGTTTTAACCCTGGGTGCCCTTCCAAGTTTGAGGAAAGATCACTTATTTTTAAGACATAGGTGAAGAGGAGGGAGATTTCACTTACTTTTAATGCTTAATATCATAGGTTTTTCTCAGCTGAAATAATTATTTATTTTTTAGTTTATTATTAAAATGTTATAATAAAATATATATTTAGAGGCTAAAAGAGACAGTGGCTGTAGTTTGAAGTGATGGGGAGCCTCTCCTCAAGGCCCCTAGATTAATATGTGGTTATTTATTTGAGGGTAATTTGGAATGAGAAAATAAAAAAAAAAATCTGTCTATATTAGACATGAATTTGTTTTCTGAATACTGATGAATTTAGAATAAATCTTTAGGTGTAGAAAATTTAATTTATAAAAATATTCCTAGTACCCTGGTGTGGTGGTGTGTTCTGAGCACCCTGGTTTACCACAATTTGTTTTTTTAACTGTACAAATTAAAATACATTATAATTTCCACTGGTCATTCATCTTTCCTGCTGGAAAATTCTTTGAACTGTAGGATAAAGCCTGGAAATAAGACTGGAAGAGAACAAACAAAACATAGAATTTATGCATGCAAAACATTCACTTGGAAAAATTGTTCAGGCTATGAGTTTACAAAACAAAACAAAACAGTTCCCTCAGTTTAGGATATTTATTACTGGATAAGGAGTGATCTTTCCATGTAAGATGATATTAACTGGTACAAACTGGCTTTGTTGATTGCATTTCAAGCATTTTTTCATGACAATTTCAATTGCAGCCTGTATAGGATTAAGTATTGTATGTCCTCTCCCAGCTGTTAGAAAACTGGTATAAAATCAGACATCAGGCATAAACTCTGTTCAGCTTGCTCTTGGTAATTTGCTAGAAATGCCCTGGTGATCTGGACCAAATTAATATCACACAGTCTATGGTGGCAGATTAAGTGTTCCAGGTCTTGGTTTATGTCATTCTAGAAAGTGTATGTCACAGATTACAGCCTCCTGGACACACTTGCCTCACCTGTACTTCCTGTGAAAACAGTTTCTGGTGTTCAGGCATTTCCTGGGACTGTCCAAGGTCACATGAAATATAACCATGCAGAAGAACATGTGAAAAAGCAGCAGGACATATGTGCCAGTGTCTGAACCCCTGCCTTGGCTCTTTGGATTAGTAGAGTAGAGAGACCTTGAGATTATCCCTTAGCAATGAGATCTTTACCTCATGAATACAGAAACATAGTCTCGTGTTCAGGATGAAAATTCTGGTCTGAGACCAGGTCCAGACCACATTTGGCACACCTTTGGGACACAAAATTTCCTGTTCCTCTTTCAGTCAATTTGTAGTACTGCCTGAGTGACATCAACATCAGCAGTGGGTGACTGGAGATGAATATTTTCCTCACAATAATTCAGTACAGGCTGTTTCAATTGGCATTGTTGGAATGAAAATCTCGTCAGAGGTTAAATATGTACACTCTAAGAACTGTATCTAAATTTCAGATACAACATTAATGTTTAATAGAACCCTAAAAACAAGTGTTAATTTTTAATGTGCATTACTTTACGTTTTGAGATATCAGGGATTTGCAATGAAATTTGAAGCTATGAGAAACACTCTGATTTTGGATTCCAATACAAGATTTAAAATAAACTCATTCTCTCTCAGAAGTTTTAATAAACTTGACAATTAATATACAGACAATTTCCAGTTTTTTCTGCTGCTAAGATTTTTTGTTGTTGCTGTTTTTGCTGTTTGGTTTGTTTGGAGGGTTTAATTATTCTTTTTTAGTTTGATGAAATAAAGCTCTTTAGACTGTAAATTATGAAAAAAAGTAAAAGAGTAAAAGAGAAGCTTCATGTGCATTTTAGCAAACAATTATGCAAAGTTAAAGTCAGTGATTTGTGTTAATTTTTATCAGCTCTAATAATTAAAACATTAGTACTATGGATGTTGTAAGTTTGCTAATATATTGTTAAAAGTTCAAAAATGTCAGATTTTTTTGTGAATGTAATTAATTATTTTTCATCTTAGAAGCAACATAATATGGAACAACAGCAATAAAAAAAATCAATTGTACTTTTAATAAAATGAGAGTTTTGCCTTGGTGTATGTCACCAAATCAGAGTTGGTTGCTGAGGCAGATAAAAACAGAGACAAAACAAAGTTATGTCTCTATGATTTAATTATTACTCTTAGAGATGTTTCTAAAGCTATGGTTGTTCAAATTGTTTTCCTTAATTAACATTTAGCGTATATTGATGATCTCTACATATATCAAGAGTGATAAAAATATCAGTGATTCTAAAATAAAAAAGAGAACAGCAATTCTATAAAATTCAATTTTAATGCTTCAAGGAGATGCAAAATTGAGGCTAGATGCTCACACATTCCTGTTTATAACTTTCTATTTTCATCTGTTTCAATCAGTTGTCATCACTATTTCATTTAATAGCCAGCCTTATTTTGCAGTGTAGAGATAAATTCTTTGCGAGCACTTGGAAAGACAAGCTCTCTGCTCTAGAATTTTTTAAGAGAATGTTGTGCGAAAGGTGAAGGAGAAAGATATGTTTAGGTATCTTGTCGCAACAATACAAAATATGAAAGAAATATACCAGTTTCAGAGAGCCTATTGTTCTTACAAATAAAGCATGCTTGTTTGTCCATGCTTGCTTCTCAAAACATTTTTTCTTGCCTAATTTTTAAAGACCCACAATTTGTTTATTGGACCCTGTGGCACCTATAAGGTGCACCTGATACAATGATGCTGTATTTCTTCCTCCCTCTATTTCTCTTAGCATGTATCAGTTGTAAATTCCTCTGTCTAATAGGGAACTGGAAGAGAAGGGATGCACAGATTTCAACCAATATTTCTTAGAACACCTTTTATGCATTAAGCTGTTATTAATAATAGACTCAAGCTGTTGCTTTTAACAGACAACAGCACAGCACCCCTATGTACTCACAGAGTTCATTGTCATCTTCTCACACTCCTCCCCAGCTACCAGAATGAAGAAACAGCAGGGAAATCAGCCCTAGGGGTGATGCATTTCAGGTGCTCCCCTGAAGCGGTGGGGCCAGATGAGATGTGCCAGGACCTTCCAGGGAGGTGTTAGGAGAGGCCCTTGGGGGCCTGTTGATACAGAATCTCTCCTGTAGTCTTTGCATGCGCACAGCAGCCACTGCCATATGTCACAGAGCCACAGTGGGTGCCATGTGTGCTTTTGATTTTCCACAGAGGCATCATGTTCTTCTTGTTCTGACTTTATTAGGTCTAGTGGGTTCAGCATAGTTTTATCGCTCCTTGGGAAGCCCTTTGACAATATCTTCCCAATACACATTTTCCTCTCTTTGGCCTTTTGTTACTGGGCTCTATTTCTCCTTGCTTACCTATGGAACCCATTCTCATCCACTGGCACTGATGGGGATTTTATGATGCATGCATTTAGAGAAAAAAAGCATTATTAGATTACTATTAGAGAGATATTTTTAGATTATGATTAGAGAGATATTTTTCTCTTGAATAACTCTTTTTAAATTTTTGTCTTCCCATTTTTTTCTCTCTTCCTGCAAGCTACACATTGCAAAATATGAAATATTTACTAAATATTATTTAGATGTCTTTTCTATCAAATTCTTTGATGTTACAAAGTAGATTGTTTACAACTGTGCTGCCCTTCTGCTTAATGGGCACCCTGGGGGAATGTTGTTGGCTTTGAGACTCAGCTACATATTTTCAATAAACAACTCCTGAAGCCAGAGAATGCTGAGAGCTGTGAGCATTAATCAGTGATCTATCTGAATGGAATACTTGCCTGTTCCCCCTTCGGGGGATGGAAATAAGAGGACACACATCATGATGCACTATTCACAGTCACACACAGTTGAATGAACCCAATGAAATATTTTAACATTCTCTTCTATTGCGAGTTTTTTGGTTAGCTGGAAATTGTGATAGCGAAGCTGAATGCCTTATCAACAGATTTTGTCAACTAGCAAAAGAAAAAAAGCTTCCCCAGGATAAGGAGCAGCTTCCAACTATTAAAAGGTTTTAGACTGCTGGTAGATTATATTTGTAGTTATTGCATTTGCCATGTCCTTTTGTCCTTGAGTGACATTGCTGAGATGATATCTCTGCCTTGGAGGAAAAGCTGCCTGCTCAAGTACTGCCTGAATGGCTCTGCATCTGGCAGGCTGATTTACATGTAGCTGCTGGCATCTTCCTTAGAGGAAATCCCTGCTCTTGTTTTTAAAACATGGGTTGAAGGTCCAGTTTGGCAATTGCAGAGCTTTTGGTACTGGAGGAGAGAAAGACAGGAGAGTTAAAAGGAAAGAATCAACCTGAGAAAATCCACAATTGTTTTTACAGTCAAGTCAGCCATTCCATTATTCAAAATAAATAAAACAGAATGATGCCAGGTGTGCAGTAGAGTCTTATGCTAGTTTTTTAACAAAAAGCTGTGGATTCTAAATTACCATAGGCCAGCTGGATGTGTCTAAAGCACAAACCTCTATAATGAAATAACAATATTGTCTGATGTTTCTGGCACTTTCAGTCATTAGGAATGTGCAGGCCCAATGACAGCACTGATTTTCAACTTTGCAAGAACTGAGACTTTAATTGAAGCTCTACTGTATGTAAATCAAATTTCAACTCTTACTTTTCCCACGGTGAATGTTAAGTAATGTTGTTTGTGGCCTTGCCTCCCATTCATTTGAAAAATCTCTTTACTCTAAAAGCATGGCATAAAGAACTCTCTTTGGTCCTAGATATTCTAGAGGTCACAATTTCTGCTGGAGTTGGTGGCATAGGATTAAATTATATGCCCAACTGCATAGAAATTCAAATCTAGGAAAATTCCCCATGTTAATGGAGGAGGAAAAAAAATGTAGTCCCCTTCTCCAAATCAATACATTCTGGTGCAGGAGGCTGAATGAAAGGGTCCTGCTGCAATGCCTACCCATGCCATGAAGAGAGACTAGAATAAAACTAAGAAATAAAAGTTAAAGATTGTGAACCCATTAGGTTTTTAAAGGTCTGAACAGCAATTCCAGAGAGTAAGTAAAATGCAGAGCATGATACCAGAAGCTCATGAAAGTAAATATTTGTAGCACTTGCAGTTATTTCTACATATTGTTCAAAGATCTACTGAGCTACCACTTCCCTGACATACAAGGGATGTGCACTGCTGAAACAAGCCTGCTATGGAGAGCTTCCCACCTAGAAGGTAGCCTCAGTCTGTTCCAGATGGGAAACTATGAAACTTTCAGGAATGGGGATTCAAAGATCAGGCTTCAAGTTCATTCAAAAGTAATAAAAGTGCAAAGGAGAGGAAGTAGACCAGTAGCTATTAATATTGAAAGGACCAAAATGATTATTTTGGCTGACCTAATGCATAAACTAAGTCATAAAGATATCCAACTCACCCACAGGGTTGTAGTTTCTAGGTAATTCCTCTGTGATTTTTTTCAGGATGATTGCTTTGCTTCCATCTGTAAGGCAAATCCAAGTCACTCCTTTTTGAAGACAAATTTGTTAAAAAAAAAATCAAAGTTAATTCGAGAATGAATTTAGATTTTTTGTGGAGCCTGATCCATTAGGAAATTATGAAAGTCTTGAAAGAAAGGTGGTTATGAACTCTTTAGTTTGTTTGGTTCCTGTTTGGACTGGGAGTTTCTGACAAAGGTAAAGATATGCCATTAATCCAAAGACTCTCAGAATGTAAATTTGATAACTTTGATAACCTGATGTTCACTATTTTCAGTGTTTTCAGCCCCCCTTTTCCTCACTTTCTCTTCCCTTTGTTGATTTCCACATTCACTTTAAAGATTTAATATGCAGTACTGCAGTACTGTGAGTTCTCCTTCTGGATGGTTTTGAAGCAATTATAAACAGAACAGTCTCAGTCTATTGAAAAATTTGTTCTCTTTTGAACTTTTGTTGTAGGTTTACTATTAATAGTATTGACTCCTCCTTCCTGACAGTCTGCCAAATGGACAAGAATAATGCGAGCCTCATAATGACTGAAGTCTCAAAGTTGATGAATAAAGGAAAGAAAAACTTTGGATGACTTTTTCTCTGGCCAATAAATTGTTTCATAGAGCGTGACAAGATTTTTGCAATGTCTGTTACTAAGGCAATACAAACAGGTACCTATTTACAGAGTAATTTAATATTTCATGTTTCTCACAGCTTCAGAGAAACATGCTCATTAGTTGTAATTGATAACTGTACATTTTTTTCTTGGAGGAGAGGTGGTTACATATATTTATAAAAATAAATAAATTTAAATAGTGATTTTGTCCTAGGGACTGACTGAGAAGATTACATGTTAGTAAAGAGGTAGGTATTGTATTTTTAGAGTTAAAATCTTTAGTTGGCCTCAGTTTTTAAAGAATCCATCTATAGATACTATTAAGTTAAAAGAACATTTTCAACTCAATTTCCATTAAGGGGAAAGTAATTGTTCTTTTAAATCCGCTTTGATAAACTGTCATTAAGCAGGATGATAAGGCTAAATGATCTCCAGAACTACCTAGCAACCTCAAATATTCTGCTATTCTGTAAAAACAAGGGATCATACATCTGAGTTTTTGATTTCCTCAAAAATAAACATAGAGGAAAGATCCCACTAAGCTCTTTAGTCACTTCATTCAAATAGTTCATAATTTAATGCAACTTCTTTTAAGATCAGTGGGAATGTTTTTTTTAATTCAACAGGTGGATCAAGTCTTGAGTAAGAGCTAAGTTGTTTTTTCAGGAAAAATTCTACAAACTGTAATCCTTAAACTTTAATGAAATGTTGACATAATCATTTTGAGGAAAAAACCCCAAATTAATAAATTTAAAACTCTATAGTGACACTAGATTTTCAAGGTGAATGTTCAGTTTTCTTTGAAAACTTCCTGTCCAAAAAATTAAATTATCCTTCAGTTTTTCTGGTTTTTACTGTTATATCTCTTTAGAAAATATCAATTCCTACTGTCCTTAATTTTGTTTGTTCTATTACATTAAAATACATTACAATAAATAGTATAGTGTAATGTAGTAGATATACCATAGCATTTTCTCTGGTATCTCAAAGGTTAAAGTTGTAAGAAACAAGCCAACAATCAGCATAAATTCCTGGCCATGTCAAAGTCCATGGGACAGACTGGTGGCCCTGGCATGAAAAATTCTAATTTTGTGTCATTAATATTTTTTGTCATCTTGTCCAAAACAATGAGCTGGGTGAGGCTTTTCCTGAGTTCAGTGGCACAGCAGCTGTTTGGGATTCATGAAACAATGCAAAACAGGAAATGTGTGTGGCAGACTTCTGACATTCACCATCGTTGGGCCAGAGTTCAGCAGCCTGTTCAGCTGCCTGAGTAGTATAACAGATTCCCTATTTTCCCTTTTTCCTTCCTGTTCAGACTGTTTTCCTGAGGTGCTGGATCTTCCTCATTAATGTTCCTTTCTCTTTTTTTATTTTTTTTTTTATTTTATGTTATTTTTAATATTTTTATTTTATTTTAACAGAGGTCTTCACTTCCAGATGCAAAAAAACTGAAGAGCAGCTGTGGTGAACCACTTCAACAGATCTCCCAGACTTTCAGGTTATGGTCTGATTGCCCTCTGAAACGTAGCTGTAGTGAAATACTTTTAAAAACACTTTGAACTTGGTAACACCTTCTTGCCTCTGCCTCAGGATTGTTTTCATTTCAGTTTTCTTTTATTACTGTCATCTGCTTGGAATCAAGATCTTTTGCAGACAGAATTTTCTGCCTTCCTCAAAACTGCAGTTTTTCTGTTGGCATTATTCTGAAATTACGCCTTTCTAAAACCGTGCTTAAATCTGGTTTCATCCTGGGTTAGTGGAAGGGGAGGATAGAGAATTAGGAAATAAATTATAATTCCTTAAAAGAAACTTTATTTCCTTAGATATTTTTTATCCTGCTTAAAGCCATTAGGTCTTCGGTAGAGATATACTCCAAAGATGTTTTTCCTGGTTTTAAGTTACAGGTAAGCATTGTTATTACCAAACCATTACAGGCAGAATTATCAACATACTCAGCTCAGTTTTTCTGGCATTTTTCTTTTATTGATCACAGTTACAATTGTGGCTAATTGAAATATTTTTTGTTGATTGGAGCTGCACACAGATATTAAACTCATATTAGTACAGGGACAGTGGAATGAAAGAAATGTCATATCTTAGAACTGGCTGCACTAAACATCCTCCTAAATACTCTCATCCAGTCTTCACTTTTTTTTCTCATTTATAAATTAGGAATGGATTTTATATGCTTTTCAACTCTTGTGCAATAAATTCTCTAAAGCTAGTGACAAGCTCTCCTTTATGTTTCTTCACCCTGATAATGCCAAGCACAAGCTTCGATTGAGAAACCGTCAGTGCATTTTACCATATATCATATTCTTGTGAGTAATGTGAAACTGTGGCTCAGTAACAGCATAAAACATTAATTCATATCACAAGCCCCTAATTTGAACAATGTCCCTACCCTCTTATTGCATGTATGCCCACAAGTCATCTGTGCATCTGTGAGACCTGAGTGTGCATCCACGTGCCATGGTTTCCTTTGGAAGGCATGTTAAGCTGTGTATGGACCTGATCTATCTCTAAAGGCAATTCTACTTCCCTGTTGTTCCTGCTTTGAAAAAGAGCTTGGATCACAGCTACAGCAAGATGTTCCTTACTATCACAATCATTCTGTGATGCACTCCAAGGAGATCCCCCACAATGGACAATTCAGTGACCAGTCAGCTCTGTGAGGTTTGTATGAAAAACACTTGTTCTACAATTGAGTCATCACTCCAAGCACCCAGAAAAAAGGCATCTAGAGGAAGCACCTTGCTATGAGGGGAAAATTTATGGGAGCTTTCTATGATTTCAAACACAGTGAACAGTATGAAAGAAGTGTCTACTGTACTCTTGTAAAAAGTAAAGAGCAAAATAATAAACATTCCCTAAAACTTTCAAGGAATTTTGACCATTTGATATATTCAGAAATTAATTCCTACCTGCACTAATGTAGAAAAAACTTAGGGTAAGAGAAGCCAGAGAAATCATTAACTTGAAAGACAAGTGGCCACTGATGCTGCAATCCTAAACAATGTGTAAAACTTAACAAAAATATCTTTCTTCCATCTTCTTGAGCCATAATATGTATCTAATGCAAATTTAACTTTGAACATATCCATACACTATGAGGTATGCTGAAGTGGCCAGAATGACTTCCAAAGCAGATGATTACGATTCAGTAGTCATTACCTTGACTCACTTTACTACATCAACCAAGATAGGCATGGTCTATAAACACACAAACGTGGCCATTTGAGTCATTATGAATGCACTCTTACACATTTCCTGTATAATGTACCTATGAATTCACAGAATGATGATCATACTAAATATTCTGTGAATTCAAATAAATGCATAAAAGAGATAGCACTTAGTGGTTTATTTAATACCTTTTCAAATTTGACTTGAAGACTTTTGCTTTGATTATAAGCCTTGCCTGATAATTTAAAACAGTCCTACCAAGTTTTCTTGAACTGCAGATAAGCAGTTCCTTGACCTTTCTTTCTATCTTTTTGCCTTTAAAATAATTTACAATTTTGAATCATACCCTTGACAATTAAAGTTACATATAACTGACACTTAAGAAGTATTTTAATGCAGAAGTAATGCATGAAGAAGTGATGAAATTTCTTTGAAAATTAATTATACACACAAAGCCTTGAAAAGTACAGATGCCCTTTTTATGATACTGATGCTTCCATTGATACGAGTAAAATATTTCCTTGATTTAAAGAAGAAATATGCCTATTAGAGACATTTGTAAAATAAACAGCTCCTTGATCCCTGCCCTCATATATGATTCATCTCCTTCAGCTTTAATTTTGTTGCACTTACTGAACAAGTGGCACTTAGTGAAACAATTTGCTGTGCTGATACAGGATGTCAAAAAGAAAGCACATGCAGTTTCTACATGACATAGATAATCCTGGCACATAGCTGCAAAGGCAAGCATGTTCTTTGCAAAATGAAAACCAACAAAACCACAACATAAAGAAAAAAAATACCAAAAAGTAATGCATAGTATCTATGGAGTGTGCTTTTTTTTTTATAAACCAATAAATCTTTACACAGAGACAAGGGTATTTAGGGAGACTTCTTAGTTTTACAGATAGAAAATTTACTAGGAAATTGTGGAAGAGGACACTTTAGGTGGAAAGGCTTGTACACTGAGGGAATTCTCCTGGCACAGTGCTGGGTTATACAGCACACAGAGCCAAGCCACGTTCTCATCTCTGGGATGTAGACAGAAGTAGTCGACGTGCTCTTTAACCCAGGCACTGTTTGCCATGTATATTGTCTATCAGCTGCATGGGAACAAGGGAATTTGGCCTTCAACATACCTGTCAAATTCCTTAAACATCAAATTCCCGAGATTACTTTAAGATAACCAAGGGGTTATCCAACATCAATAGAAAGCCAAGAGGAACCCTTACTAAATACTCACAAAGCCTTTTATCTCTCAGAGAGTTACCAGCAATACTCCATGGACATCCCCTTTATGATTTGTCTCTCATCCAGCCAAAATTATTAGTTAGACAAAAACATTGTCTTTAAAGGATCACTTGGGTAATTTCCCTAAAAATCAACCCAGATAAAATCAGTCAATATGACTATTATGATGATCCCAAGAGGTAGAATTACTCAAAAATATGTCCATTTTTTCATGTATAGTAACCTCTCTGGAGGCATTTTTTATTGCATATTCAGTAATTTTTTTATAATTATTTTGGTATAATTTTTGCCTTCTATTCCTGCAGTGGTCGCGATGTCTTGGGGTGCTTGTCCCACTTTACCCGGCTAGCCCTGACACCGGCCGCAGTGCGAGGTACGGTCCAATATCCGGGAATACCTTCCGGATCCTGTGAGGTTTTTGCCGCAGTGGCAGCGTGAGGGATGATAAGGAATGAAGGAAGGACTCGGATGGATGAACAGAAACTGGGGTTCATTGATGTCCACATGGGACCACCTCACCAACTGAGAGTCTGCCCAAGAGAGCGTAGATCATCTCTGTGCAGCACCTTAAATGCAGGGGAGGAGCAAGAGGAAGGGTACAGTGTGGGTCCGATAGGGATAAATCTGGGAGCAGCTCTGTACATAAAAGACAGACAGTGGAACAAAGCAAGGAGGCAAGGGAGGGAACCACAGGAATCATGCCCAATCACTTGACGTCCTCACTGGAACTTTCTAGACCCAGGAAGAGGCCCCGAAGTGACTGACAGGATTCGGGGGTTCCTTAACTGATGATTGACTGATAACAGCAACCAGGGAGAACCACAAAGGGTTAAACTTGGGGGTATAAGGAACAAACCATTATAACTTATACAACCAACATGAAAGCAAGGAACAAATACATACATGGAACTGATAAAACTAAAATCACACCATATTCCAATGGTATATTTTGGGAGAAGTTGGCACTTGTGCTGTCTCATCCTCACTTTTTTGTGATTAATCCTTCTGGTTTCCATGCCAGCACACATAGTACTTTTAAGCATGTTTTCTATTTAATTTTTTCACAAAACCAAAATGTTCTACGTGTTATCTCTTCAAGTTTCTCCTGAAGTCACAACGAGTTTTGTCCATCTGAGGACCAAAGATCACAATTACTGTTTGAGAACATCTAAATCACATTTTCTTCTTAACAATTCTTAAAATTTAGTGATTGTTACCCTAGAGTTTTCTTGACTGTCTGTTATATACTTCCTTCCTGCTGTTACCTGGCAATAAAAGATTTAATAGATATTCTCAATATAATGAAATATAATTTGTCATTGATTTCCCAATAATTAAATTTTTAGAAAGCTGATATGGTATAGTAACCTTGATTGCCAGGTTTTAGGCCACATTTTCTAAAAAAACCCTCCAAATAAATAACCTTCAGAACACTGCAAGTAGATAAGAAACAGAAGGGGATTCATCCAGTGAACATGGTTAGGAAACTGGTTAGGGAACTGCATTTCTAGACTAATTTGCTCATTTGTTTGTCTGTTCATTTGTTCTTTTTCTGGGAATGTGGTTTTGTTTTGTATTGATTTGGTTTGTTTTTTTTTCAAACACCACAGAAGTTCTTATCCCAGGCAGTGAAAGAGCAATGCACCTCAGGAACCATCATCTCATCAGCTAACTCACCAGGTATTTGCTACTTACAATCTAGAAAGGAAGAGGGTGATAGAGTAGTTCCAAAAAAACAATGTTCTTAAAAAGCCCCAAAATACTGTCCCTTTATGTCTGCTGCAGCTAGTACATCCCAATTTTAAGATCATGAGACTGTGACTGAGGAGCCAATTGACAAAGTGTGAATGAAAGACTGCCATCCAGGGGGACCTACAACAATCAACAAAAGAGCTGAGAGGAACCTTATGGAGTTAAACAAGGTCACAGGCAAAATCCTGGCCACACAAAGGAAGAACAATGATATAAGCTGAGGCTTGTGTGAGACAGAAACTTGGCTAAAAGTGATATGTTTGTCTCTTGATAGACAGTGTGTGAATGTGAGCCAGCAGTGCACCCTGGCAGCAGAGGGCCAGCAACATCCTTGGCCAAAAGCAGACAGTTGCCTGAGCAAAGGGATTATTCCCTTTGTTATCAGCACTTGTCAGATCATGCTGAAAATACTGTGCATGTTTTTGGGTATCCCAGACACGAGGAAGTCATTGATAAACTTCAGGAAATGGATCAGAGGCCATCAGGATGGCCAGAGGAATTGCTGAAGAGGCTGAAAGACTCAGCCTGGAGGAGAAACTGTGTTTGGCAGGACTCAAAAGCAGATCCCAGTATCTATGAGAAATATACATCATAAAATGGAGATATACAATGGTGTGAGTCAGGAAGGTGCAACACAGCATAAATTGAAACAGGAAAGCTTGTGCCTGGATAGAAATGTAAGGATATGTGGAATATAAGAGCAGTTTGCGAGTAGACACAGGGGAGGTAATAAACAAAACATCCAGTAGGTAACAGCAAAACCAGAAAGATCAGCAAGACCAGAAAGTACTCTCAAGCTACTGATGAAACTATTGAAAGGCTTGAGGAGGTTCATATAGCATTTTATTTATAAAATATTTTTTTAAAAATTAATTAAAGAGAAATTCCCCTGATAAAATGAGGGGAAACATGACAACCGTGGGTCTCATGTGAACTGACAAAAATTGTCTTATGGCACATTTGAGGGGGCTTGTGTAATTGTGATAAACGTATTGGGTATTTACAGGAAGGGCCAAGAGCAGGAAAATGAATAGATTAAGGAGGATCAGGAAGGAAGAATGGGTAAAGGAAAATGCAGGGGGGAGGAAGGACCACATCTAAAGTGACTGCTGTTGAGTATCCTTGACTGGCCAAGCCCTCTGCATGATCACCACAATTTATCCTGTCTTCTCATAATTCTCTGACCCTGGGTACTTTCCTGGGTGAGAGTCCTGTATGTGTGTATGCCTGTGCTAGTGTTACAGCTGGCCATATGTACACTTTGTGTGATTTTCTGTGGTTTTGTGTCTGTGGTTGTGCGTGTGTGTTTATAAATTCTGGAGAAGAAATGCTCTGAGTTTTAATATCCAATGGATTCAGTTTCCTTAACATTAAAGTTAAATCTGTTTCACCAGGAAGACTGTCAGGCTCTGGAGCAGGTTACCCAGAGAGGTTGACTGACCTCTTTCCTCAGAAGTTTTCAAGACCTGACTGGACAAAGCCTTGACAACTTACTCTATCCTTAAAGCTGACCCTGCTCTGAGCCACAGTTGGACTTGAGGCATGCTGAAGTCTTTTCAGACCTGAATTATCCTATCATTTAGGATTCATGATCCTACAATTATTTTTCTGAGAGGAAAGCCTGTAGGAACTAAAACTGTGTCAGGTTAGCCTGACAGGTAGGGTTCCCCATGTTCCTGAAGTATTATCTGCACAAAAGGATGTATGTAGCCTGGAGGATATGCTGGCTGGTTCAGACAATGGCTCTTGATTAACTACCAGTCCTTTTATATAGTTTTATATAATATTAAAATATTTTTTGCAAACTCTTCTGCTAGTCTCAACAATTCCCAATTCAAAAAAGTGGAAGAGAAAAAGGTAAAGGCTCTACACTTTTACAGTTCAGCTTTAAATTGTCCATTTATTTTTATTTCTACTTTAATTAAATGGTTTTTTTTCCTGGTTATATTTTCTGAGCTGATGGGAGTATGCTCATGTTTACAAGATGCATCTCAGCCTGACTGTTCCAGCCATATCTATGTTAACACAATGAACAAAGACAGACATTAGTAGGAATTGGGTGTGAACATGCACTTTATTTTTCTTATAAAGAATATGAGAGGAATAAAAGGCTAAAAGTCAAGACACCTGCAATAAACTGGTGAAAAGGAAAACAGACTGCTAGAGATTGCAGATTGAAAAGAAGTAAGAGGGTCTACATGTACATCCTGCTTTAAAAAGTTAGCAAGCTGGATTTTCTTAGTTTTGTGTTTTCCTTCTAGAGCTGAATGTTTATACTCCAACTCTGCAATAATCAGGGGAAAGCTTAACTTCCAATTAAAGCACAAGAAGAAGATTCATACATGTTATGGAATAAAATTGTGTCTGAGATAAATTTCACAGAAGTAGCTCACTCCAGCTCAGCTTGCAGCAACTGCATTGCAACTGCACCTGACTCATTCTCCTGCCTCAATACAGAGGGCCAAGACTGCTAGGAGTATTCAGACATACCCTATGCATATATAATCATGAGGGTTTTTACAAATACATGAGTGACTTTTATTTACTTATTTTATGTTATAATAATGTGGGTGGGTTTTTTTTTTCCTTTTCTTTATATAAGTTCAGAGCAGTAAAAGCACTGGTCCCTGACATAGAGATTGAAAAAACTTGTGTGCCTGTTCATCCTGTGCTTCAAAGTGTGCATGGCAAGCAAACATGAATATAACTTGAGCTAGATAATTTGCACGAAATGACTGCCATTTCAATTTTCAAACATGCAGCTTTTTTTTCCTCCAGTGATAAATTTGTATTCCTGCTCTAAAAATAGAAAACTCAATTTGTCTTGAGCAGATTCAAATATGAATTGCAGTGATTCAAGCATGTTGAACATGGACAAAGTTTTTGGCATCTGTCCTGTAAATGTACTGAGTTAAATCAATAGAGCATTCTTATTTCTTAATAATAAACTATGCACCACGAATCAGTCTAAAACAATTGTTACGTGTTAAATTATCAGATGAATTACAGAATACCTTTCCTAGGTGAGAATGTCTTTGCAACAATGTCTGTAGCTCTTAATATAAAAACCAAAATGATGATGAAATCTTCCTCAGTGCTGAGACTACAGATTTGTAATGACAATGCTTTCCTTTCACCAAGAGGGTCCCAGCACCTAGCTGGAGTAATTTGGCACAGATCTGGTAAAATCACTGGAGCAATACAATATTGTATGAGCTGGGGTTATGGTTCCTGAGAACAATAGGGAAAGCCTAGCAGTATTGTTGACAGACTTTTGAATACAGTTAAGAATAAAATCCTTCACACATGCACAAAAAATAGCCACCCACTGTAGAAACACATTTTCAAGACTGAATTGATTTGTGAATACCATGTGTTACCAATCATAATAATTACATATGTTAGGTAAACTTAATGAGAAAACTCAGACAATTTTTTTTATTCATTGACAAAACACTCCTTCCACAAAGCACTTTCTTGTTATTATTCACAATTATATTCTTTATAGTTTTCTTTAATTTCCAGTGTTTCCTCTTGGTTTTCTTCCAGGTGGAAAAAGTGAACATTTTTTACTATAAAACAACAGAGAGAGTAAGAGGCAAATAAAACATTAAATAAACGTCATAAAACCTTCATTTTAAATACTGCTCACAATTCATTTCGGGGGATTAAACAAAAAATTTACTTTAGATTCCACTTCTGATCAAGACTTGAAGATCTTCTCTAAATTATTTATTCCATGATAATGATATGCTGTGAGATAACCAGACTGGAAAATTTGTTCCAGTGCAAAACATTATTTTTCTTCCTGTACATAAAAAAGGTTTGTTCATATCTTCTACATTGTACATGATGGCAGTATAAAAGATTGATTTCCTTTCTACTCAAACATTATACTACAGCCATGACCAGAGGCTTAACACAATATTTTTAGTGACCATCATAATCTCAACAAATTCTAATTTATAGGTGTCCAGAACTCAGAGCCTCTTGACATCCTAGCAGAATCAAGAAAATATGAAGTTTCCATTAAAAAAAACCCAAGCAGTTTTAAACAACACCCCAATCCTACCTAGTCACAAACCATATCTCTAAAATATTAAAGTACCAAATAAATTAAATTTAAATGCATTGGAAAGAGTATAGGGATTTGGACCTAAAGCGTATACACAAATGGCTCAAGAGGTGATCTGTTTTCATCCAAAAACCTGCTTTTGTCATTTTTGTTTGTTTTGTTTTGTTTTTTCTTATTCACTCTAATAATTGATTTTTGTATAGTATGTGAGTCTGAGCAAGGAGCTCAATAGATAATATTTAAGGAGATTTGTATCTTGAGCTCTGGCTGGAACCAAAAGTCTATGCAATTTTCTAATACAATTTCAAACAACCAGTGGCTGAAAAATTACTAAGTATGAACCACCATACTCAGAGAAGTCCTCCATGTTCCTCCATATCACACGTAGAATTAATAGACTTTTTTCTGTTTGTGTCACATTTGATGGGCAGGGCAGCTGGGCAGGCACATCATAAAGCAGCATAGACACCACACATGGTTTTATTAGCAACACAGGGATTGTGATGAAAGTGTTATAGCTCGAGTTAGACACTCCTCTCTTGGAAAGGCATGACTGTCTGTAAAAACTTGTCATCAGTGTTAGGCTGCACTTGCTCACTGTTGAAGATTAAGCCCTGACTCTGTTTCTGCATGACTGTGTAAATGTTTGTGAAGAGCAAAATGTGAAGTAATTTCAAGTCCAAACCCCAACATATAACACACTCCAATGTCTCTCTATTTTTTATTCTACAATATTGTGTAGCTATTTTGGGTAATTGTCACAAAGTTTGCAGTAGGTGACATAAAATTAGGATGTGGGAGGGAATAGTGTAAGCTGGTGAAGGCTGAGAATCACATAGTGTAGCTTAGACCAGAGAGAAAAATAATGCCATAATAATGTCACGATAAAGATTGAAGCAAAGAAATTAAGGGTTTAGATATAAACAAAAGTTAGCAACTTGTAGTAGAAGTAGAAAGAATCAATTTCCATATGTTTAATCTCACCGAGCTTCTAAGTCACTGTTTGCCTGTACCCATGTACAATAATTGAATGTGAGTTTTTATTCATTTTGTAGTGAAACACAAATAATTTTAGAAAAATGTGTTAAATTGAGAAAGCTTTTATAAGCAATACATATATTTGGATATGAACTGTCTGCCCTGCAAATTGCAAAATATAGTATTTTACCTATTCTAAGATTAAAAAAAGAAATAATACAATATGCCGAAGCTGATGGAAAGAATCATTCTTCCTCACCGGAAGAATCAGTTCTGCTTTAATTCTGTTTTGCTCATCCAAGCACAAAGGGCAAGGGCTCCAAGGAAAAAAGGGGAAAAGTTTATGTACAGTTTAGGTATCCACTGGCAAATGAACAATAGGAAAAACATTATGGTAAGTCTTGGAATATCAATTAATTAACTTTTGGCATTTTTAGAGTAGTATATCTTTCCAAGTGGGTATGGCTTTGTTCAAGACACGATACAGTTAACAAACCCACACTGGAAGGGATGGGTTCAATTTTCTTTTCTATTGTGTCCCCATTAAATAAAAAATTCTCCACATTGTGCAAATCTTCTCTTATGAAATAATTCTGTAACAGACAAATGAAACCTTGTATTAAAATGAAAGAATCTGTGTACCAAAATAAAACTGCATCTACAGCACTAGAGGTTTTTAAGACTCCCAACCACTTCTATGAACTGTTTAACCTCTCAGACTGTCTCACTTCAAGGTGTTTAGTCATTAAACTGTATGGTGACAACACAGAGATTATTTCTAGAAAAAGGACTGAGACAATTGCCTCTGTGGTAATACTATTTGAATCCCTTCTGACATGTAGATTCCCATTGAAATTTGGGAGGGATGATATAAAAGGAGAGGAAATTGCCTGCTATGCTCAACAATGGTGAAGCTACCACTCAAATCCTGTTCAGTTTTGGGCCCCTCACTACAAGAAGGACATTGAGGTGCTGGGGTGTATCCAGAGAAGGGAATGGAGATGAGGAAGGGTCTGGAGCACAAGTCCTGTGAGGAGCAGCTGAGGGAGCTGGGGGTGTTCAGCCTGGGGGAAAGGAAGCTCAAGGGGGATGGTTTTGCTCTTTACAACTGCATGAACGGAGATTGTAGCCAGGTGGGGGTTGGCCTCTTCTCCCAGGCAACCAGCAACAGGACAAGAAGAAACGGCCTCAAGCTGTACCAGGGAAGGTTCAAGCTGGCCATTAGGGAGAAGCTCTTCACAGAGAAAGAAGCCTTCACAGAAAGGATGAGTAGATACTGGAACAGGCTGCCCAGAGGGGTGGTGTACCATCCCTGGGGGTGAAGATTGGCCTCTTCTCTCAAGTAACAAGTGATGGGACAAGAGGAAATTATCTCAAGTGGAACAAGGGGAGGTGTAAATTAGTTATTAGGAGAAGTTACTTCAACAAAAGGGGGAGGATCATACACTGGACTAGGCTTCCCAGGGATGTTGAGTCACCATCCCTGGAGGTATTTAACAGACATGTAAATGTGGCACTTGGGGCCATAGTTTGGGGACTGGGAGTTTATGGGTGACCAGCTGGACTAGAGGATTTTAAAGGCCTTTTCCAAGATGAACAATTCTTTGGTTCTCTGAAATTACTTTTCCCTGGAGACATTTTCTGCAATAAGTTTCTAGTATGTAATGCTTTATTGCATTATTGGAGTTATTGAATTCTGAAAGGTGTTCTATTTTCCACCTCTTAGCAGTCATAACTTCCAAATAATGAGTGTGTGGACTTATTAAGTCAGTGATCCCTGAAGCTACTGACAGTTCAATGTCCTTTAAGCTGCAGATCTCACTTTGAAGAGCAACACTGTCTTTGAGAATTGATGGAGAAAATATATTAGATTAATATGCTGTTTAAATAACAGTTAATAACAATAAGACATCTTTAAGCTCATTACATTCTAGCAAACAGCACTCTTTGACCTCCTTCAGCCTACTGACTATCAGTCTTTCTTATGTCTGCAGAAGTCTCCTGTGATCACTCAATTCTCAATGAAAAGGATTTCTGAAAATGCCATCAGGCAATTAGGGAAAACAAATGCATCTGACTGACCGGGGCCTGCCAGGATTGTGAGGGTGGTAGTAGGAAATTAAGCAACGGGTGTTCCTGCCAGACAGAACATGCTGTGAACATGTGGCTGCGTTGGATTGCTAACAATGGGGATAAACAAATGTGAAAGTGTGAGCTTTTACAGAAATTCATACATTATATATTTCTTTTACTGGAAAATGAAACCTTATAAAAGAGGGGAAAAAAGAAAGTAGTAGAACCAGCTGGCATGGAAGTACAAGAGCATTAGAGGAAAAAGAAAATAAATAAGAGGCTGAAGTCTTTCACTCTACAAATGAAAGGAGGAAAAATACCTAAATTTGCCAACTGAACCTGCTGTTAATAATTAGACTGAGGTTGCTGAGAAAATGAAACACTATTTTTTTACTTCAAATTTTAATTCATAAAACAGGCACTAATCTTGTTCATTAGACCTGCCGGCTGGAGCCACGTGCCTGGCTGTTGGTTAGCAGTGCTGTGCTGTCTACCTTGTGTCTGGGGACTTTTAAAAGTGTCTTCTGGTTTGTGTTCTTAACAGAGAACAGTGGAACTTGGTCTCAAATCACAAGCCTAGGCCTCTAACTTTAAAAAAAACTATGGGTAAAGTTCCTACTCCAAGTACTGTAATTAAGCCCACTCCTTTGGATAGATATTTTTTGTTTATTTATTTGCTTGGCTTTTAGTTGTTTTGTTTGTTTGTTTTTAATGGTGTGATGGCTTTAAAGAGAAAATATTACAAGAACAGCAGAGAATCCCACAGAGTTGGGCTTTATCAGAGCAGTGATACAATTCATCCGTGGGTTTATGGATTTTATTTGTATCTCTGAGTACAAATCAGGGGAGTTCAGGAGTTCGGACTACTCATCTAACAGATTAAAAACCACTGAGATACATCCTAGTCCCTGTTTCAGATAGAGTCCTGTTTCTAGTTGCCAAATTTACTAGCACATATTACTGGCAAGGCAGTCAAGGGTAGGAATAACTGGTTAGATTCCCTTTGTAGTGCATTGTCAATGCTGCAGTAGTATATGGCCACAGTAATAAAATCAAGATTCTAGCTTGGAGCAACCAGTAATTTACATTTTAACAGAATAGAGAACCAGATGATCAGTTAACCTCAAAGTAATAGACTTTTGTATTGGGACATTTCTTTCTGTATAGAAATATATTGCCAACAAAAATCATAAAATTCCAATCACTGATTGCTGTCTGAAACACTGATTGGACAATTAAGTCAAGGCTATGTATTTGAATCTTAATTTTGCTCAATATATTTTCTGGAGGCATTACAAAGAAGACATTTGGATATATTAAAATACTTTAGATTGGGACACCCAGAAAACAACAGCTTGTCCTAAAATATTTGTTTAATTTAAAAAGCATTCACACAGAAGAAAACAGAGGACAAACTAACCTTCTATTCTACCTTTAGTATGAGTGGGAAGGACACTCCTGGTGCACACTCCTTAATCTTGCAAATATATGCAATTTACAATACATGCAATATGGGAGGGGAGAGAGAGCCCAGAAAGGTGGCAAATGCTCCATCCCCAGAACAATTTAAGGTCAATTTGGACAGGGCTCTGAGCAGCTGTTCCAACCCAAACTATTCTATAATTCTATAATAATTCTATAATTTTATATATGCAAAATCAACTTCTACTGTAGGCTTTTGCCTTGTGTTCCATTTTAAGGCACAAAATCTTTACTCTTGACTTGACTGATATTTACAGAGGAGTTATGTACAGTCAGTAGGAGTGAGAGTAATCGTTCCTAAATTTAACCATCTAAAGGTGTAAGCTATTTACCAAGACTCCATTTATAGTCACTGAATAAATTTAGACACCTCCAGATTCTTTCTCCTCTTTCTTAAGGTCCTGGCTAATTAATCACCTTCTTCAGGAGTCTGTCTCTCTTTTCCAGTACAGAGACCCAGTGCAGGCAGCTTACAACAGTAGCTTAAAGCATAGTTGGTTACAGGCAAGTAAGAAGATTTGCACCTTACAGTCCAAAAATTTTTTCCTGTGTATCTATATTGGGTCTCTTATATATTAGAGATTTATAACTATAAAGTCTGTACTAAATCCAAATCAATACCATGATAGCTTAGTAAAGATATAGGCAGTTAACAGTATAGAGCATGTGTGGAAAATGCCTGTAATTTAGTAGTATTGTGGGCTGGTTTCAAAACAAGGATTACAAATCAAGTGGGTGAATTGCAGTTTAGATGTTCCCTATTAACCTGTCCATACCAAGAATTTGACATTTAGTATTGCAAAATTCTGGCAGGGGCTGAGATGGCTGAGGCTAGAAACATTTTCTCATATCACTTACTGAAGGGTAAGAAATCCAGTACATTCAGTGATCTTGCCTCTCACATCGTAAGTTGGAAAATACTTAGATGCTGAGTATCCTGGGATTTATGCATCCATAGAACAAAGAACAGTTGTTTGAGGACTTATTTTCTAATGAAATAAATGAAATCCATAATCGTTAATCACCTTGGGCTTTTGGCTTTCTGCTTTCCAGAGAGAACCTTTGGCTGTTATATGTTGGTGACAGTTTCAGATATTGTTTGAATATACAACACATATCCATGTGTGTGTACATGTCTGCATCTCTCTATATATGAATTTCATAATGAAATAGATCATAGATCATATGATTCATAGATCATGAATGAATAATATTCTTAAAGGTATAGACCATAATATCTATCAGCTGCTAAATAATTAAGTTTTCTCAATGTTAAGATTATGAATAAATTTGATGATATTGCACTTAAAGCTCTAAGGCTGGAGAGAGAGAGAGACTGGAGTTATTTAACATAAATTCATTGTTAAAGACATCTCTTTTTTCAAAGGACAGAAAAATTTAACTCCAGGGATGAGTAGTCCCTTCTGCTTCCGTAATATCAGGGAAGAGAGGCATCGTCTTCTGCAAGTACCTGTGTCTCTCCACTGACTGTAGAGGGAAATAAAACAGCTTCCTGAAGTTAACTTAGCTGATGTTGCACTTGATTCTTAACTAGCAACACTAAGACTTTGTTGTGATTTTCTTTTTGATCTGTCTTTTTCTGACTCCTCAGTCTACTTACTCAGAATGGAAGCATGGGCATGTACTTTACTAGAGTGGGATCCAACTTTTATGAGTGCTGCTGGCATTTTAGGAAAACAACAAAGGTAAGTCTGGATCAAAAATCCTTGATTCTGCAGTCAACAGTTGGTAAAAGAGTAATTCTGCTGCAGGCTGGTTTTGAAATTCTGGGGCAATGGTTCACTGTTGACTCAGAGGGAGTAGTGAGACCTATAGGATGACCAATACCTGGTGTTTTGTTTGGGAACCTGCCATTTAAGTATTTGAGCACAGGCCAAACCTTATTCTGATTAGCTCCTCTGAGGTGGCAGGACAGTGACACCACAGGCAAAAACAATACCTTTGTCAGCTATAACTTAAACACATGTACTGCTAGGTAAAGTCTTCCAATGCTGATAACAAAGAGATCTATTGCTTGACCCAAATTAGACTCTTTGTGTAGTGGGTCTGTCAGACTACTCAGTCATTAGAAAACAATCTAGTTGTATGCAGACAGAATAATCGTTCTGGATAGGGTTTCAAACAGGTCTCAGGAAGTGAGTCACTCAGCCTCCTTGAAAAGTGAATGGTAGCTGGAGACCTGTTTCTTGAGACACCTTTCAAATCTTAGCTTATGTTACAGTATGGCTGTTATCCAGCCTTGGGGCATTGAAAGGGTTTTCTTTCTCTTTGCTTTCAATTTTTATGCCAAATTAAAACTATGAGGGCCTAAAGTGCATTTACACCAAAGCAACTTTCCACAGACTTAGTCATATAAAGAAGCCTTGTAGTAGGTATAAATATGATTTATACTCACTTTAAGACTCATTTCCACCACCTGAGTGGTGTGAAGCAACCTTTGTTGAAATCAGATTCAGGTCTGCACATTCCAGAAAGCAGCCAGGTTATGTTGCTCAGATCTGCTGCTGCAGAAGTGCTCTGCTCCAGTTGGCAATAGGGCAGCAAGATTGCCTCACTATCCAAACAAATTGTTCAGACTCTCTGTGTCTTTCCAGTGTTCGTTCTACTTGAGAAAATTACATCACTATTCAGAAAGACCTTTTCAGTCTTTGAGAGACTTCTTTTAATTTTGCAGAATAGAAAGACAGAGATAGGAAAGAGAAAGCAGATTAGCTGCCTGGGTACTCTTTCTTAAGAAGTTGTATAAATGATAGGGAAGTGTAAACTCAGCTAACAGTTATTTAATTTTATAATAGAGGATTTACAATTGGCAGTAGGTCTCTTTAGAAAAATATCCTTAATTCCCATATAGGTGTGGTGGGAGTTTGTTTTGTTTTGTTTTTGTTTGTTTGGTTGGTTGTTTTTGGGTTTTTTTAAGAATGCAGAGTGTCTTAGGAAGCATAAAAGATCGAAGTTGGATCCAAGCTATTCTGAAGGAATACCATCTGGGTTAAGGGACCAAAGTAAGGTTTTAGCTTTGTTTTAAAAGGGAAATTACTTTATGTTATGACTCATCAGAACAAGTTAATTTTCCTATTAGCATGTTTTACCTTAAAGCTATAATTTTATTTTCAAATCCATAACAATACATCTGGATTGCATTTTGGAAATGAAGTTGATCTGTAAATATGACCCGAAGCTTTTAAAAAACAACAAAAAGATCCCTTGCCCTCATATTTGAAAGTAATGAACATCAATGAAGTGCTTTGGCGTGCATTATTATTACAGAGTGCCTATAAGCGATTTCAATAACATTATCCAATTAATCTTCCTGAATTTCTGAGATGTAGATAGAGTTATTTACTTAACTCCTTTTGCAATTGAATGACAATTAGAAACAGCTTGAATGACTTTCCCAAAATGTTGCCAAGCATCATTTGCAGAGGCAAACTTAAAAAATCTTTTCTCAGGTTCTAAAATAATCATAAATTCCTCTTGTCATTTTTATAATTATGAAGGAATATGTCCTTTCAACTGACCTTCCTTTACACAAAAATAAGTTTTGCTATGTTCTTATGTCTCTGTATTGTGCAGCTCTTGAAAGTTCTGTGATGATTGTAGTATCTCCTCAAAATTTGTAAAAGATGTCTGTCATGAGAGTGCTTGACCTTTGCCAGTAACCCAGGTACTCAATGCATCACCTCACTGCCTTCCCGACACGCATATAAAACAGTGTGACTTTATATTTCCTTTTCCAATTACTCACAATCTAATTTAAGCTGTGTTTTGCAAGCACTTTTTTATTTTCCCAAATGACAAGTGTATTAGCTAAGACTGTCAGCCTAGCTGCCAGCTCCCCCAAGCAAGCCCAGCACGCTGTGACCTCATGCACGCAGCACGCAGGATTGACTGGGGGCTCCTAGGAAATAGATGTGAAGCCTGAGCCCTGTCTTAGCTGCCTTGGTAAGCATGTTTTATGATAAACTTTATCTCATTATGGGAGGGAAGGGGGAAACTTTGGTCAAAGTCCAACTCTAGAGCTTATGTTGAGGCTGAACTTTTCTGCTCTCCAAGTCTGCCATATCAAATTAGGGAGAATAAAACCGGCTGCTTGCCCGATTATTTATAACATCACAGGAAACTTGGAATGACTTATTAAGGATGGAAATAGTTCTCTTTCCTCAGAAATGGATCTTGCTTTGCCAAGATACACAGTGACTAACTGTGTGTAAGAGTGGTACACAAATACCTTCCACGTTGAAGGTTATTAAAATATACCTGGCCTCGTTTATCAGCACTTACATGATACGCGTTTATCCACACAAAATACTTTACAAAAAGCTCCAGGGAGCCCTGCTCAGTGTCTTTAGGGGCAGAAACAAATCTAACAGTAAAAAGAATCCAACAAACCAAGCCCATAAATCAGTAAGCTTTTTGTATCTTTGTCAGTGTCAATGAGTCTTTAGTCTGGACCTTGACAAATATTTTTGTACAACTTAATAGCTACTGACCACATTGGCTTTTCATTAAAAGTTAAGTTGTTAAGTCTGTTCCCCTGAATATTATGAGAATAGATCTTGGAAATGCAGGACAGCATTAGAAGCAGGAAAGTTTAGTCTGGGGGTTATTAAAGGAAATTTTGTGTTGGATTTAACTTCTAACTCACTGAGTGGCCATATGGGTAGTTGTCTCACCTCACTGTTCCATCATCCTTAACACAGGGCAATTAAACTGACACACAGGTGCTGTGAACCAATCTTTATCAAGAGTTTTGATTCATAAAATGTGAATATCTTATTAATGAAGAGGACTTAAAATGGGAAAATAGCACATAATATTTTGAAAGGGAACTGCATAGGATTCGTCTTCATAGGCCAGTAATTCTGGCTTGGTACTTATTGATAGATAATTTACAGGGAAAATCTGGGAGATGAGGTTGGGGGAATCTAAATATCATGGATGAAATTAAATTAATCCAGCCCATTCCAGAAATGTCACAATACTGCAACTGTCTGCATTTCAAAAACAGTATTCCAAAGAGCACAGATTCGGACATCTGCATGACTGTGACAGTCCAAGTTAGTTTACAATAAAAATTGCAAGATGAGTGCAAGCCTGTAGGGTTATAAGGAAGTGAGAGAAAGCCGACTTTGACTTAGATATCAGGAAAATTACATTAACTACAGCTTTCACTTTTTTCTTGTTATATGTAACTGTTACTTCCTGAGCTATCTGTACAAATAAAATGACTGTTGGTTTATCACTTCATCCTTTACTTCATGTGCTGGTAGCTTTGCGAAAGAGAAATCTTTCTCAGAGATGTCAAGCTCATTGTCATCTTTGTGAATGAAATGGGCAAAACAGACTGTGTTATGAGTTTTCTGTTCATGATGAAGCTGATAGAGGAAGAGAGCTCTCAGAGAGTTTAGAATAGATGAGGACTGATCCTTTATTTCTACATTTCATCCGCTAAATAGAGCTCTTTCTAGGACTACTGATATCCCTTAATTTCTGACTAGGAGTTTTTTGAAAAACCTGCGGAAATGCTGTTTCTACATTTTTCAAATTATTTGGTGACCATTTGACAACACTAGGATCTAACTGCCTTTTTTTAGGTATTCAGAAGAGAATACACCATGCACACCCTGATCCATAGGGCAAGGTTCAATGCACTCTATCTTGAACTTTCAAAAATGTGGTCAAGGGTTCAAATCTTAAGTACTGGCCAACTGCTCACTGACTCAGTGCCTCAGAATTAGATGCAAGCCTGAGGAGCGAAATCCATAGTGCAACATGGGACGTCTAAACTTTCCAGTGCAATCCTCAAACATAATTCATATCAGCCAATATATTTGATGGTGGATGTCTAATCTACACATTTGAAAATGTCAGGGAGGGAAGCGTCTAAAATTTGGTTTCTTCTGAATTTAGGCACTTATCCATAGACCAAATTAGGTTCTGTGGAACTAAGATTTGCAAATGCTTTGCCTGTGGTTCTATAAGTAAGTCATATGAAGTGTCAGCAGACAGCTCTCTCCTGCATCTCTTTCAGAAGATAGCCAGCGAGAAGAGGGAGGAGGAGGAGGTGATATTACTGAAGAGGTTTTGCATAACAGTCTTGCTATGCAAGTACTTTCCGCCTTCTCCTGACCTATTTTTGAATGGAAGTGGCTGTGGGAGCTCTGCAATGTGCTGCCACTGCTGCTGTCACTGTGTGTGAAGGGAGCTCGAGGCACACCCACTGAGCCGGGCCCCTCAGCAAACCGAGCACGACACGCGGCTCTGCATCCCAGATGGCCTGGGTGTGCAGGATGTGCCCCGCGCTCAGCTCAGAAGGTGACATATTTTGATGTGTGCAGAGACACCCCAGGCTAGAAAACTTAGATGCTTTAGACATGTGAGTACATACCAGCTTTTTAGATCACCCTTCTGGATATGTTTAAATTACAGTTTGAGTGTATGGTAGGTGCTTAAGTGCTGTTTTGGATTTTACCTTGGATTGTTTGGACATTGTCTCTGCATAAGTTTTGGTAATTTTACTTTCTAAGCATCAAACTAGCATATGATTTTTTTTTGTTCACAACAATGTGGTGTAGCAGAGAAGCAAAAAAAAGTCTGATTTGAGAAGTTATTTTTATTCCATCTTCTGGAACATGATGAAAGTTTTAAATCAGCTTAGATTTTACCCCAAATCACAAGATACATAAAATTTCAGGAAAAAACCACCATAACAGTTTAGTCCCTGAACTCCAAAAGTTCTGCCTATTCAATTTTGAGATGTTTCTGTACAACTTGTGAGTTTCTTGTTTGCTTCTTTGTTTTCTTTGTGGCTTTTTGTTTGTTTGTTTGTTTTTCTTTCAGATGTTGTACATCTTTCTCTTAATGTTTGTCACTGTGTAAATGGGTAAGTGGTATAATTCAATTTTTCTGAGCAATCTCACAAAAATATATGGATAAGAAGGAAGCCCATAAGAGAGAAAAGAGTGTATGGAAAAAGTATAGAAACATTTCTGACTTTCTCTGTGGCTTTAGAATGGTCTTACAGAGGCTCTTATGAATATCTTTATAACTTTTAAAAAGTCTCTAAGTACAAAGGGTAAATCCTGAAAGGCTAACTGGATGGACAGTGAGGTAGTAAAAAAGATACAGATGTACTTGTAAACCTTCTCACCAGCAAAGGAAACAACTTATTCTCTCCACTCAGTCTAATTGTTTCTCTAAAAACTGAACCTCCTCATTCAACACATAAAATCTGTCATTTTTTCCCCCCATTTCTTATTTTATTTTTCCTTTACATACTTTTTAAGATTAAGCTGAAGACATGCAATTTCATTAAATACAATTAGAGTGACTTGAGTGGTTTGTCATGCAGAACTCTCAAGTATAGAGATCTCAGAGACCTCGATCCTCTGAGGTCCCTCAGTTCACAGGCATGGTGTCCAACAGACAGAGTACAGCAGACGCTGAGACAAATAAGGGCAAGAATATGTGATTGTGAACAATTGAGTTATCCTGTTAAATGAGTTCCTACACGGAGTAAGTGTGATTTTCTGCCTACATCATAATGGTGCTGAATACTAACTATGCAGATACATGAAGAAAATAAAAGGCTGATGACTATCAGCTATCAGATCTGTCCTCCTTGTTCCTTGTTTTAGACACATCATAAGCACAAGAATCAACCCTGACCCTATTTCTGGTAAGGTTCTTTTTCACGCCTCTACTGATTTCAAGCCAAATTTGTAGCTTGTGGACAATAATCTGTCAATCTACAGAGATGATGGTGTAGATGGACTCCTTTTGATGAAACAAGAATTTATTTAAACCACCTCAATCTTGAAGTGAAGCCAGTCCCAAATTTTCCTGGAGTTTTTAAGACAATTTTTAACTGTTAAAAAGTTATATATAAAGTGAAATTTATATGCATGTGAATAAATACATATTCATGCTCACTTTTATTTTTGCATTTTTGAGTTCCAACTGGCCTTTTTCTTGGTATATCTTATCCAAACAGAAGAAGGAAGTTTCAAAAAGTTTTCAGAAAAGCCAGCTGTCACTACATTTCCTGAGCATCTCCACTGTGATCTTCTGGGTCTCTGGAATACTGCTTGGGTCACAGGGGGACATTCCATACAGGGCACTGCACTTCCTGCACAGACTATCAGCAATTTTTATATTGAGTCTTATTTAGAGATATTTTTAGATATCCATAAGATTAGAAGATGGGAGTGAACCATATTTTGTTTTCTCTTGTACTACATATATCCATTTCGTTAGCTTAAAGCTAGGAAACTGTAGCTAAGCTGAGGAAAACTGAAGGAAGCAGTCTAAATTTTGATGTCAATGAATAGAGTGACTCTTCTAAGATGACTTTTACTTTGGTCTTGTTCCCATATTTCTTAAAAATTAGTATGTACATGATTTTTCTGTCCACAAAATATTCAGTGCCAAGAAAAATATACCTTTAAATATTATATTTAATCACTCCCACCCTATTTTTTTTTCAGATTTTTCCACCTTCTGTTACAGTCATCACCCTTAGATTAAGTCTAGAGAGAGAAAAAGATAAACAAGAGGAGCTGGAGATCTGTTGATGTTGTATGATGACACATTCACACTTATATAAGTGTCACAGAACTTCTTTCTTACTGTGACATTCTTCTTAATAAAGACAGTGGTTTTGTTGGAAACTGTTCATGCTTACACCAGGGCTAAATTTGTTTCTAATTATCTGGCACAATTGCCACAGCAGAGCATGCTCAGTATGCCAGCACTACATAGATAGGGAGTTTGTGAGAAGAAACATGCTCTGGATTTGGAATGTGAAAACCAGCTGAGGAGTTCACCACAAGGCAGGGGTGTGAAAACTTTACTTAGAAGTTGTTTTTTTCCCCACTGTGTCCTCCCTGCAGCTGATGGAGTAATAGAGTTGTAATGGTTTGCTTACAGGCAGTCAATTAGGCACCTACAGCTACTCCACAGGGTGTAGATTTTACATGAGTGGCTTATTCTTAAGTAAAAAGAATTACTGCACATTTTGCTCTAATGTTCTCCATTTCTAAACATTAATAGATTATTTATTCCAAATCTCATCACACTCTTATGCAAGGTCTTTGTTTCCTTTTCTGCCCTCTTTACTATCAGGGTAGTATTGACATAGACTGATTTGTGATATCCCACTCTAACACACAGCATGTTGTTTTCCTGCATTAGTTGTATTAGAATGCCCAGGTTAAAGGATCAGTTTAAATTGAGCAACTTATAGGAAGACTATGAATCTGAAAGAACTAGCAATGTTGAATTTGTATCATGAATCCTGAAGCTGATATTGCACTGTGTGGTTTTGAAGGGACAGTACTGCTGGAGATGTTTTTAAAAAGAAATCAGTCTAAGCCTCTGACAGTTCTTGAAAACTTAAAGTCAAATATTATGTTACAGCTTTTCCATATAAACAAAGAGTGAAATGTAGACTGCATATGGACAAATTATTGAAAACAGGGAATGATGGTAACTATCCTTACTTTCCCCAAGCATTTGAGCACAATTCATAGAGTTATAAGTACACTTATACATGGCCTATTCTGGAAACAATTTAAAGTCTTTTCTGCTCTATGTAAATGCAGACACACACATGCATATACAAAGAGACATAGAGATAAAGTATAGATAATATTTTATACTTCTTAAATTATTAAAAAACGAAATAACATAGGCAATCATAGATGAAATCAGGATAGTCCCATACATCATGTCTTAACTCCTCTTAAACAGTTTCTCCTGTCCCCCACATCCAATTTATACATTCCAGCCATTGTAGTCTCTTATCAACACTTCACCCTCTCATCCCCACCCCCATGTCCTTCCTTTTCTTTCTCTTGTCCTTCTCCCACTGTGGTCTTTAGAGTGGAATGTGGGTGGGATTAAGTTTAGGCTGCCGGCAGGCAGACGGCAGGAAAAGGCTGTATATACAAATGTGTCCCAGGTGTCCTAACATGTCCTTGCCACACAAATGGTCACACTTGCTGTTGACAGGATGACAAACTTCAGCCCAGGATCAGTGCCTGTAATAAGACAATGATGTCACTGGCTCTACAGACTGTTGTGGAAGAGGGAGTGCAGCTATGATGTGAATACAAACAGCTGTAAGTATTTTATTTCATAGGAAGATCATTTCATGTACGAGATAGTTTCTCTGTCTTTTCTGTCTCTTTTTCAATATTTAATATATCTTCTTTTGACTATTGATTAATTTACAAATAATGTCATTCATATCTATAACACAAAGTAAATAAACTTGTATAAATGCAATACATCTGTTAATAGTCACTGAGGGGTCTTTTTAAAGAGTAATAACTATCTCCAGCTTATAAAAGATTTAATGTCTAGCCCAAAAAACTTTGGATGTTGACATATGGATGTTGGCACATCTATTGTTATTACACCTACATTTGCCAGATTCCATAAAACACTGCCAATCTCTACACACTCGCCATGCATTTAACTCTCTCTCCAAGGAGAGGTGGGATTTTATAGTGTCTATTACACAGCAAGGAACACATATGAGAACTTTGCTAGAAAGATATATAAAAATATATATGTTTATACACATAGAGACACAAAATATATTTATTTTGGTTATTTATTCATTTAAAAAAAAAGATTTCACAAGGGAGTAATATAGAAGGTATGTTTTCTAGACTAGTTGTCACTTTGGGGTTCATTATTTAACATGTTTGTTTCAGAATGGAGTGTATCAGAAGAAGTATGGCTGTTATTTATTAAATATTGCCCCATGCAGTGATTTTTTTTTTTTAAGATACCCACTCATTAACTGATTTCTTACGAATTTTGCAACAAGGGAGTTCAGAAAAAAGATGAGAAGGGGAGAAAGATACACACTCCAGTCCAGAAAAAATATATTTGATATAGGAGTTAACATGTGCTATACATTATCAATGTTCTCCAGGCTGCTTTTGTCTAAGTTCAAAGCAGGAGCTGCATTTCATAGCCACTATACAGGATACAGAGCACAAACCTCTAATGCACATCTATGAAATGGTGGCTTGGACAGAATCCCCACACCATGGCTGTCTGGAATAGTAGGAGTGCATTTCCACAGATTTATCTGTCAAAAATATTCTCATTTTCTTACAAATATACTTTAAGATTTTGATTTCTAGGACAGATCAGCATACTTTTGACCCCTGTAGAGCACTGCCAGTCACAGGAACACCAGGTTCAGGCCTGCCTAAAGAGGGAATTTCTGCAGCACATTAAGCCTTTTCTAGGGAAAATCATTCTGTGTGTGCTGGTATCTTAGGAGTGGCATTTAAATAAATGCAGACACAGCTAGAACCTAGCAGAGTAAATAGGACTAGCAGAAAGAGGGAAATGTATGGAAAAATGGTCTCTAGCCCAGCAGCATTAAGGGAGACTGAGAACAGCTCTAAATGCAGTTGCTTACAGCTCAGTGCTTCAGCAGTCGGAGCTATGGGTTTAGAGCTGCTGTATGAGGAATTTCATCTTGAAGGTCAGAGGTGAAGATGATGATTTCAGTGTGCTGGAAGTATCTTTGCCCCCAAAATAAAAAAAAAACCAGAAAAAAATCCCAACAGTCAAATTTTTTTTCTTCCTAACAGTGTATGCTCTCTAAATTATTAACACGTATATCTTTAATATGCAGAAATTTTATTTTACAACATATTTAAGAATCTGTGCTTGAAGGTTACTCTGTATCTCAAGAGCCTTCTGAGCAACCCAGTCCAGTTTGCACAATCCACAAGAATAGATGCAGTTTCATTAGAGGGCTAAAGTCCTTCTGGTGTGTTTGAAAGTATCTGCCAGAACTGTCTCAGTGTATGAAACATAATCAACTTTCTTAACTGTTCTGAGAAATGTTAACATTTTCTACAGAATGTATTTTATCCAGTTCAAAGAGAATCTTTGGAATCAAATATTCAAAACTCCCAAGTCTTCAACTGAAAACATCAATGCAAGATCAAATTTCTTGATTTGGATAAGAGATCAGGATTTACCAAAGTGCTTTGATTTTAAGTTTTCAACTGAAAATGGAAGATATATTTGGAAAGCACCACCTAGAGCACCTCTGTCTTCCAGAGACATTCTACATTGCCATCCACTGAAGAAATGACAAGGCAATATACTCCTGACAATTCTGGTCCAAGGTTTTTTACACACTCACAGGATTTTCTGTTCATGCATAAGAGCTGCACAGCTGTGAATTTTAAGTTGAAAGACCCAATTACACTGACTTTCCATAAACTATTTTCCAGTCTATTGTGTTCTGATAGAGGGAATCAAACCAGATATCCTTTCTGGACAAAAGCCCAACCAGAACCAGATTGCCTGACATAATTCACAGGTTTCCAGTGTACACTGAGTCTTCTACACACAGTTTCACTAACAACTTGGCATGCATTCAATGGTGGCATCATTTGAAGGGACAGAGACTCACAGGAAAATTTTTGTGCTAGATTCTGTTTCCTGAAATTGCTTTGCTTAAGGGATCAGTGCACAGGCTTCCTGGAGTTTCCTTTAATTGTTTGTGGAGATCTGTGTTGCAGCTACGGAACAAAACCACTGTGAAACAGATAACTTTAGTGGGCTTTGACTTATTTTGACATTTTATTTTATAATTTATACGTGTAACCAACCAATTCTATTTAACTCTGTTGTGACTAGTCTGTGTGTAGTGACATCCTAGACCAAATGTGACAGGTTGTCACCACAGACAACTACCGATGGAATTTCTTTGGCAGATCAGTCAGTAGCAGTTGTACTTCTGATACTATGATTGTAGGCATTATATCTGCACTGCAGTCATGGGTGAGTTCTGTTTTGTACACAGTTTGGAGGTAAATTTATTAAGCTGTCAATGCTGTAATCTAAATGTACAATATTAATGTCAGCTCTATTAGGTGGGACTGATATTTAGAAAGAGCTATAATTTTTGGAAAAGCCTAATTTGCATAGTGAATTTGCCATCAATGTCTAGAAGACAGCACTACAGGAGATGTTACTACTGCATCCTCTTTCAATGTGTTTAAAAACAGATGGCAACAAACATACTAAGCAGTAGAGTGAAATCTTTCCTTTTGTTTGCCTAACCCCCTCTTGGTGCAATGATCCTTTGGGTCTTGTGCACAGGTACCAAAATCCATGCTAAATAGCAGTGTAGAAGTTAAATAAAGGAGGAGGATTCAGATTTAACCAGATGTAGGGAGGGATACAATACAAAGATTTATGTAACTGATACCCACACATCTCCTCAGCTGACCATTTCATTATTCTTCTGCCAAGGCTTTAAGCTGCTGCCACACAGCTGTCTATTTTATTTATTTATTTGTCTAAATGTTTGAGATTATGTTTCAAACTGCAGCTTTGCAATCTTTTTGCAACATTTTTCAGCTGGATTCTCTCATTGCAATGTTGGTGGAATCCACCTTTAAAATTGCTTTAAAAAAAGATTAAAAAAAACCCCAAACAAACCACAAAAAAGAGGAAAAGGTTCCACCTCTTCAAAGAGCAGATGATTTTTGACTCATAACATCCTATCCAACTAATAGTACTTATTTGTTTGGAGAGGTTTTGGCCAACCTTCTAAACAATGATAACTGCCTTTACTAGTATCGTGTAGGCCAGATGTGAATTGAAGTACCCACTACAGAGTACTGCCCCCATCTTTTTTCCCCTTGGATGATCCACTATTAAAGTGCTTAAGGATAGTTCTGGTCACCCTAACTCACTGGCTTACTCTCAAGGACCTGTCATTGTCCCAGAGTTTCTGGCCAACTTTCCTCTTGAATGAGAAAAATGGACAGAAATACCTGATTAAAGTTTAAATTCAGTCTGAAAGAGATGACATAAATATTATTTTTGTTTTGTTTTAAGAACTGGGTACTTAAATAAAATAATGCAACTCATACTTTTAAGCTCTTGTGAATGTGAAAAAAATCATGATTAGCATGGTCCTATGTCTACTACGTATATAGAAAGAGTTACTATTTACTTTAATGCCACAGTATTAAGTTTTATTTCTCATTGACCACCACTGATTTAAAGATAAATTCTGCCAACTTGACGAACAAGGAAGGCACCCCTATGAAAAGTCAAACAAGTTTTATAAAAGCTGCTAAGATAGTGCAGGCAGGTAGCTATAAACTCAATATTGCTGTTCATTACAGGATCCAAAGAAGTTCTCCATGTTTCTGTCATGGGTCAATGTCTACATGGATAATTATTCTTATGCAGCATAATAGACTGTGCTGCAAAGACCCCTGAAATAATGCCACCCTGGTCACATGGACGTGATTAGAGACACATTTCTACTAGGAATTTAAAGCTGTGTCTAAGCAAGTGTTTTTTCAACTATCTTTCAACAAGAATACACTTTCTCTGATCCTTTTATATAAATATAGAGAGAGAGGTGTAAAGGTTATTAAATCTGCAAGTTTGGGTTAGTTCTCCAGCATATTATGTGATATATAAAAACCACCTGTGCCTGATTGAAGAATGGGAGGAATGCTGAATATCATACTGGCAAAAAAAATACATAGAGGACTAAAGAGAGCAAATATACTTATTCAGATGAGAAATGGACAGAGAAATCCAGACAGTAGATATAAAAATGAAAATATTTAAACAAAAAAAATCTATCCAAAAGCAGTTACATAAATTGCTTGCAAACTGTTATGCTCATAATTTAATATTAAAATGTTTAACTAAGAATTATATTTGTTGTATGCTATTAGCTAATTCAGAAACAGAAAAAAGGATAAATTTAAAATATTTAGTAAAAGTGGCTTACTAATCTGTCATGATTTTGCTAATGCTTTTGCAAGCATATTTCCAGTTCTACCTTGTGCTGGGGGAAATCTTGTTTTGGCAGGCTCAAATATAAAATGATCCGGACTTTCCTTCATTATTATTGATGGTATTGAGTACTTAAAATTTTACCTATTAATGGGGATTTACTATGTGTTTTTGTTTCTATCTTCATGGTGTCGTTACAGTGTAATGGCTTAAAGGGAAGAAAGCTAACATTTGCAGAAAAAAGGTTTGTTTGGTTGTGAGTTTTTTTGGTGGATAATATAATAAAGGTTAAAAAAAGTGGACAAGTTTTAATGATCAGTATCTTGGTGAAAACATATTTAATCAGAAATACTGCTAATTTTCTCTGCATGTAAGCCTTTATTCTATTTGGTTTAAGTTCCACAAGTAGGCAAATTTCCAAGAATGTAGAGGACCAGCCTTTCCAAACAGTTTTGTAAAGTGGTAAGAGTCCTGAAATGGTCATCTTCAGTGCATCAGCTCAGTGACAGTGTTTTGATGTTTCATCTTTGATATTTCATGACAGGTTTGTATATAGATGTGTGTGTGTGTGTGTACAATAAAACTTGTAATTCTCTACCATAGATCCAGATATGAAAGTCTTTTGAGCAAGAACTGAAGAATATAGGAGTTTCCAGTAGCAACAGAAGCAATTCCCTCTGTACTGAAGACTCGGCTTTTTAGTAGAACTGAATGTATCTTCTCCAAGAACACCCAAAAAAGCCCAAATTTACTTCACTAGAAAATAGTGGCAAGCTGACTTTAAGTAGAAGCAATCTTTTTGAGAACAAAATAAAACAAGATGTTAAAAACTAATTTTTAATTTGTGACATGCAGTTAAACAGTCTATGTTTCTACTTGTTCCGTAATATTTGGAGTTGGCTTCCTTGGACATAAGGGATCTGGGTTACTGTGTAGCTATAATGATTACAAAAAGAATCCTTATCTTTATGTCTAATTTCTCAGTCATGTAATTTGAGACTTAGACACTTGCTTATATTATTTATCACAGGTATTGTAAATAATTGAATTATTTCCATGGAAGTCTTGAGAACCAAATGCCAAAGCTTGAGGAGAGAGGAAAGTTGTTTGCAAATCGCAGGGATGCTGCATCAAGCTAATGAGCAAGGGATTAACCATTTTAGTGTGCAGTACACCACAGAGGGCAAGAAGTACAGGAGAAAGCAAAAGTCATTGCATGTTAAGTACTGAACTAATGAAAGTTGTCATATCATAATTTCTGAGAGGGATGGGGTTGGTTTCTACTTTGCATCTGGCATATAGTTAAATCTGTGTGCTGTTGTACCTTACTCATGCAAATCTAAGTGGAAATAAAGAAATACAATTACAAATTCTTTGTAAGACTCATTTCACAGAGTTCTTTTTTTCCTAAGCTAAAGAAGTCATATATTCCATTTATCTCCCGTCATTACTGATTACTTCAGCACTTTGGATAACGTTTAAAACCAAGCAGTTTACAAAACAGAAGTGGCATTACCTGTTATATGGGGATGAAAGAACCCTCCACCTATAATTAAAAAAACAGTAAATGGGTAAACAATGCAGACACAATTATTTTACCCCAAGAAAATTCAACCAAGTAGAGAGAACTAACTGCTTAGAAATTATTAATATTTAAATTGTTGTATGCCAGGTATTCCTCACAATCCTGAATCACACTTTCTATTATTTTTTTTAATAAGTGCAGCCCTCAAAAAAATCCTATTTCAATTTTCCATGCTATATTCAAGTTTCATATTGAAAACAAATGTGAACCCTCCTTAGAATAACAACCTTATGTTACTTTTTCCATAAGCATTTTTTTCCCTTTCCCCTTTTAAGTCTGTAATTCTTTCTGTCTGATTTTATTAAGTGTGTGAAAAGGTAGGCAGGCTGCCCGGGTCTTGGAAATTAAAATTCCCTAAGTAGCTCAGGTGGTTGCATGAAATCCGGAAGCGTGACAGCTAAGAAAGAAACAACGTATGACAAGATGATCCCACGTAAAGAAAGAAATTGAGGACATCCCCATCTACTCTGCACACTGGACTCTGAATCATGATGGTAAAATGAGGGAAATTAATCTTAAAAGCTGGGCATTCTGTTTTGCATGCCATGGAGAAAGGAAAAGTCACACAATCCCTTTCTTGGTAGTCAACCAAACTCAGATCCTCAGGTTTTTTTAGTTCAGTGTAAACTGTTGAAAGGCAAGTGATTTTTCTTCCCTTTCCCTTTCTCTTTCTTTTCCTCCTATCATTTTTCCTTGTTATTTGTCTTAAATGCCTCATACATTCTAATAATGTTCACAGAAGTGAAAAATTACAAATTTTTTTTTTTGGGAAACAAACAAACCAATATGCAACAGTTTAATAGATAAATAAAACCAAAAACACGTTAAAAAATGAACAAGCTTCAAGAAAAAAAAATAAGGTTCTTATATGTTTCTTTCTGACTGCTTCTTCTAAAAGTATCATTGCATCTTTCTCTTCATGTGTTTCACCACTTACAGCCACTATATATTTTCATTTTCAGATTGAGTCATTCTGGCCTGAGACTCCCTCATTTGAATCGCAACCTTCTGTAGAGACTTATTTACTTTTTTTGCCATTATGTTTGATAAATGAAAGTGATTCAAATGATTAAGTTTCAAGTTATGTAAAATTTAGTCTGATGATTTAGAGGACTTACAGTGTCCTCTAAAGTGCCACATGTCATTTGTTTCCAGTTATTTCACTTGAACATGCATACAAACACATAAGATTGATTCAAAATCACCAAATACAGCAAGGAGATAAAAGTGCATTTTAGATGGTCTATGATCAGTGCCACAGGCCTCTTTGTGCTGGGATTCCACAAAGGGTCATGTGTGGAGGAATATCTTTTTCTTTTAATTGAAAATGCATACTGATGGACCATGATTTATGATACCAGGTTCACAGGATGATCTGGACTGTAGACAACAGATCTCTCAAGTATGAATTCTGATTAAGCATTTGTATATGTTTGTGTGTATATATATAGGTATATGTGTCTGTGCTATATATATATATATATATACACACACACACACA
>VZDJ01007753.1:33236522-33321901 GCA_008694505.1 Cyanoderma ruficeps
TATATATATACACACACACACACATTTTTGTAAAGCAACCACCTATAAATACAGAACTAAAACCCCTTAGTGTCAGCAATGAAAATGACCACTTTCTCAGTACACCTCAGTTTCTGGGTTTTTTATTTCCATCTCTTTTCACTGCTTTAGTGGCTGGGCAACTTACATGTCCACCCCTAGTTGACAATCTCAAATCTCTCATACTGTGCATTTCATTGTCATTAACTTTTGAATATTAAATTGCAACATTTTATGGGCTCCATCACTGAATTGCAGAGTTCTCACACATTTTATTATCATTTCCTTCCCATATTCAGCTAATGACACTTATGAATGGTATTGAGAAGATGATGGCAAAATAAAATAGTAATGCAACTATTTCATATGCCATTGTTCATTCCACTAGAGCTTAAATATTTGAGATATTTCTTGTTCAAAGAGGCTAAAGCAAGTTAGAAGAATATTGACTTCCTCCGCCTCACAATCTTCTTTTTCAATTAAAATAAATGTTGGCACCATCAGCTAACTTTCTTTCTCTTTTTGTCTAGGTGGACACATTCAGAGGAACAGAGCATATCATCTTCTCTTCACGTATTCTTAATTTATAATATATGACAATGAAGATGCGTTATATTCTTAGAATTTCAAGAAATTGTTCTTGTAACAACAAGTGATTAATCCTTTGGTTTCCATTACAGTCTCTTACAGAAACAGAATTAAGTTTTATACATAATCATAAGAACAGCTGCAGAATTGTCCCAAAGCTTCTCTAAAGTGCCATTATAAAACATTCCCTACAAAGTGGTGTCTGATTCCAGTATGAAAGAAACATCACCAAAACTTTAATGATATGGTTTAAAAACAACTTTTCTACAGTAAGGAGTGAATGGGACTCAATGTGTTTGTTCTTATGCATTATGTATTGTTCCATAAGGCTTATGCATAATGCATAAAGACATACCTATTCACATAGATATAGACTAGTTTAAGTCAAGTGAAAAACAATAAAACTGTAAACACAGATGTTTTGCGAAAAACTTATCCAGATGTACTAACAAAAATTATTTTTTTAAAAAAGTAGAGAATAAACACTTCAGTGATGAATAAATCTCCACAAGACTTAGACAGTCCATAGATCATGATTTTTTGAGGTGCTTAACAAAGGGAAAACTTTATATCTAGATGTTTAAGAATCAAATGAAACTTCCTTAACTAATGATGAGACTAACAACAATCATAAAATCAGTTTCTCTATGAGTAGGGACTTCCTCAAGATTTCTAAAGAAAGTTTATAAAAGCTGCTAAAAATATGAGAGTCACAAGTGCAATTGAGCAACCCACCCCTGGCAGGATAGTTACAAATTTGATTGAATTTGTAATTACTTTTGTCTGAATCCAAACATTTATGTTAGGGAAATATGAGCCAGTTCATTTTGGCATCTATGCAACAAACTCTACTGGCATTTTTGAGACATTATGTTTTTAAAGTCTTGTCAAGACAGACAAGGACCAACAAAAGAAATATTCACGTAGCAGCTGGAGGAATGAACCCTTTTCCTGCCTGAAAATCCATTCAGGACATGAGGGACACAGGCTCAAATCTCCCTTTTGCTTCAGAGTTCAATTTGCCTTTATTAAGATGATCTTTATCTTTAAATTGGGATTAAATATTCCAGAACTGACAGTTGACAACATCTTCTGATATAATTACTTTTTTTTTCAGGAAACACACAAAATTTTTTGAGAAAGAGAGAAAGAGTGAACAGCTTCATGGCATAATAGCTGACATCTTTGTCTGGCTGTCCATTTACTTTCTGTTAAATTTGTTAGATACCAATCATTTCTTTTCCCCCAATGGCAGAAATATCAAGAAGTTAAGTGATTTGTGCAGGCAGACATGAAGCTGGTGATAAACTCACAGCTAATAACAACCATTATTCCTACATTAAGTAATGCCCATGGTTTGACCTGTTTGCAGTGGCTTGCTAACAATTATATTCCAGTTGGGCTAGAAAAGTGAACATATTTCTACAGAAAGCTGATGGCTATGAAATGAAATATTACTCACAGAATCTGATGAACCCTGAGATTTTTAAGAGTTTTGAGTTTACCAGAATTCTTTACAGTATAATGGATTGCAACAGTGATGTTTTAAGTATTTTTCAAGTATCTTATTCATGGAAATTAAATATACACAAGATCCCAGAATGCAATCAGGCTGTGAAGAGTCTTTAATTTTGTTTTTGAAGCTAAATGTGAAGCTGCATTTCCTGTCACAATGCAGAAGTTCCAAAGTGCAGTTATAAGAACACCCAAATTGCTTAGACAAATACTAAATAAAAGTCCCATGCACATTAGCCCAAAGCACTTAGAGAAAGACACAAAACAAATGATTTGTTTTTCCTTTACAAAAATGAAGATGCTATTGACAATAGAGAAGACTTTGAGTCAGGCTTTAAAAACATTTGATGTTTGCCATTATGTCCTGCAGCTATTAAAAAAAAAAAAAATCATGCCATCTCAGAACACAAATTTGTGACTATCAGACCTTAAGCCTGAGATTTACTAAGAAAAAACACTGCCACTTAAAGGTTTGGAATTGGGTCAGCAATTTAGCAACTTTAATATTGACTGGATGTTTCCTCAGTTATTTAAAGTAACTATTATCACTCACATATCTATGTCATAGTATTCTCTATGTAGACTTGGAAGTTCCATTAAATTAACTGTTGTACAAAGCAAACATTTTAAAAAAACCAATTACTGATCCATGAAATTTTCTCGCCAAAGTGGGCTACTAAGGTGATTATTGTAAGATGGCACAAATGATCAGCACCAGTCTTGCTGACAGACCACTGGCTTAGCACACCAACTGCTGGAGAAGTTCTCTGGAGGGACTCAGTAATAATGAGGTAGCTCGATGTCTTTTTTCAATATTCTCTAATTAAAGGAATACCAAGAGCAAAAGCCCAAAAATATAGGATGAAAATCTCTACTCCATAGTGATTCTGGAATCCTAATAGAAACACAAAGAGGCGAGCAACCTAGTCCTGAATGAGAGATAATACAGAGGTTGAGAACTGAGGAAAAGGACAAATAATCTGTGTTTGGTCTGCTAGCAAAATACTGCCAAGACAGAGAGAGAGAAAACAAAGCATGATAGTTAAGAAGCAGGGATAGCTGTCTTTTCCTCAGCCTTTGGATAGTATAGTTGTGTCCCGGATGGGGGTGTAGGAACAAACCATTACAAACACCTAACAAAATATACAGAACTTTAGAAAACCCAAAATGCGCACCGCAACAGGATAGCATAATTATCAATTTTAAAAACTGTCATATCAATCAAGGCTCATGTTTTCTAATTCAAAAGCAGTTTGATGTGCATTGAAGAACTAGATAAAATGCACGTGCAGCATGATTACATAATGAAGGTCACTAGACTTTCCTCCACCTTCAGTGACAAAACACTTTTTCTTCTGATCTTCCCAGATTTTTAACTGATCCAAAATAAATTTAATCTCTTCATGTGTAAAATTTACTTCCCGTAAAACTACGTGGCAGTGTTTGGAAAAGAACTGACAAAACATGCTATATATGCTAAGTTTCAGTATCCATTTTCATTAGTGGCTGATGCACAGTGTAGTTGGAAAACAGATAAGAGTTACAAAAAGGTGAAATTACATTTCTTCCAAGTCTGGAGTATTCAAACCTTGTCCTGTAGTGTGAGGCACTATGGAAAATTAGAGTGAAATTCAGATATAAGATTTTGTCTAAAGTTAAATGCCCACCCTATATCTACTTCCCTTGCTTGGGATTAAGTTAGGCAGAAATTTCCATTTCAGCATCAACAATGAAGTTAACATGATCAACTTATGCCGTAATAATATAAATTCTCTCCCCCAAGGAAAAACGTTAAACTTAATATTTTTATTTTTATAGAGGAAAACCTTGCATGAAATTTCCCATATTGCTTTTGAGTTGGTTTAAAGATGAAAGATTGAAGCCAAATTCTGAGATAAAAAATAATACATGAATTAAAACAAAATGAAATTTTCATTCTGAAAATATTGGCTTTTTTGGAGCTATACCTATATGGTTTCAATTTATTTTTTTCATTTGTACCATGAACTGACAGTAGATAGAAAGGTATAAAAGTGTGACAGCACAAATAATTCTGAAAAATAATTTTACAAAGTTAGAATTTACTGAAGGAATTTTTGATAGTATTTCCCCACAGCCACACCAAGTAATGAGACGATTCTATAACAAATTTATCAAATGTGTAAAAGTTTTTGTTTAAACTTAAAGCAATTAAAAATAGTAAATTAGTACAAAGAGATAGCTTACTTTATCCGATTCAGTAGATGAACATAATTTAAGAAATCTTCCTCTTTATAAGAAGAAATGTCCATTATGAGCATCTTTTTGTTGTCACTGTCGCAATAGACTATGGATGGACAATGAAAGAACCCAAAACCTAAACACAGAAAAGTAAGCAAGAGTCACACTTGTATGCAGGAAATCCCATGAATGTATGACTGTTTAGTAGGTGAAGACTCAGGTCTAAAAAAATCTTACAGAGCTCATTAATAATATAAGAGAGAAAACAGCTGATGGATTCCCTTGAAACCTTATTAGAGCAGGTCAACTCACTCTCCTGAACTAGGCAAGAAAATAGTCACCAGCTGAGTAAAGCTGAAGGCTGACATGATGATGAATGGCCAGATGGTTTTACCACAATGTGAATAACTTGTCCCCAAACAGTAGAACTAAGTTCTCAAGCTTAAATATATTGACCCAGCCTGCAAGAGAAAGTGGAGAATAAGTCAGTTTAAACTGAAGGCCTTCACAATTACTTTTATTTCATATACTCTCAGTGATTCTCTCCACTGAGGAATAGAGAATGTGAATAAAAATGAGACCCATGCAAGTTCTTTTGCAAATGTTATTTTATTTCCTCCCCCTAAACGCATTAATGGCTATTTATTTTTATATAATTTATTCTTAAATGCAAAGTTGTCATAACAAGCTATGTTCAAACATCTATCAACTTTTGGAAGAGTTTTGTTCCAAATGTACTTTTGAAGTCCATGTGTTTTCTTCTTTCAGGAACACAATCATTTTGGAGAAAAAAGATTTTCATCAAAACTACAGAGCTTATATTATTTAGCATAATATTCCATTTGTGGGGAAGAGATAATTTGAGGGTGATTATTTTGGTAGTTCCAGAGTGTTTTTTTCCACCTATCACTCCCACCTTAATAAGCTTTGAAACTTTTACTCAGTCCTCAACAAAAGATAGAAGAAAATTTCATGTCATGGATATTTTGTTCCTTTTCATACAAAAATGTTAAGATGGATACAGAGGATGAGCTCTATTATTTGAGAAAAATGTAGTGTAAGTTCTCAAGTTCTGCTTGGAATTTTGGATCACCAAAAGCAACAACAGTATGCCCTACCTCTTTCCAGATGAGGATCGGATGATACGGAAGGTAGCATTGGGATTTGCAGGCAGGGTTAATGGAGCTGTGATGAAAAGAATCAGAGAAATTACCGTAGAATATTTAAAGTCAAGAAAAAACATCAATTCGGCTATTGAAGTTATGTTGAGAGACACAGATGCCTAGAAAATAAAATTTAATTTATTCCTCTGCTCATAGCACATTTTGCACTTCATTTTATTTTTCAAAACTAAAAATAGAAGATAAGTGACAAAATTTCTTACAATCCTTTTTTTTGTCATTTTTCTGAGAATTAGATTGACTGAAACAAAATCAAGATTATGAAACTAAAAATTGAAATAAATTTTCAGTTTAAAAAAGTCAGCCTTATGTTTTTCTCTCACCTTCTTTTTTTTTTTCCCTATCAAAATTCTTTTCCAGATCTAACTGATTCTAGTTATTTGGAAAAAATCCAGTCTGACCTTACATGAATGGGACTCTAGAACTTTACCTATATAAAACACTGCATGGTGTCACCTTTAAAGAAAAATTTACTGAAAACAGTAACAATAGGCCTTAAGTGTTAAATACATGCATATGTTCGTATGGCAAAAGCATGCATACAACTGACAGGTGAATGCTTTAGGAAAAATTAATTGAATCATTTTTCATGGTTATATATCTATGTCTACATTATGGGGAAATTTGAACCTTTCTTATACTGTCTGGAACATATCCGTCATTGGAAGTTTTGCCAGGACTCGTGATGAATGTTAAACAGAATCCTCCTCCTTGTTTTATTGTATCAGACCAAAATATCTTTTTTTCTTTCAGGCTCCTTGAGCTCTTGATCTCTTTCTTCCCTCAGTCAACTACCATGCCTGGTTACTCACTGATAGTTTTCACCAACAGATTCCATTCAGTTTCCTCCTAACACTTCTTATCTGTTTGCAGATACTTCATCTTGCTAGTAGCCTTTTTGACACACTGAAGAGAGATAGAAACTGTGGCTCACCTTCATCTCAAAGGCTTCACTTATGGCCATCATCGATATATATTCACAGAACAATGAAAAGAAAGTGAATCAGGGACTGCTGAATGTGTCTGTGAAGAGGAATTGGCAGCCAGAAGAAAGGCTAAAGAGACTGGAATAAATTTGGTTTAGGGGGTTCTGTTTGTTTGGTTTGGTTGTTTTTGTCCTCTAAAAAAAAATCCCTCTGGCAGCCCTGAATGAGATAAGTATTCATTAATTAGCATAGATGATAATTGCTTGCTTTAGTGAAGGGCAATTCTACGTCATTAAGACAGGCTTTTGATTTTCCCTCCCTAAAGCTACAGCAGGGAATTTGGATTTATCAGTTGTAACTTGTGATGAAATGAAGATGAGCCTGTTTTAAATGTTATGGAAGTGTAAAGTAGAAAAGCTTTGTGGCACTTTCAAAATCTGCTGAATATGTGTATTTTTTATTTTATTTTATGGAACACAAGGGGAGAAAGTAATTATGATTTTAAGTATCAAATATATGGCAACTTATCTGCAACAACATCTCAGCCAGAGATTTATAGGTGGTTCTCAGATCGTCCTGAGCCTAGAATATCTCTTTGTACTGTTAGAACCTTGAGATGTTGAAGGTTAATTCTCCAAAGTGAGGTAAAACTTATGAATAATTTTTTTTCCTTGTTAAGACTACTTTAAAAAAAACCCCTCAAACCAGCATTTAAATATACTAGCCTGAATAATACTGAGTTTTCTCAAAACATTTTCTGAAATGTATTTAATGTATAGACATACTCTGCTGAGCTTAGCACATAGTGTGGATTTTAATTATATCAACCTGAAACTACTGTTCATACTATGCGCAAAAGGTTTTTGTCTTCATTCCTGAACACATTCTGGCCTGAAAATCTTTCTTAGCATTATCTTCACATGTCTTAAATTACTATGGAGGAGTTGAGAGCAAGATGTAGAGCTCATATCCACTGCCCATGTTTTTAGTATGATACATATATTAAATCACATTAGTTTAGAAGCCAGAAGATACCTCTGATAGGTTTCTGCTAAGGAAAGCTTGATTCCATGCCCATGTTTTTTTTCCAGTGAAGCAGTAAGCCACTGAACTTTGCTTGAACTCAGATTCTCAGAACAGTGCATTATATATTTGAAGCAACCCATCCTGTTCATATTCAGTTTCTCTTTTTATCCATTAAAAAAAAAAAATACTTACTACCCCGCTAAGCAAGAAAGACTGTGAAGACTGACTGGTTCTGTTATTTGCTCATGAATTTGAACTCTATTAAGATATGTTTCCAGATAAGTTATCTCACAAAATGCTCCTCCACCCATTAACTTTTTTTCCACAAGCTCTGAAAACCAAGAAGACAAAGACCTCTGAAACAGGAATTTTATATTATGATCAATAATCATGTTATTTCAATAGCAAGATCCATAACATTGCTAAGTGAAAAAAAGCATATTATTTTCTTAAGTGTATTTAATTTGATCACAACTTCTTTATTTTAAAAATAGCATTTATTTATTTAGATCTACTTTTTTTCCAAAAAAATCTGGCTCTTTTTCTACAGAATTAAAAAAAAAAAAAAAGACAGTTGTTCTAATAAGTAACAACCCTAATCTGGAATTAACCAGCGAACTCATGTTCTAGTAGCTTGTGCTGTGTGATGGACACAACAGACTTCTTATGCATGCTCAGATACCATCACCTTCTTTCAAGAACTAGAAGTAGTTCAAGTCATTGAAAACAGGCTAAATATATTTTTCAGCTTTAATTTGTGTAATTTCTTTTTTCAGAAGCTCATCTGCTTGAGTTGTAAAGGACTTTAAAATGCTTGTTGTGTTTAGTTTTGGTGTTCATTTCAATAAAATCGTGTCCAGAATAACTTTCTATTCAAACAGAGAAAATAATGTAGTCAAATGGAATCCAAGTTCATCTCAGAAAAGAAAAAAAAAAGAAAAAAACCCAGAATATTTGGGTACTGGTCATCACTTTGATCTTTACTTAAGAAATACAATTTCTTTGCAGTTTGTATACTCAGGAAATCCAAAGTTCAAAACCAAATACAGTCTAGGTTCTCCTAGATGCTTTAAATTATGTGAGTGGGCAATAAAATAAAGTGATTTAAAGAGGTAAATGCACAAAGGAAGATACTGGAAAAAAAAATGTCCTTGGTGCATTGACACTTGAGGAAAGGAAGCTAATTCCAAGCAGGCTCAAAATCTCAAAGGCAGACAGCTCTGCTGGAAAAATACAGTGTGTCTTCTGAAGTAGAACTGAATAAGGACTTAACAGGCATTTGCAGTTATTTATACTTGTTGCAGAATTATGCTTTCTATCATAATTAACAGGATAAGAAGACAGGTTTTGCCCTCATGAGACAGGAGATTTTAGCACAAAAACACTAGGTAGAAAATTTCTTTTTATTCTACAAATACTGAATTGGCCTTCATGAGCTGATTGTAGCTGATGCTGATGTCTTTTGATGAACCTAAAAATTAATCTGTGTTAATATCTTTTTTTATGGCTTTCTAAGTCAAATCTGAAAAGAATGTAAAATAATTATTTTTCTTCCTTACCTTATCTGTAATCCTCTTAATTGCATCTGAAAATACATTAATGTAAAATAGCTTCAGTTTTCATGTACTTTTCATTGTACTTTCAGATGAATTAGGTGATTTTTTTTCTTTTTATTTGAGTAATGTGACTTATTTTGACTAATAGGAAGTGCTAAGTTTATTTGTCAGCAAACTGATCAACAGTAGAGCATAATGAACAGTAATTAGCTACTTAATATTGGTAGTACGATTTTAATTCAAAGAAATTTAGTCCACTGTTGTTTTAATTAAAACATCCCCTAGAATGCTTTTTTTTTCATATTTGTGCAATCTACAGTGAAAAATGTAAATATTCCAAATCTTACATGGAATAGTAGGATGTGTGCAAACCTTCAGTAAATACTTTTAGATTTTGAACAGAAAAATTATTACTATTTTGGGGGGAGGGGTCTGTGTTTTTTCCTTATTTGGTATGGTTCAGAATATTTTCTAGAAGTCTTTTAAATACTATTACTTTTGGACTTGACATTATGTTATGACTTCAGTTGTTATGCTGATCAAACAGGAAGAGATTTGACCTAAAGGCAAGACGTGACAAAAATGCAGCACCATTTCATTATAGTGAACAATACAACTGTAACTGCTATAGTATTTTTACTCAAAGAAATGCCATGTAGAGCCACTGCCAATTGGAAAAAAAGTCCTAGTTGTGTTTGGAAAAAAAAAAAGAGTATAAAACTTCCAATGACAACACTTTTTGTGGAGCCAGATATTTCTACAAATATTTTGATTGCTGACTTTTGATCATGATAATGTTGTGAGATAATAGATGTTACCTCAATATTGCAGGTAGTAGTTGTTACTGTAGGTAACACATGGCAATTATTTTTTTAAAGGAAAAAAACAACAATTTTTTAACTTTTTACTTGTATGATCCTGTCCTTCTGATAAATTCTTTGGGTTTGATTTTTGTATTTCAGATTCAGGTGAGCTGTTTTCAGCAGCTATTGTTGGTAGATGGTTTTAAGGCCTCTATAGTCAGTTGCTCCATAATTATTTTGCAGTGAATGGTGAAATCACGTATCTGGTTACATAAAGTTGATTTGGAAGACACTGAAGAACTGGTAGTTCACCCAGAGCTGGTAAGCATCTTAATGTGTGTTAGCAATTTTGACCAGAAGAATCACAAGACTTTGGTGAGGCTTTCACATGTGTAGACTAATATGCATTGCTAAGGCAGAGAAAGTATTGTAAAACAGTTATGCAGGAAAGAGAACTAAATTGAAGTGAAGCCATATCATCATTGTAAACTACTGAATCATTTGATTTCTCTTTCTAAATTCCCCAAAATGATGTTTTTGCAAGGGAAAATGTGAAATTTGAATGGAAGAAATTTTGGATTTATCTTGGTATACCACCTCTTCTTCAGATGCATCCTCGCAGGAATTAATTACCTAACAGGCAATCAACAACCTGTATTGATTACTCAGACCCACTTTGCTCACAGAAACAAATTATCCCAAAATGAATGTGAAACTTATTGAACATGAGAAAATAAAGGCTATGGCAAAGAATGCTGTTGAAGTAGGAATTGATCCTTTCATTGAAACAGGACATACTATATTCCAGCTGAAAGAAGTATGGAATTTCTCAAAAAAATATTTTGCTGCTTTGAGCATAAAAACAAGGTATGTCTTGACCACTGGGTGCCACTATTTTTGCATTTGATACTTTTTTTTTGTGGAAAATATTTCTAGCAAATTATGCTCTTTTGGAACAGAGCAGACAGTTTGAGTTGGAAAAATAATCCATGAAAACAAACATAATCTGGCTATTGTCTCTGATTTTTCCTTTGCTATTCAAAGAAATTGGGAGATGTTAAGTATTTTCAGAGGCTTGAAATAATACAACAATCAGCTCTTCACCATTTATTGATTAAAGTATTGCTACAGAAATGAAAATAATTCCTTTCACCCAAGTTTTAGGCAAATTGCATAATTCAACATTTCTTTGTTATCATAACTAACCTTATGTGAACCTATGAAATAGTGTCTCATATTCATTTTTTTTGCCATGTACTATGTGCTGCAAAAATCAATGAAAGATACATATTTGTATTCATGGCTTATGACTTTTAAATCCGGTGTAGAACAATCTAGTCAAAGATGGCAAAAGCCGTTAAAATCCTAATTAGTCTGAGGCAATGAAAAAAAAGGTGGCGATTTTCAGAAGTATAGATAAAATCAGTATTTGCCTCATATCATGCCTTTAAGAGGGAGGAAAGAAAGTTTCTAATATTTCCAAACAGTATTCAATTTTTTGCCTGTATATAAAAATCTTGACAGGTCTCTACAGTTTAATGCACAGATCCATAGATTTTAAGGTCAAAAAGAACTACCGTGATCATCTTATCTGACCCACAAAATAACTTAAGCTATTAAATTTCACCTTTCATTCCTGCAATGGGGTAATTATTCTTTCCTGCTATGTAAGCGAATGTTATTGAACCAAATGTGAACTGCTTGCTTTGTCCTTGGAAAGACCCTCTAGAAGAGGTTCTACTATCCTGCTATAAACCAATTCAATTTACTAAATTCATCTGAGTTGCTTGCTTCCTCACAGTGAGATTGCTTCAGTCCTTTAGGTTTCTGTCACAGAATATGAGCAAAAGGATTGCCTATATCCTCGAGGAGAAAGAAAGCCCATGCAAAGCTGGAAGTTATCTGATTCCATCTATCCTATTTCCTTCAGATTATCAGCTCAGCATAGCACAACTCTGAATCAGACCTGCAATGTTAGAATTTGGCTATATCCATGTCTTGCCAGAGTTCAATGATATTGATATATAAAAAATACATTTTCTATTACCAGATTGCTACTTCCAGAATTTTTAGAACTCTGTAATTCCATACATACATTATACATGTTTTCAGTCAAATATATGATTAGTTAGGTAAACATTGCCCAAATGTTTTGTTATTGCTTTTAAATAGCTTAAAAGACCTAAAATTTAAATATATAGACAAGGGGGCAGGAAACCCTTGTTATTACATTTTATGCTTCTGTTTTAAGATGACTAGTTAGGCAATTTTCCATGAGCTTGACATTTTTTCTAACAAAACCATGAACCTCATGCTCCTAGATCACAGATCAAGGTTGTTGATCTGACATAGTGGGCTTGGTAATTATAAAGGTTTTAATTTTTTCCTAAAGATTTGAAATTTGGCATTTTCTGAGATTACCTTTGAATGCAAAAATGAAATTTCTACTGCCATCTTGTGCATTGTAAGCTGCTTGTGCATATGTATAATTTTAAACATATGAAACGTATTAATGAAGTCCATGTATATGCACTTTATGCACTTCAAATTTCATCTATGCCACAATGCCTTGCGGTGCCAAAACTAAAGTCTAGATATTGAGGCACAGGACAAGCAGGTAAAGGATTTGACAAGCAACTGATATAACAGGACTCTGTGCTTATTTGTTTAAAATATATAAAAGCAAGAATAACCTCTGGTCAATGCACAGACACAGGGAATCTCCTATACCTGCTGGCATGGGAAATCCTGGTAAGATTTCCCAGCAGAATTATCTCAAGCGGGTGTCTATAAAGCTGGACACTTGGGCCATTACCTTACTTGGTCCTGAACTTAAGCAGCTAAACCCCCAGCACACACTCAGAATTCATCTTTGACTTTAAAAAAGACCCAAAAACCTGAAAACAATGCCCTGAACGTGTTATAATTTGACGGTTACTCAGGTGTACTGCAGGCAGATAGGTGAGTAAACCCTAACCCTAACCCTACCCCTACCTCCCACTAATTAAGGGAAAATTGAATGAAAATAACAAACAGGACTCATCCTGACTTAGGAACCATCTCTCTCTATCCTGATGATCTACAATCCTCATCTTTATCCTGTAGCTGAACCAGCCAACCTATTCACCCAATCAGACCAGGACAAATCTGTTCCAGTGTTGTCTTATACTTGTGCTCCACAACTTAAATTTTCTAGGATTGAGAGCACTAAATCATCTTTATTTGATATTGTTTTCTAGTGCACAGCACCTGAATACTGCAGAATGAATGAGTGGCATCATATTGACTTCTGTTTCAATTTTAGCTATCCATTTTATCAGCAATTCATGGAAAGATTTAAAGTTATAAAAATGTAAAAGTGACAAATAGCAAACCAGTGAATAAGCTGCTACAAAACCAAAAGCCTACTACTTCTTTTGGTAATTTTTAACAACAGTACTCAAGCAATCATTTTTCTTCACCGGCCAAATAAACTCTTTCACCCCAAATGACTAGAAAAATCCAGGTATACCAATAGGAAATCATTGTGGAATTGAAACTATTGGCTGAGGAAAATTAAACTCTCAGATTATTGTAATTTCTCCACTAACAGTTCATCACAGTTGAAGAAACAGTAAACTAATGACCTTGTCACCAGTTTATCAGCTTTGAACTTTTAGCAGAAGGGCAAATGAAATCATGCTAGTAAATACCTTGATTATAGTGAAAGGTCAGTAAAATAATTTTTAAAGTCAGAGGCATTCCTCTCATGAAATAGTTATACTTTTCTTTTTTTGCATTATGTGATTTATACTGATCAATGTTGCTAAAATATTATGGTAAAAACCAGATATTAAAAAAAAAGCAGATGGATAATTTGACCACACCTTTTTATTTATGGATAAAATTCAGTTGCAAAAAATTTCTTCATATATTGCTTGTTATGGAAATTATTTTCTATTTCAGTGCAAATATTGGATTGTACAACCTAACAATAAAAAAGATGCTTTAATAATGTGCAATTAATAAAGTTAAGCCTAGTCCTTCAAAAGTACTGAAAGTGAGGATGACTCTTGCTCAAAAAATCTTCAGTACCTTGTTTTGGTTTTTATTTTTATTGTCTTTGCTTGCCAGTATTTGTCAGGAAAGGGGATTAAAATTAGAACAAGATCTCTTGTTGCATTTCTTGCTAATAAAGACTGAGTGATGTTAAGAAACATTCTTTAATTTGAAGTTCCAGGCTGATGTCTAAACAAAATTTTGAGTAAGTTAGGGGTTAGTCAAAACCTGGGGTGCTTTTTTGTAGTTTTTACTAATGGAGGTGCATCCGCCCTACACATCCAGTTGTGAAACTCTGTGACCTGGAGAACACATTGCTGTAACTTTGCTTGTTCAAATAGTCATAATGGACTTCACTAATCTTCTAACCTGCCTTTCAATGGCTTCTCAAAAGCTCACAAGAGCCTGAAACAGACAGTTGTCCGCAGTTTGAGCTATTGTTGCAAATTTCTGCTGAATCTTTTTGAAGCAAAGCCCTTAAAAATACTGAAAAATGGAAAGACAAATTTTTGCTGTATTTGGGAGTAAACCCTGAGGCTGGTTAAGCATGTGTCTATTTTTAGAGTTGTGTATTCTCTGGAAATGCTCTTAGGAAATTTTGGTAACAATTTAGCTGAATAAAATAAAAGTACAGAAACATTACAAAATTTGACACCTTAATATTCTGAAAATTTTACTTTGTTCTTGCAGCTAGCAAAAGCTATATGGGCTGTAGAATTTGACTGAATGCATGCTATAGAGACATTTTTTGCTATTTTATCTGGCCATATCATTTATTGTAAAGAGAAGATGACTTTCCACTGTAATTCAGTTGATTTCTATTAATTTGTTCCTTAACATAAACTTCCTTTTTAACTATAAGAAAGGAATTGGATTTCTTTATGCATCATTTCTTTCCCTACAAGTGAGCATAATAAAATTTCTTTTCCTTATTTTACCTTACTTTTCCGTTCAAACTAGAAAATATTTTGAACAGAGGAGCTTATCCACTTTATGAAAAGAGACATATTTTTCACTTTGAGCCTCTATTTTCAACAAGCACAGTAATAATCATCATCACCATTCAAGATCTATTATCTTGATCAGGAGTCCACCAAGAAAAAATTCAAAATCAGTTTGACTGTCTCCATAAGGATTTCTCCCCAAAACTGTTTGTCTAAAAAAGGTTTTAATTTTTTTTCCCCAAGACCTTTCCTCAAGGATTTTTCACCCTTATGAAAAGTAATCTGTTGGGCATATTCTGCCTCTATTTCCTCATTTTATTAAATGACACGGTGGCTTCAGTATCCAGAGTGCCCTATGACTGCAGAGGGAAGAGATTATTCAGCTTTTAAGATATGATTACTTGATTAAGATATGATTACTTGAGCAAACAATCATTCAGCCTGAAGTTTTCCAGAGCAATTCTTGCTTGCTCTAAACCCCTTTAGGTGAACAACTCTTTTCTTTTTTCACCAGGCCGCTGTGCTAGGGGGAAGGCGGCGTCTTGCAGGAGAGGGTGGGCATTTGCGGGCCTGGCACTGCTGGTCCCCCACCCTCGGAAGTGTTTGGCTCTGGGAAGGGTGTGAGGGTGTGAAGGATGTGCCTCCCGGCGAGCAGGAGAGCGTCCCAGCCCTCGGGGCACGGGTGGCTTGGGATGGAGCCTCCCTCTGCAAGGGAGAGGGGGGGTGGTGAGGCTGGTTACAGGCAGGGCGCTCTTTGGAGTGCCTGGAGCCTCAGGGCCAAGGAAACCTGGCAGCTTTTGCTGATTTTCATATTGTATTTATAATGCTTGCTTGTGTGTTTAATATTCACCTCTGTTGCTTACTCATACAAGCACTTGTATTAACTGCTGCATGTAATGGAATGGGGTGATAAATACAAGGGCCAAGGTTTTTCGCTTGCACAGAGCACACAATGTTGTGCTGTGTTTTGCTCGGTGTACTTAATTTTTCTTACTTGTAAGCTGTTTTTCTGGCCTGTTGACTGTTCATGCCTGCATCAATCTGAAGTAATTCCTGAAGTGAGGTTCTGCGGGTGACTGTACATTTACGAAGGATGAAATATATTTAAACTTCAGTGCAGTATTTCTTTTCCTATCAGACTCTAAGTCCTCTAGGAGAAAAAGAAAAAAAGAAAAGAATCACAATTTTTATGTGGTACTTTACTTCTTTTCTATATATGCTGTGGCAAGTCATAGTTCTGTTCTGTCAGTGAGGCTATGCAATAACAACAGTGATATACTTCTAAGGAAGTATTTCACTTATTTTTTATTATTATTGTTATTTTTCTTTCCTCCTTGCTAGTTCTGCTGAAGTGAGCCATGCCTCAGCTTCTCTTTTAGATGCTCTTTCTGCTGCCACAATGTGGGTGTACTCCTGGTGTGCTGATGACAGAGTTTGCAGGGGCTTCCTGCTGCTTAGCCAGTGGAAGAGGCTTGTTAACAAAGCTGCTTCTCAGAGAGATGCTGAGGATGATGGAAGACATGGAAGACACTCGGAACAGTCTTATAATGCAAGAGGATTGTGGTTTTTGACGGATCTGATGCTATGCCATTGAGGTAATGGGAAATTTTGTTACTGATTGAAGAGAGAAAGACTTTTTTACGTGAAACAGAGAAGTCATGATATATCTACTCTCAAAATTCCACGTTTATCACCTTTAGTATATTTGTATCACTGTAAAGCAGTATTCTCATTGCCGTTCTTACTTTAATTCTTAACTAACACTTTTATTAGGAAAAATACTCTTTTAAAAACACTTACTTGGGTCTAATTCACAATATACAGAAATTACACTCTAAATAAGTCTGAATATACATATTAAATTTATTGGTAAGAACAACTAGCGTAGTACTTATTAAAATAGACTGCATATAGCTGTATTAGCATTGTTTATACATCAAACAAAATTTGATGTAAAAATAAAATATCCTGGTACCGGTACATGGATTAACAGAGATCCACTGAAGGCTAGGGAGTTGACTATATTTACATAATGTGGATATCTACTTATTCCTATGAATATCTGCCTTTGTATGCTTACAATATAGCTCTTTTCATTAAAAAGCCACAAGCTAAACCCCACCTTTTCAAAATAACAGATTTTGGAAACCATATATCTAAATGAGGCACTTTGAGAAATCAGAGGTGGAAAATTTTCATTTCAGTTCTTGTTTCTAGCGACTTGTTATTGTGGTACGTCTTTTAGCCTGAGGCTCTTTTTCTCTCAAGCCAGACCGATAGTATAAACATTAAGGAACCATTTGTATAGCTAAAATTTAAGTCACATAGGGTCACGCAAAAATTAAATTAGTGCCACTGTTAACAAATCCTTGCGACAGAAACTTTACTCCAGTGCAGTTAAAGACATTAATTAGGGAGCTAGGTGTAGACAACTGTTTCCAAGGGAGAGATGCATCTAATAGTGTGCTTCTCTCTCTCTGCATCATATGGTGCAAGAATTTCAGATACTGTTGCCTGCTTATTAGTTTGGAAGCTGATGATGAGAACTTAAGGCTATTTTTAGTTGTGTTCTCTTGTGAGGTTGTATGAAATACAGAAAGAAGAATGGCTTAGTGTACTTGTATAATAACTGGAAGCAAAGAGAGGCTGAAAAAACAAGCTTCCCTGCAGATGTGAACCATTCACGTTTGTTACTACTTTGTTTAAGATCTTTTATGCTTTCCTGTGAAAAAGGATTTAAGATTTTTCCTGGGTGATTTGCAGGGGCATGATGCAGTTCTCCTAAAGGATAACATAACACAGCATGTGTTAGCAAGCAGTGGAATTAAAGGGCAGTAATTAAGGAAACTAGATTGTCACAGAGAACTGGATACACTTCATTGTCCTTAAGATAAAGGTCACTGTCAATATGGAGAGAAAAGACCTTGGCAAAGCAGGTAGACATTTTTGCAGAAAGCAACATTTTGTTTTCACTTTGTTTTGTGATATCAGTTTTCTGATTATGCATCCTTTGGCATGCAACACACTGAAAGGCCAAGGAGAGGTGATCCGTTTAGGCATGTGTTCCCCCCACCACTTGCTTCTGTGTTGAGTGCTGCCCAATTCATATGATTCACTGTCTTCAGATCAATGAAATTAAGATGGCTGGTTTTGTGCATAAACACAGGGACATTTGTTTGTTGACTATTAAATATTCTATAGAATAAGTAAAAAAACAGAAGTCAAAGAGGGGAAATAGGCAATCAAAATTCAGATCATAATTTCTACTACCACTCTATTACATGCAGCTGCAAGAGATGAACATTAATGGAAGGAGTTCACAGGACAACGTGTTCATGTATTTCCTAAAGCTGACTCTTCAGGTCAAAAAGTAGAAAAGATTTGAGGCACACATAGGTCATTCTTTTATTTTGGCCATATTACTGAAGATGGAATTCATATTTATTTGAATGAAGGTATTTGTGGCTAGTAATTTAATAGCCAGTAGAGAGAAAGAAACCTCTTCAGATGGCATGGCTCACTGCATTTATGATACAGTTTGATGAAAAAATGTGAATATAACAGCCTTGATTTCAGTATAAAAGAATCAAGCTTTGAAATGTAGTGAAATAGGTAGGTGTGTATGTGTGGGAGACACAGGTTAACAGAGCTTCCTTTCACTCAGGAATTTACACAGAAATAAACTCAGAAAAAGAACAATGAAAACATAAAGGAAGAAACGTTCCTAGTATAATGATATTTTTTATTAAAGGAGCAAAGTGAAAGGCTAAGAGTAATGGCAGTTATCCGAGAAAGGGATTAGATTTGGGGTCTAGAATATTTTAAATGTCACCTGATTTTGTTGAAGAAGAAAAAAATGCCTTCCATCTGTTCATTGTTTAATTTACTGCTTCTTTCAAACATCAAGGCTATTGCTTTCTTTTTGCAATATCTATGTAAAATATATACAGTCCTGGCTGAAAAGCTGTAAAAATCTGAAAATATAATATGAAACATTCCTCAGTCTACTGTCTTAGCAAGTCACAATATAGATGCACACATATAGCTGGTAATCTTTAGAAGCCAGATTAGTTCTTTGGCATTAGAGGCATGAGTAAGTGTTGAAAATGAGTAAGGGCTTCTCCAGTGTATCCAAAATGACTACACCACACACATTCAGTAAAGTTCAAGGAAGATAAGCTTTGTCAAGCATTTAATGGTGGAGAGAACGTGTTTCATTCATGTGACTGGGAGTCAGACACCACTCTGTTATTGTGTAGAAGTGAGAAAACTAATAATTTATGCTAATTTGTTTACACCGGCAGGGAATGAACTCAGCTGAGACAAAAACAAGACCATGGCAACAGAGCTGTTGTAACAGTACTCAGAAAAAAGATATGAAGGAAATGCAGTAGCTGAAGTTTGATGCTGAGTTATGGTTCAGGGTCCTAGAACTTTCTTCTTGCCTCTGTCATTTTCCTGAAAATTTTCAGTGGCAAACTGAAAAACCAAATTATTTTTCTGTAAAAGTGTTTTATCAGTAATTCACAGCATGTATAAAAAGTCGATGTTAAAATGTTATTGTTTGAAAAGAAGGTAGAATCACAATAAAAACGACTAAATAAGTGAAAACCAGTATGTGAGTATCATACTTCTTTCCCCCCCTCAAAAATGGAGTATAAATCACGATAGATCCAGTAAGAATTTGTGCTAAATTGAGTGTTTTATTTTAAATCTTCTCTAAAGTTAATTTGGTAGTTCTTGGTAAGCCAAGCAACCCCTACTTGAGTCAGATGATGACAGGTTAAATCAGCAAGTCCCAGAGTTAGTCCAGGTATGCCAGCCCAGGGGTCCTATCTGGACTTTTACTAAGCCTGCCAGGTCTCCTCATAACTTCTGCCCACAGCGCCAACCCAATGACACACGTATTTCAATGACTTTGTTCTGTAACCAGCTCAGCCAGGCCTAATCTTCAAACCCCCACACAGTTATGTCACAACTTATTCTGAAAAGAATCCTAATGCTGCGAAATTCACTGAAATTTTCTTTCTTCCCCTGTGTTTTCTTCCAGACAAGGAAAATCTTCAAAGCAGAAGCATTATCTATAACTTAATCATTTTTTTACTGTTCTTTCCGGAGTCATATTTGAATCCCATTTTCAATCCAGCTTCTCATTTCCTCTTACATAATATTTCCTTCCTCTCCTATGATTGTACATTATCAAGCAGTTACTGTGAATATAAAACCTAAGTACAGGCAGCTTTGCAGGACCTTGCTTCAGCATTAAATCACCAGCTATCCTCAACAATGATTCCAACCCTAAATATACAAATTTCTGCTGGTTCCAGAAAAAAACTTTATGAAGCAAAAACTGAACCAAGCCAATGGTAGAACAAAACCCTGATCTATATGTAGAATTACTCTTCCATCAGGAAAGGGGCAGGGCTATGGCTTGAATTTGGTTTCATAAACCACTGGTCTTGGGACTGTTAAAAAAGGAAGAATAATGTAGTGCTGTTTTTTGCTTACTTACCTTGTCATTTCCTTAACTGGTTATCCTATACTTTTATAGCTGATCTTTATTCTTTCTTTCTTAAAATTTACATTTCCTTTCCCCACTGAATAACTTATTTTGTGCTCTGGGAAGCTCAGAGTCTATAAAGGCTGCATTCTACGCCAATTTTGAGAGGGAAAAAGATCAAAAATAATTCCTTCTGGTTATTTTATCATTAGTTCCATTCTGGTGTAAACATTTCACCCTCATTTTTATGCAGTTTTTTTCAGTCTTTATCTTATTTAGGTATCAGAAAACTCTGCCAACAGTTTGAGAATTTACATAGTCCAAGACTACTTTGCATCAAATGTCATGCAAAATCCTGAATTAATGCTGCTGGCATACTTCAAAACTAACTACAAACATTTTCCTTATAAGAAAACTGCCCTTTATTGCTGTTGTGTATTCCATTCCCTGACACGCTGTATAAGGAAAAATAGGAGTAAGAAACAAGCAACTCCCCCACAACCCCCCCAAAAGCCAAACTAAACCAAACAAACCAAAACAACAACAACACACACCCCTCCCCAAAAAACCCCAAACAAAATACAAAAAATAAAAAAGCCAGCAAGACCCAACAATTAAAAAAATAAGCCTCCTGGCAATTTTTTTGCTTCATATTTAAATGAAGAGACTTCCACACCAAACTGACAATCCCATGTTCCTTCTTTCAGTCAGACAATTCAAAGACCCACAAAGATCACATGTGATGTGAACTTCAATTATTAATGCAATGAGAAAAATAAATAGGGTGAACAGGGCTAGTGGATGGTCATGGAGCTAAGCAGTTATTTTACATTGTTTATACATGTTTTATTGTGGGAGGGAATTGGGACAAAAGCCTGGTTTTGTGATTTTACAAATGTTCCCAAAAGTTTGAGATTTGGGTATTTATTTGGAGTAATACAATCAATTAAGAAAAAGAGAAACTAAGTTCTGCTTTAATGTCATTGTACATTGTGTATTTCAACAAATGGCAGGAGATATTTCAAAAATCAGTGTGAATGTCTTGTATTCCAATGAAAATTCTTACCCAAACTGTAAAATAATAAAATCATACAGAATTTTTTGAGCAATGTGTGTGTACTGAGTGCGTGCTCAAGTGACTGATCCTGGCTGGGAGTGGGGAGGAAGGGGAAGAAAGATTTTGGATATGCACAGGAATTTAGAATAGCTTTATATACTTAACATAATGGGAGCCAGAGTTGATAAACAAGAAGTCCTACAATCAATGGCTCTTTCATTCCACAGTGTAAATTGGCTTTCTGCATTTTATTTTTTTACTCATGAAAATGTTTTAATACCACCAGATTCTCATACCAATACTGAGCTTGACAAACAAAGGTATCGATATTCTGGTCAGGATTAAAGGGAGGGGAGAGGCAGGTGATTTGATTGTGTGGCTCTGCCATAGGCTGTCTGACCAGGAAGACCAAGACTATGAAGCCCCCTACAGACAGAGAGGCACAGCCTTAGGTTTTCAAACCCTGGCCCTCATGAGAGACTCCAACCACCACATCAACATCTTTTGAAGGGACCAGGACACAGGTAATCCAGGAAATTCCTAGAATGAATTGATAACAACTTTATTCTCAAAGTTACAGAGGATCCAACAAGGAAAGGCTATGCTGGACCTTGTTCTCAATGACAAGGAGGGGCTAGTGGGGAATATGAAGACTAGGATAGCCTGGGCTGCTGTTAGAATTAAGCAGTGGAATTTGAGATCTGTGAGGCAACAACGAGGATAAAAGATCATTATCCTGGATTTCAGGAGAGCAGACTTCAATGGTCTCTTTGATAGACTGACTTGGGATGGTGCCATGGAGGGAAGAGGGGCCCTAGAGAGCTGGGTGATATCAAGGATTCTCTCCTCCAGACTCAACAGCAATGCTTCCCTACAAACAGAAAATTGGGCAAAGAGCTCTTGGACAAAGTTAGACACAAACAGGTAGTTTAAAGAAGGTGGAAGTGGTGAAAGGTAGCTTGGGAGGAATACACAGAAATTGTCTGAACAGTCAGAGAGCAGGTCAGGAAAGCTAAAACAGTGGTAGAAGTAAATCTGGGCATGGACATCAGGGTAGCATAAAAAGATTCTTTATTTAAATCAGTGAGAAGGGAAAGAATAGGGAAAATGTGGGTCCTGAGTAGAGCAGTCATTATTAGTGAGGACAGGGAGAAGGTTCACGTACTCAATGGCTTTTTGCCTCAAAGTTCAAACCATTCTATGATTCTATAAATGATAGATTTATTCATGGCTAGGATACTGAAGAAATATAAAAACTGTCATATATTTTATATGCTCAGTAATACATGGGTGACAACTATTAACAGAATATTTAACTAAATTTTACGTGTCAAGAAGAAATATGTATGATATGCATAGACGTTTTTGTTAAGTAGCTATGAATAAACTATAAATTAGTTTTAAAAAGAAATTTGATTAACTATGTTAACAACAAAATTCTACACTAAAGCTTTTCTTCACTTTATGTTTGTAAAAGTTAGTAGATAGATATTGAAAATGGTATAAAGAAAAGGTTACAGCTACAAAAATTGATACCCTTTGAGTCTGATCACTTTCACAATTTTTTTTTTTGTGTGCTCACTTAGTTTCTGCTACTCTCAGAAATTTGTAAATCTCTGGTGATATGGTATTTGTCCAGTACGTCCTGGAACAGTGATAATCTCTCTATTCTGTTCAGTGCCCTAGCTTTTTTTTTAAAATTTCTATGAACTTTTTAATGAGTAGTAACCCTCCATGGTTTATATTTACTGTTGTTCTCCTTCATGGTCATGTACAGTCTCCTAAGTCCAGGAAGCAATTTTCTGTATGAATGAAGTATTTTTAAAATGTCTGCAGGGACGTTTTTTTCTGTGCAGTATCTGGTACCTAAAGAAAAGGTATGAATCAAAGCTGACTGCTTTTCTACAATGGCACTGCCATTCTTGTGGGGCTGTGTACTCAAGGGTAAAAGTTTGGATCTCAGATCTGTGAAGCATTATGTCCCAGTCCCTAGGCAGTTACCCACTGAATATGTCTCAGAATTAGGGTCAAAGGTGTATCAAAGAAGTTGCTTGATGACTTGACCCTAGGAAACAGGACAGATTCTGAAAAAGTCTGTCAAGTGCAAAATGTTCTTAAAGGAAACATTTGAGCTCAAAGAATAGTCCTTTGTTTCACTCGGAAGTTTCTAAGGAGTCCTGACAGATACTGGTTGGCATGGGACCAAGAACAAAAGACCAGTGTTTCAGATGTTAGGTTTGTTTTGTTTATTTTGTTAGTTGGCAGGGTTTGGTGGTTGTTTTTGGTTTTTTATCCACCAGCAATTTATCCAGTAATTAAGCACATAGACAATGGTTTTAGGTAGCTGAAAGGAAGATCAATGGGGTGGACTCTCTGTGACACTATTTGTGTAATTGAGATATGTACCTAAGACTTAGCTCCCTGTGCTCTAAAAAACTATTTGAAAGTGGAAGCTCTGACGGAAGTGTCACTAGAAAAGACTTACTCCATTTTTCTTCTTTGGGTCAAAACTTAGGAGCAGGTAACAGAGAAGGAGTGAGCCTGTGTGGGCAGTGAGCCTGTGCAGAGGGGTGGTGTAACTCTGATGATAAGAGAACGTGCACACTACGGGTGCACCTGGATGTGGCTGGTCAGGCTGAAGCGTGCTCAGCACTCTGTGAAAGGTGAACCTGACACAGTGCCAGAGTCATGGCTACCTCCTGGAACCAGGCTGAGAGTGGGCTGTTCCCCAAAGGTGATCAGGGATACAGCTCAGAGTGAATGCTCTACTGTACAACGTGTAACAGGCACAAGCGGAGACAAGGAGAGGTCTCTCATATAGGTTCCAAGGTACTTTATCCCAAGGAGGCTCCAGGGACAAAAGACAGGGAGCCCTGGTGTGCAGGGACTTTTATACAGGGGAGGATCTAGGGGAGAGTACAATTTTTCAGCCAACAGGGGTAGAACTGGGGAGGATTACAAGGAGGGGTTTACACAACTTGAACCAATGAGGAAACACTGGGGGAGGGAACCGTCCAAGCAAACCATTGGGGCCTCCAGAAATAGGCGATTTCCAATGGGATTTCCAGCCAGGGGGACAGCCTTGGGGTAGATTGACAACCTGGAACAAGGGACACCTGTAAGGTTGGATTAAGAGTCTGGGAGGAGGATACCAACTAGGGATGAACCATCGACACAGGGGTAGCCGAACGAACCATTAAGACTGAAACACACCACAACTCAAACCGTAGCAGTAACTCTATCAACAAGAGTGCTAGTGCAATTTAACTGTGCTTTCTGCAGGAATAACAAAGTTTCTTAACTTTATACAGATGCCCTGCATACTTTTAGTCTGCTGTGGTTAAGTCTGTGGTAAAATGTAACAGCTGAAAGCGGACATGCTTCATAACTGCTACAGAAAACAGCAAAATACTTGCCCCTTTGTCTTCCTTTCAACCAGCTATTTTTGCTTGTGTTACTTTGTGTTTCCTCTCTTCACCTCTATTAAAGAGAGAACCCTGCTTTCTATTAATTAATTTATTTACTATTTATTTGTCAAACTGGATTTTTTTTCACTGAAAGATTGGCATAGCAGGCACAAAGGACTTAGAAGTTCATCAGCAATAACTGCAAGCCGTAGAGATCTTTTGTTTATTTTATTTGAGGTCTCAGCATGGGACTAAATCTAAGGTTAACAAATTAGTAGTTCTTAGTATTCTCACCACTGCCTGTGTATGCAAAATATGATATCCTATCGCACTCAGGAGAGAGCTCTGATTTTGTAAATTCTTTAATGCTGTGCTAGCTTTGATGTAGAAGGGTAAATCAAACTGACATACTCAGCAGAAGTTTATTACCATTTGTAAACCAAGTATTTTATTAGTGTTAATTTTTTTTTCTTTTTTAATTTATTCTTTCCTCTTATTGGACTAAATTGGTCATTCCTCAGGAAAGATGAATGTTTCTAAACAGAAGCACTGAAAGTCTCCTGTGGTGGCTCTGGGTCTACCCTGGGTACAATAATTTCAAAGATACCCAAAGCCCACAATATTGTAAAAGCAAGTACAAAGAAACCAGTGTGAAGAGATGAAAAAATAAAGTTGAAAAATCTTGGAGTTGACATGTTTTCTCTTCATCATTAACAGTACTGTGCTGTCTGTCAACTGGAGAAATCTCAAAGCCCTGGCAGTAGCACTAATTTAATCCGGTGGTAATTTATGTGCCACTCAAGAAGAGGTTTTTTTTTTTAACATGAAGAAATTACTCTGATTATATAATTGAATAGCAGGATTCATTGCTGGAAAATGCCACCTGTGGAGAAAGATTTACTCTAAATCCATTCCTACTATGGAGTAGCAGATTACTGCAGCATAAGTCACTCAAGAAGCCATCATGAAAATTATATATGGAATAGACCCAATAAACGATGTAATCCAATGCCATCAGAATATGATTGTTCTTTATAATGTATTTTGTATTGCCAGTGCAATATGAAATGGCTCAGATGATGAGTATTTATTTACCTGCTTTTATAGGAAATAAATGAAACGACAATATGCTAATGATGGATTCTGACTGTGGCTGCTAGAAAAGTATTATTAACACTAGGATTAGCTAGTGTGTTTTCAGTGTAGTGACGTTAAAGAAAATAAGTTTCAAATATTCTGTGTAGTGCTTTCTGAACCAAAATGGCAAGGAAATACTCACTACTGACTCTTTCTGTGGTAAGTGCACAATTTGAAGGGTCTGATCTCTATGCAAAAAAAAAATCTGTTTCTACCTAAAATGATAATGCACTTTGACTAGAGAAAACAAATACTTTAATTCTTCACCTCCATCTGTTACTGAAGTCACCCAAAATTCTGGTTTATAGTCACCTTTAGGTGAAATTGGTCAGAGATGTTTTTTTACCCTGAAGTGAGGGTAAAAGTAGCATAATATGAATAATTTTTGTCTTCTGTTTAGATTTATTTGAACTTTTATTTATCCTCCTAGGCTGAGCAAAATAGTCTTCATTACTGTTTAGCACCTTTACTAAAGATAGCATGAAAAAACAATTATTTGAGTGACACTTATGAATACTTTTTGTTAGGGCAAAAAAAAGGAGATGTAGAAATGTTGTTTTGACAGTTTTTAAATGAAGCATTTCAACCTTTTTTTACACAGGTGTACTTTTCATTTCAATGTGACTAAATCAAAAAGAAGGCTAGAAAAAAGCATTAACTAACTTGACATTAAAAAAAAAAAGCACGTTTTTGTTAAGCAAAATGCTTCACTCCATTTCAAATTTTTTTCCCATTTGAAAGAATATTAGACTTCCCAAAAGTTAAGGTTTTTTTTTCACTTTGTATAAATCCTCAACTATTTCAGTTCAATGAAAAATGAGTTGATTTTTAGGTCTCTAGTAATTTTAGCCAGACTGTAAAGCCCATTGAGAGGCCAATGGTATAAGTAGTATTATTTTAGCCTTTAACATATTTCACAAAATTATTATCTCAAGTCATGCTGCTTGTCTCACTCTGAACTGAGGAAAAAATATGACCTGTTGTTTTACTGTAGAGCTTTTGTCTAAGTTTCATAACTCTAAGACAGTAATCATTCAAGCCCTGCTATTAGATTAATACCCACTGCACATTTTACAGGTTGCAAAATGGAGTCAGAAGAAAGCAGTAGTCCAGGAGAGATCAATTTATATTTTATCTTCGCATAGTGTGAATATTCCCCTTAATTTCTGCAGTTTCTTGTTGCACATGTGAGAAGAAAGGGTATGAATCTAAGGTTACAGACTAGCATAGAGCAAAGATAGTAATAGAGGTCAGGTCTCATAACCCTAGTTGTTTTTAAATACTAGTTCCAACTGGAAAATGTCACAATGGACAGCTTCATGATATGAGTCATGAATAAAAGGTCAGAGTCACTTTTTATAATTATCTATTGGGAAACTTAAGTGTATTTTGAATAAATTTGTTAATATTATGAGGTATACAGCCTCAAAACTTGACAAAAAGTAAGTCGTGGAAGCACAATGAGATCCAGTACTGAAAAAAGCCTGGCACTTCAAAGACAATTAGCTTTTCTATCTTTTTTGACCCAGAGGCAAAAAACAATGCAGCTGTCACTCTTAGAATGGCTTATAGCAGCACTCATTTTGAAAACTCACTTTACTTTTTCCCAATATTCATAAAATTTTAAAAGTGAAGGAGAGGGAATGAAGAGAATTCATCTGAATAATTCTACTAAAGTGTTTCATAATTTTTTCTGTTTTCTTTTAAAATGAAGGCCTTTGAAGCAAATTTGAAGCTATGAAGTCCAAACACTGTCTCCAGTCTCCCAATGATTTGTTTACTACTAGAAAAATACTATCTTATTTTTTGTTATATGTGGTAAAAGCATGTATTGCTGCTTATGACTGCTTGTAATGATTTCATGCAGATAACTTCAGCTATCAAGAATAATTGGTGCAATCTAAACTGTCAGCCTAGTGGAAAAATTTATGACCAGGTGCTTCAAATGTAAAATAATGGGCCAAAATCAACTTCTCTGCCAAATGAACTCCCCTCCCTGACATTACCTGAAAACCTTTTAATCATCTGCAAAGAAAGTTACTGAGCTGTCTCCAAAACATTGCTAATTAGTCTAGAAAAATGCTAGACTATCACACATCTCAGATGGGTTGTTAGAACTAAGGTCTTTGGCACTCCCCCAAATAAAACAGGCTCTTGGAGCACTCCTGGTTCCTAGAATGTAGAGTTCAATACAGCAGTGGGCAGCACGGGTACCTGCATGAGGGGCTCTCAGAAACACTGTGGTTACTAGTGAGATGCTGGAGCTCTGGCAAGACACACTTAAAAGGGATGCTTGAAGCTTTAGGCGTCTTCACAGTAAAAAAATGGTGCCTTGAAAAGAATGGTATTTATTTGGAGTATACACAAATACACTCAATACACAAAGAGGGGATGTGTGTATGTATATGAAAATAAAATATCATTAGTCCAAAGAGGGTTCATTTCATCTGGCAAATTTTTACAGTATTAGTTTGGTAAGACCATCTTCCCATAGTAATTCTCATTATGTAAGATCATCACTTTAAATCTAAAATCTACTTCTTAAATATCATTTTGATGCTTCAGACACTTCCTAGACTTGAAGAACCTTGGTCTGATTATTAAATAGATGTGACATCAGCTCCAGATGCTGGAATCTAGGCTTGGCTCTCTGTTTCGTGCTTGAAGGGGCAATGGAATAAAAAGTCTGAGACAGAGAAAGAACAGGAAGGAAGCTTATCATAAATTGAAAAGACTGGCAAACTTCTGAGAGAATTTGTTCCCTTGCATTTATGAATTTAAGCTAATGGCATTATCAGTTTTAATTACACATTGATTAACTGTCATTCGATCTTGTTTTGGTTTTTTATTTAGTGTTTCTTTTTATGCATGTTCTGGTAGAAGTAAGTGAAGAAATTATCATGTCTGAGGATTCCTTGTGGAATATTGACTTCCAGTTTTTTAAAAATCATGTTCCTGAAACAGCCCATGCTGAAATTTAAACTGTAGAAATTACTCATCAAAGTTGTTGTGTTTCACCTTTGAGCCTAGTAATGGAATAACTAGAATTATGTGAGAGCAGTGAAATAGAATCCAGACCTGGAAAGGACAGTTAGCTTGTAGAGATGATCTGAACACAGAGTAAGCCCTTTAGTGATTTTGGAGGAGCTACTTGCCTGCTGAGATTAAAGATAAAGCAGAACAAGAGTGTTCAATGGCTCTAATGGAAAGTTTGCTGATTTGATCCAGTTCCAAATCACTATCTACCACTCACACTGAGTACTGCCTCTCCCAGCAAAAGTCAACAACAGCATCGCTTCCAAATATGACATCATTTTCTCAATTCAGAAATCCTATTTTTAGTTATTTATTTGATGCCAATGGAGATAGCAGAAATTGTCTTTGTCTAGCAGATATCTTTACAAAAAAAACCCCAAAGCCACAATAAAGTAAAACATCAAAAAAAGGAAAGATTAGTTAAATATATCTCCAAATGTTGCTCCACCCCATTGTCATCCTGCACGTGTTTATTCTTTCCCCATTGTTTCCTAAGTATCAGTTTTCTAGCTGCTTAGAAAAGGTTTCCTTAAGAACTAAAAAATACCCTTTGAGGAAAGTATAATATTTTTGTTTATATTTAAAATTTATAAATATCTATGTACAACATCTGTCAAAGTGAAAAAAAAAATCCATAAAAGTTGTATCATATGACTATTTTTGTACTTTTTGTGTTCCCCTACATCAGTACATCAGTATTACATATATATATATAAAACTAGAATTTTTTTCTAATTGTTTTAGTTCTGAAATAGATTCTTTGCCTCAGTATTGCATCCTGTATAAGCTTCCCCACTTTTAATGTAATTAACAATTTAATCTGTTATTTGCCAAGTTCAACTTGGAGGCTGGTGAAGTTGTTAAATATCTTTACTTCTTTATATTAATCTTTAATAAGTTTGAAGGTTGTTTTTGAACTCTCTGGGAGTGTTTCCCAGATCAAAATGAAATACCTAGCTGTCACTTACCTAGGTTACTGAGGGTTGCACAGTGTCCAGTAGCAGAGGCCACATGTGAGCAGATGCTGGAAAGAAACTGTCAGTGCCGTTCCCAGAGCACTCTTTGAGCAAGATCCCACAGACTGGCAGATTTGGAATTATTCAGAAAAGGTTCCCACCATTTCCTCCTAGTACATTTTTCCCCCTTCCCCTAGGCACATTGACCTTTTCATCCACCATTTCAAAACACCTCATGGTTCAGTTACTTAAACTATGTAAGCCTATCTCACTAAAATAATTCCTCCACACTGCAGTGCTCTCACCTACCTCATCTCTAATCTGCTGTCTGATTTTGGCTGGACATGATTTCAAAGGCTGAGTTTAAAAAAAAAACCCAACCCCCCCCAAAAAAAAACCCCACAACAAAAACTAAAACAAACAAAAAACTCACAAACAAAAAAANAACCCATAAAAACCTCTTGTCTGTCTTTGTCCTGCATATATTGTAAAACCTACCTAAGATATACAGTCAGTTAGATGATATAATATTAGCTCCCAACTATAAGCCTCATGAAACTTCACCCTGTTCCTCTAACACAGAGGTAAAACCAAATCAGTCCTACAAAGACTAGACATTCCCTTGATCAATGTATTCATTAATTGGAGCATTTTCCCTTGATCAGAAGGGAGAAGTTTATTCTCTTTCTCCTTGAGCATAACAGCAGAGCTCCTCCTGTTCTCTGGATCTTACTTTCCCATTACAAGGCTTTATTCTTTGAAACCCTTATCTCAGAACATGAGCAGGACAGAATTGAAGATGGAGAGACAGAGAGAGCCTTCAATCAATGGTGGCAACAAAATAAAGCAACATCTTTCAAACTGCTTCAAAATACACAGGAAATATAAGATCTTTGCTCTTCTCCTGACTGATACAATGCAATAAGACAGGAACAGCAGGTCCTGTTAAACATATGTTTTCAAAGGCTTTTAATGGAAACATTTCATTCTATTCACATAGTGTTAAGTGAGAACTTTCATGAAAAAGTAATGGGAACTAAAGCTGTAGTCAGCTATAGGTCAGGGAGCAACCTCTGATGAATGAGTCTCTGTAGGCTTTCACGAGCACTAGAAGACTAAAGTTCATGTATGCATTGGGATCAGGCAACTTTTCTAGACAGATAACTTGTTAAGGATGCAAAGGTGTACTGAATTGAAGCATAATTTTAAGGATGAGTTCACTGGTGATGGGGATATGCTTTAAAAGTCTTGGACCTAAGCTGCAAATTGCATGTTTTCAGGTTTCACTCACTACTGAATATTAATCTACAATCTAAATATTTAGGGACTCATCTACTTTTGTTTGTAACTGAAGAAGAAAAATAGTGCAGGGATCAGGGGTGGATGTGGGTTAAACAATAGTATGTGAATTTCCTTATTTAAAAAAAAATATGTTTAAGAAAATTATTGTTGCTTTTATGCCTCAGTTTCTGTTTCTCAAAAGTACTCTGTCTCAAAGTGAGCCTGTTCCTTTGATCCCTAGAAATCATCCTATATGAGTCACCACTGTTTCTGACTATGCACTTGAACACATCTAAAGTGCAGCATTTAGACAGGCAGCAGGAATGCTTTAGCACAAACAAGACCCTACAGTGTGGGAGCCACATGGAGTTGCCAAACCCATCTCCTTGTCCTGACCTAGCAAAGGATGTCAAGAACTTCAAATAGATGAGATGCTGCTGCAACCTTTTCAGGAAGAACACTGACTTCATACGCCCCCCAAGGGCAGGTATGAATTGTACTCCTGCAAAACTCAGGTGACTGTTCTGAAATGTGTGGCTTCACAGGACTACACTGAAAGCAAGTCATATCCTGGCATGTGTATGTATGCAGTGTAAGCAGAGATGTGTACTTCAGTTTGCTGCTTGGCTTACATTCCTCAGACAGAATAAATATACAGATACTGTGCTTTGTGCACCCTTCATGAGGGACAGAAAGGAACAGTCAAAAGTACTGTTATTTTATCTACATTGAAATTACTATAATTTATTTATTTGCATAGGTCAAGGAAGGGGGTTGATTTCTAAAGTGCTAACCCCATTTCAAAATTTAGCAGACTGTTTAGTCCTCCCTTTACTTAGCAAAGGATATGTATTCACATGTAAAATGCTGACTTGCTGACCGCCTTACAATGGCCACAAGGATATGGTGTCAGATTCATATAAAAAGTAACACATTATAAATTTTTGTAAAAGAGTCTGTGGCATTTTGAAGGATGAGGAAATCACAGGAAGAGACAGACAGAGGATAGTGGCAGATTGATAAAGACTTGTGTTCCAAACAACAAAAGCACAATTTTAATATCAGATATGCTTTTTTGCTATGAATGCTACATCCTATTGTTGCTCTATCGTGAATACTACAGGATAGTTCATCTTAGGAATTTCAACTTGAATGTAATTTGAAAGCTATTTTTTTAATATGTTATAATTCATGCTAGTTGAATTTCACTGCACAAATATCTACTGAAAACTGAAACAAAAAAAAGGGCAAACTCTTAAGTGAATAACTTACATGCTGAAATATTCGTAGTATAATCTCTTTACTATCATCTCCTTCAGCTGATTTTTATGCACATGTAAAGCACCTCTAAAACTGTGGGAAGAATTTTGCTAAATTCATCTGGGATGTATCGGGGTTTTAGTTCTTATCCTGCAAGCCTGTAAGTAACTTTCTTCTTAATTTGGAACATTGAAGTCTTTTTAAAAATTGGTTAGGATGTGTGTATATGTTTTTAACAAACCCTCTACTACATGTCTGCATACAACAGCAAACTGATTTCCTGTCTCTCTGATTTAGGCCCTCAAACTGTCGGTGTCACTAGTGAAATCACTGCTCAACAGCTGCTGGCAGGAAGTTCTGAATACCAACTTTAATTAAAAACTTTATAAATAAACAGTGTCAAGGTTATGCACTTAGTGAACAATTCTCTGACATCTGTATAAAAAAAAATAGTGCATCTGTTTATTTTTTCATATTGAAGCCTTAAGTAAAACAACCTGCTGTATTTTTGACCTAACTAGCAATGCTAGTCCTTTCCAAACTAGTAAATTCCACTAAGACACTTCTGTTTATGATAATGACCATTACTTTAAGGAAGTACTTATGAAAGTTATTTCCAAGAGCACCATAAAATGCATTGCTGTCTATCAGTGATGATCTAAGATGAAAAGGCTCAGAGGATGCGGCTTAGAAAGAATATATTGAAAGGACTAGAAAGTTCTGTGTAAACATCATGTGGGTCTCTGAGTCTCAGTGCAAGGCTGCCTGAAGTGAGAGAACACCACCTGAGGAACCAAGAGCAATGGTAACTTTTGAAACTCTCCCCACTGCACATGACATATGGAGGCCTTGCAGTAAAATAATCTGTAATTCTCACAGTCCCATTATTCCTTTTCTGTGGTATTGAGTGACAATTTTTGCAACTGCCATTGTTATTTCAGACTTGGTCTCCAAGTTTGAATCTAAGACAGCAATTAATAACTATAAGGAAAAAAACACAAGTTCTGCCAAATGTAGGAACATATGGCTCAGAAGAGCCAAACTGATTAAAAAACAGGCAATCTTACAGTATCATGTAAAGTTAGCTCATACAAAAGTTAGCTCTATCAAAAATTGGTGCTGATCTGTGGAAACCTGGATGACTTATAAGTCCACGTATCTCTATTTGTACCTAATTCCTTATTTAAATTATTTCAGGGAAGAGAAAAGCAAAATATAAAAATATTTGAAAAATCTATTTTGGTTGAGGTTTTTTTTCTTTTTTTTTTCTTTTTATTTCTGTGATGGTGTGTGAAACTTCAGTATAAGAGAACAAAGTAACAGATTTGACAATATTTGGTAACCAGCAATTTTGTGCATTATACCATTCATTTCTGAATGCTCTGATTGGAGAATCAATGCCAATGTATCTGGTGACACAAAGAAGAAAGGTATCTGTCTGTAAAAATAACCTTTGAAAGTCAATGGAAATCCTGTAAACCAAACAAAAAATAAATCCATTAATAATTAGATCCCAGATTTCAAAATGGGTACTTTGTGGTTAGCATATATTTTTGGAAATTCAGCAGAGGAATCGGGCTTGGATGTAAAAACCTATGAAGCTGATATGGATAGCTGATAGAACTGTTTGATTCCCACTGAAAGAGGCAGTCTCATTTGTCTTCACTCTGCTTTACCCACTGTCCTTTCTAAACCTTGGACGAGCAGTCATTTTGGCATGTGTCTGATCTCTGCCAGGCCAATTCAACTCTCAGAAAATATTGAATTTTCATGTTTTTATGATTCTCTGACAAATTATAGAGTAGTGTCTGCTTACTGAGAACCCAGAGGAGTGCTTTAACTGGTGGGAATTGATGGAGCTGGGGTGGGCTCTGCAGTTGAGACACCCTTCTGACAGCAGCTGGACATTGGTCAGCACATCAATCCTGTTCAAACACACCTGCAGGTGTAAATTTAGTCATACTGGTTCTTTCTACACAGTCTGTCTTTACTGAAACCCGATTTACTTTGATGCATTTTTCTTCTTGTTTGTAGTCTGACATTTTATCTGTTATTTTCTGCCACTTGCACCAAGAGCTCTCAGGCTCTTTGAGGTTGTTGCAGATCTGCAGCACACACCAATTCACTGCTTGGTATTGCAAGGAATTATATCAAACCTGAATAAGGAATGATATCAAGCCTGAATGTTGGCCAGTGTCAAGGAGTGCGTAGTTTTTAATGGTTCTAAGAGGCGCAGTTTTTCTTGCTTTGCCGTAAAGGCATTAATGAAGTATCAGAAATCTCTGCTCTCCAGTTGGACTAAGGCCTCAGTAAAACACCAGCTGGAAATATATTGTTGCTTTGTGACTGCAGGACTGAGCCTGAGAGAGCTATAAATCAGCAGTGTCAGCTTAGTAACAGCTGTAGGAGGTTGAGAGTCGAGAATTATGTTCTTCCCTAGGTCATATTCCTTCCGGGACTATGAATAAAAATGGCCTTTGGTGCCAGTTTAGGCTAGCAAATTAGTTCATCACCAAGTTGTTTGCACTCTCTGAGGGCTGATCCTGGAGCCCAGAGTCCAAAGCAGTATGTCTGCTCTGTCTGCTTGTAGTGTACTCCAAACTCCAGGCATTTCAGGCGGGTACTTTGTGAAAGCTTTCCCCTGCCACAGAAACTGACATGAGTTACTCTTCGGTGGAGCAGTGAACAGGATCCTACTGTACCTCACACATCTGCTGCAGATAGACTTCTCTCTCCTCACATCCCATCAGTCTACTTTGGTTAACACCTAATAAATCCTAGAGAAACCTTCCTCTGCACATTTTGTTTATAATGTAATGCCCATGTCTTTGATAGTAATCTTCAGGCAAACATCTGTATTCTTAGTGTCAGACAATGAATTGCTTTTCACACATTTGTGAACATTTTTCTTCTAGGTTAATATCACATGAACACAGTTTCTTTTTCAGTTGCCTGACAAGACTTTTAACTCAGCAGTGATCTTCATATGTATTTTTAACTTATTATAAAACTAAATTCTATTCACTTGTCAACAGATGTCATATTGATCTTTTACTACTATTGATCACTTAACTACAAGTAATCTCATAACAGTTTTCAGATGCTGGATTTTGAATACTTTTCTTTCCCTCCTTTTTGTCAAAACATGAAAAAAGTACCCTGAATCTTTTACTTCAACTGTATTACTTTCCATATATTCCTCTGTCTGCTGAAAACATTATTGTCTCTTGGTAGTTATCAGCCTGAGAGCAGTGTTATATACAGATGTTCAATCTCTAACCACACACACAGATACACACAAAATCTGAAAGAAGGAAACTAAGATATATCTTTGTAAAAGGGGTAGAAGTGTAAGTATTTCTCATGCAGCTAATTTGGATGAGCAAGATGTGACTCTGGAACTCAGTGACAAGGATCAAGAAAATTCAGTACATTTTTTATGCATAAATTGACTTTAATCTTTTCAAAGACCTTGCTGTCTTTGAAACCCCAGATAGAGTATCTCATCCTTCCTAAGAAAATATAATTTTTCTGTGTCCAAACTTCCTTTGCCTTAACTGAAATATCTCAAAAAAATCAGATAAAGACTTGTTTCACCAATGTTTTCAGTAGCAGATTTTGTTACTTCCATTCTTCATGCACCTTGTAGTCAGTAGAGACTGAGGTAAGATATTAGGCTGACAAAAGTTAGGCTTGCCTCCCACTAATATCCAAATGTACTACTGATTTTGAGGCAGGCAACTTCTATAAAACTGTGACAGACTTTTCAAGGCGTTGACTATTTGAGTTGAAAGATCACTAGAAGCTCTGTGCTGTTTGACTAGGAACCTCTGCTCTTGAGGGTGAAAATGAGTGTTATCGCGGTGAATCAGACATTTGCTGAATCAGTAGGCTTTCTATGTTTATAAAGTTTGGCAGGTTCTCAAAGAAATCTACTGATTTGTGACATTAAGGTGTCACACACTCCCTTCTTTTTCTTGTCCATTATAAAATGTCAGCATTCTCATCATATGTGTGAAAGGAAACACAAGGATGAAAAAGCTGTAAGGTGGGCTGGGCATTCTTGGCACTAACTTCACCTATATACTTCACAAACAAAACTCAGAATCTCACATTATCCATCTTCAGAGGCATAATGACATATCTTGTCCTCTCACAGTAGTTTTTTATCATGCTGCAATTCACAACAGTGGGAATTTTGCTGTAGACCCAAGGTAAGGTGTAGCCACAGGCCTCACAGAGCAGAGTCCATGCAATGACTTCTCTCTGTGACAAGGCACGGAATGCACATCTCACTGTGTTACGTGGGCAGCAGGAGGGCTGCACCTCTCTGCCCTTCTCCTCCTCCACATGCGTCTCCAAATTCAGTCTTACAATTGCAAAAGTCCCAGTATGAATACAGGCAAATCATTTGTAAGAACAGTGTGGCAGTGCTGTTCTGAGCTGAAACTGGAAGTTTTCACACAAAATACAAAGTGGAGAGAGAATAGAGGAAGAAGAAAAAGAAAGAAAATTCAAGGAAAAATGTGAACAATTTTTGGTTCGATTTTGGAAAGAATTTCCATTTCTGAATGTTTGTGAACGTTTCCTGTTCTAAACTTTACCACTTGTGTCAAGAAATTATATAATATGTTATAATACATATGAATTTAAATTTTTATGAGAATAATTTAAATTTAAATATGACCTTTTTTCCATGATGTAGCTGAAATAAGAAACAACTTTTGTCCATTTTCTTTCACATTCATTACACTAGGTCTATCTTTAGCAAAAAATGATAGTACACACTCTTAAAAACATCAGAAGAATTTTTAAAATTAATTTTAGCAGCTGGTGTGTTGTTAATCAGAAATATTATAGTCTAATAAGCATTCATAATTTGAATATATTACAAATTAATTTGTGTATCAACTCACACTTTATTTATAAGATTTGTATGAATTTGGAAGTAATTTCATGACATGAACTATTGACTTCCTGTAGTCATTACTGAACAGTTCTGAAGGTCACAAATAATTTTGTAAGAAGTAAAAAAAAAAAATCATCTTAAGTAGCAGATTTTGTCAGCTGCTTGGTAAAATTTACAAAAATAAATTGGAAGAGAAGAATGTGTTTATTCCCCTTATTCAAAATTGTGTCGTGCCACTTACCCAATTAGTGGATAAACTGAGTAGTGGTAAAAGACAAAACCAAATCTGTGTATAAGAAGTTACTGTTTAAAGTTTTTAAAAGAGAGCGAAAAGGGGATAGCACAGATTATGTAAAAATTAACAGGGAATTCAGTAGAAGATAATCTCATCTATGCTTTATTCAAATAATTGTAATAGTTTTTACTGATGCCTTCTCAATCTTGACATAGCAGTGAATCTAAACCTGGCTGTCTGCTTTGTATTCTGGATGGAAACTTGAGACTTCCTATATTTTGATTAAGAGCTTGGATAGACTACTAGATGACCTTGTCTCCATGAGCTATGAAGACACCTATCTAGAATTTATATTTTTGCCCTTCTTCAAGCAATTGAATTTTTAGGGGGATGGGTTTTTATGCTTTAAAACAGAAAGACACTTGCAAGCTAATATGTACATTAGACAGCTAAAATAAACAAAAACAAAACCAAAAATGAAATAAACCCTAGAAGCTTGGTATTGTGATGGCAATTCAATCTGTAATTATCTCATTACTTTGTCCATTACTTTTTCCTAATGTTGAAGATACCAACTTTTTCCTTGCTATGTCTTCACTGAAAAGTTGTTAGAAACCACTAGTACAAATTTGATTCTGCTTTTCTTAAAATACACCTCAAATTCCATAACAATACTTTGTGTTACATCCAATCAGGTGAGCAGGAAGTTAACATTTAGATGAAGATGTTACTTCATTTTTCCAATTTACAGAAGAGGTATTTCTTGAGACTTCCACAGCTTTTCCACAAGTTTCAGCTAATTTTTAAAGAGTAGACATATTCACTCTCAGATTTGTTAGCTAAAAATATTAACATTACAATAAAGAAATTTTAAAAGTACTCTTATCTTCTCTCCAAGTTACAATTTGTACATTCAGTATGGATATGACTAATTTAATTACAGTTTTGCAGAGTACTTTTTTCTACCCAGAATAACCCGGATGCTTCAACTCAGATATTAATCTCTATTATATTTTTATCCACATTCAGCTGGCGACAGAGAGAATGTCCATTTTCTGGGACAATATCCTTTGCCTCTCCACTACTTGAATAGCATGTTATTTTAGAATATATGTATATCCTGATCTTCCCTGAAATTTCTGTAATATCACACTGCATTTTTCACAGTCTTCTACTTTTTCTTAAAGTCAGTTAGCTGCAGTATTATTGGGTTTACTTCAGCTAAATTAGCACGTGGAACATATGGCAAAGAAGAAGATGCCATGTAAGGTCTTGTGCAGCTTCTGTTCAAAATTTAGCTCTGGTTTCCATCTCATTTTGCTTTTCTCCACTCCTTAATAATTCTGTGGAACTTTCTAAAACAACTTAGATGCTAAAAAAGCAATAATGTTAAAAAAAAAATAAATTACAAGGTTGTATAAGGCCCAAGAAAAGAAAAGAAGGATGAAAAATTAGAAACAGATGAATGGCAGCAGGAGAAACGGGACTGTGATAGGAGGAATGAAACCCAGCATTAGTCATGTTTTTCTGTTGGGTAATACTTGCCTATTTTGCGTATGAAGAGATGCCCTTGCTCTTCACAGCAATGTTTCAAATATAAATCCCATCAGTTAGGATGGATTCTATTTGGACTTGCAAATTATGTTACTGGAGATCATTCATTGGTTTTCCTTGGTTTCACTTTGCTGTTTGCTTTCTGAAAGATGCATAGAGACTCCCACGTGCAATCTTCAAGCTAAAATCGAAGACAGCCCAAAAGATGCAATAAAGCTTTGCTGAGCAATTCCTGTTCTCGCAATTACAGTGCATTTTCATTAAATGGATCTCCTGAGACAACTTATCCAGGTGCAAGCTTGCTGTAGGTTTGTGGCTCTCAAAGGTGTTAAAATTCTACACCACTTTATTATCGTCTACATCACACTGTTTCATACGGATCTTCTGTCTCACATATTCCAACAAAACCTGACCAAGCAAGAAGCTGCCACTTTAGCAAGAATGCCAGCCACACACAGAAATATGTACAGCTTACAGTTCTCAGGCATTGGAATATGCTTACTATGAAAGTTCCAATACAAACATGCTGTACTTTTAGGGGAAACTACTTTTCCTGCAGAAACAATGAGGTATCATACCTAGTATATACAACAAATTAGGAAGTTTTACTGATCTCTGAATACCCCCAACAAAAAAAACCAAAACAAAAACAAATAAACAAAAAAAACAAACAAAAACCCCCCAAAACAAACAGACATAAAATTCTGAAAATATGGAGTTTGCAACAAACAATTAGCAGTAAAATTAAAAGGTGTTCTTTATAAACACTTGTAGGACATGTGCAGAGTTTAATAATACCTATTTAAGAGCAAGAACATTAAGAAGGTGTAGACAAGAATAATGTGTGTGTTGTGTTTCAGAGGAGAAAGGAAGGGTTTTTTATCAGTGGACGGAAGAGCAGTTCAAAACTGAGTAAGAATAAATGCTCATAATTTCATAACATTACTGTTAGGCAATACAAAAGATGTTAGACCCTAATGGCATCCTAGGATGTTCAGTACTGGACATACATTTTTTCTACACTGTTAAAAAGGAGTTAAACTTCTTTTGTAACTGAATGATTCAGATTTTCATTCAGAACCTGTCTTAGGTATCTCCACTTTTGACATGTAATTGGGATTTTTTTTTGTTTAGTTAGTTTTGTAATCATGAGTCTTGCTTATCTTTTGGGTACATTGATGTTTCCATATAAAGTTCAGTGTTTTTGTGACAGCTTGCCAAATATTTGACTTTCTCATGTTGGCTTGATCTTGTGTCCTTCATAAAACTTTACATTCTCCCAAAGTGCACTATGCAGTTTTTTATACGGTATTTTTTGTGAAGATAAAGTTAAGCTTCTTTATTAATGCACCATGGAACAGCAGTGTATGTTTGTGACTTTTGTATATTATCTGTTTATTTGTTTGCTTTTTTTTTGTCCCAAGAAAGAGCATCAGAATTATTCTTCAGCAAATATTGATTGTTAATAATATTAATATTATTAACATAATTAATATGAATAATATAAATATTTATTAATATGACTATTAAGTATATATATGTAAAAGGTTTAAATAAGGCTCACAGAACATTTTACATGAAATTTTAAACCTCCAAGCTTTTGCAATGTTTCTTTAAAATAAGAATAAAAAGGCATTGCATGTGTCTATTCTGAGACAGTAATGTAAACTTACCACTGGATTTTTAGATAGAAGGTTTTAAATTAGATAGCTACTTGTGAAATGTATTTAGTGTGAATTATTTTCATAACTCCTCTTTGCATAAATCACCGTATTGATTTTCATGACTTTTATACTTATCAGCATCCAAAGCTATAAATAGGAAAAAGGGATCTAACTAATTCTTTTTCTTTATTCATTGTTAGACTGACTTCATGTATTACACCTTGCACCTCAATAAAAATGTTTGGAGATTGTTCCATGCCTGACTTGAATTTAGAAAATAGTTAGGGTTAAACTATAATCAATAACTTTGCAGTTAGCCATATAAAGAAGATTCTAATTTCTTTTGTACTTTTGTCTGGATTGAGCACCAAGCCATCACAGATCTAACAAATGCAAGATAAAATTAGATTTAGCTTCTTTTATGAAGAGATTTATGCTTCTCAAAATCTGAAAAATCTATGATCCTAGAGGTAGCCAGATGCTGTGTAAAAGCAGAGACAAGGTTGAAAAAATGTTTTTGAGGTACCCAATCAAAAATGAAAATTTTGAATAATAGAAAAAGAAAAATTAATTAAAAATGGAAGATATGCTTAGAATGGCTACTGCGATCATGATCTCACTTGGGGGAAATTTATGATCCTGGCTTTGTGCAGTGAAACGTAGGTGAATCAAGGATGATTCTTTATGAATTATCCTGGGTTAAAGAGATGTATAGTATTCAATGAACAACACAAAAGCACATTATCTGTTCATCAGTATCTGTAGACAGGATATTAGAAGGACTCTATCAATCAGGGTAACAGTCTGCTACTAGATACAGTGCTAACAAACTACTCATCTGACTTTAATGCCTATGATATCTCAGGTGAATGTGATGATATGAAGATGTCTGCCTATGTTCTGTGTTAAAGAGGGCGTGTTTTGGCCAGACCATCAATGAGGTGACCTGTGTTTATGACAGAAGCACAGTATACGCAAATTGGCGTGACTACTGTCAGCAAATAAAGCATCAAGTACAAAGGTATAATATCAGCAATGAACTTTCTTTTGGACAATCTTAAGTAAGTTCAAAATCTTAAATTAAAAGAACACAACATCTTCTGACAGGCTGTAATACCCTAAGGGCTGTAATTGTTTCTTACAAATGCCCTAGTTAGAATAAGGCTTCCTAAAGGAGAAAATAATCCAGCAGGAAGAGAGATCTTGCTCTTATATCAGTTATCTATTGTATGATTCAAAAGAGAAAAGAGGAAGAGATAGTTTGCAAATTACCCTGTCAGAAATGCAATGACCTCTGTCCAATCCTAAAGGTATACAACAGACACAGCTTGGAAAAGAACAGCCTTGGAAGAAAGGAAAGTGCAGGGGTTCGGTTCTGGTTTCCAGCTAGCTTTTGCACCGACCTCACATTTAAGGGCACAGCTCGATACCTTTCTGATCCTGTGGGTCTGAGCCTCAGGCAGAAACGTGGCAATGGTGAGGAAGAAAGGAGGACTTCATGTGGGTTTCAACTGGGTTTTATTTTACCCAGAGTGTGGCCCACGTAGAAGCGAGTTTTTTTCCCTCTGGGTCTCAGCTTAAGTACAGGGGACAATCTAGAACCAATCCCAGAGGGAGGGGGAGTTACCCAGAACAAGAGGAGGATCAGTAGAACAATTCTATATGTAAAAAAGGGAGGGGATGGCAGGGACTCTGCCAATCACCCTGGCCCCCCACCTGAACTTTCTAGTCATCTGGACAGGGTTGCAGAGTGATGGACAGGACCCAGAAATAAGGAAAAACTAAAAGGGGATTTAACTTTGGGGTATAGGGACAAACCATTATAAAACAAATAACAGAAGCATGCAGAAATTTGGTAAAGTCAAAATGCACCACAACAGGGAGGGGTCTGTCTACATAAGGATCTGGGGAGAAATTAATTGAATGGTCTAAAAATGAGGATTTAAATTAAATTAGTTAAATCACATAAACAATTATGTGAATACCCTCCCTAGATATTAAAGGGACCTAAATCTGATTTAACATAATCTACTTCCAAGGGGATGTAAGGTAAAATGAACTAAGACTATTTTAATTCTGAAATGAGGTGTTTGCACAGCCATATAATGAACTAAATGAAATCTAGTTACTTAGGATTAATTTTCTGAATTACATTGATGTAAAAAGCCTAAGAACTGAGTTTGTTTTGCAAGACGTGCAATGATAGTTTTCTTGCTAACAATCTCTCAAAGCATCTATGTTGTACTCTATGTTGTACATCTGTGTTGTACATGGGACTCAATATTTCAGCAAAGGTAGACTAGGGCTGAAATATTCTAGCTAAAACATGGTTTGCTTTGGAGTTTCTTCCTCACTTCTTTTAATATAGCTATTTGAAAACTGAGGTAGAAAAGAGAGTGAGAAAGGTACATTAGGTTCCAGGACAATCACAAAATGAAAACTAGATATTTATGAGAAAGAGTTTACAAAGGATTTGACCAGCTAAATATTTTTAGTCTTTCTTAGGCCGTTCATTTTTCCCAAATAATGTATGGAAAGATGGGCATGAACCTCAAAGAACTTGTCCTGTGGTGATCAATACAAATAGATACTTTCCATTCATCTTGGAAGCAACTACATGCACTACTGAAGGATAGAACAAATCCCTTAATCTGGTCTTGGTATTAATAGCCTATTAAGATCACATTACAAAAGCCTAGCTGTTATCAATGTCAGAAGGAAACTCTTCATAGTGAATTGTTTTGAAACATTACAATAGGACTTTGAATCAAAACGTTATTAATTTTATCATGTAAGGGAACTTATTCTGATCTCTTCTAAACCTTCCTCTTTTCCTAAATATTGCATTATATCAATGAGACTAGGAGTCTCACTTTTTATTTTTTTTAAGTTGAGCTTGTGAGATTAGTGTTATGTGTTTATATGATTCCTCCTCAAGGTAGTCCATTATTTCCGATTAATTTTAATTAAGCCAGCAAATGGCCTTTTATCTCTGTACTTTCAGTAGCTGCTCCATGCTAACATTTGTTTGAGTTTATTAATAAATATCTTAACCCTTCAGCAGCAGCTTGAGCTGGAGTGCTGGTAATGAAGATATATGGAAATAAGGACAGGAGAAAAGCATTAGAATGAAATGGATTAAGTTGGCTGAGAAGTCGGAAAGGCTCCCATAACAAATGGTGCTACAAGAATGTCAGGACTGAATAAATACCAAATTGATTTAACTGAGTTACTTCTTCAAGGTCACACCTAAGAGATTATAATTGTGGCTTTTTGCCACACAAATTCTATTTGGATTAGTGGAGAGTAAAGCAGTGCCCTGGAGAAAAAGAAAATATACTGTTAATTTCCACACAATGGCAGCAGTTCTCTTGGATAATATACAATTCTTATGTTTCCCAAATAGAAGAGATTTTTGAAATCCCATGTTAGGTCACTAACTCCTATAATACTGCACAGAAATTACATATTACCTGCCATCTGTCCACCTCTTAGCCAACTGGAAAGAAGCTATTAAATAAAATCTGGCTACTGATGATAGACTGTGCACTGTTTAGTATCCTAATTAGTTCCTAGAACCTGCACAGTGACCTGAAAGGAGAAGGAGTTTAATAATAATGACAGGCTCTACCGACAAAACTTCCTTAGTTTTGGTTGAAATTTTGCATTTCTTGCAGTCAAGATTCTAATTCAAGGAAAGCCAATACAGCCAGTTTATACAGCCTTGGGTTATTGGATATTGAAAAATATAATGCTCAGCGAGATGCAATTATTTCTTCAAAAATTCCCAACTGATAAAGATTTTTTTAATTACCAAAATTATTTTGATAATATGAAAAAAAATTTTAAAAAATCATCAAAAAAAATGATGTAACTTTGAGTTATACATAGTTACCTATGATACTTAAAACATGCATAAATTGAGAATATTTGAAAGTTTATGCATGATTTTGAGTTGACTTTTATCTTCTGTTTTTACTCTCTTTTTTTCAGAATGTGTTATTTACAATTGGACAAAGGTTTTATGAAGCCCTGAAATTCACTGGGAGATAGAAATTTTAAATTCCTTATCCTTTACCTTCAGACCATGCAGTTTCTCATAATGCATGGGGTAAACTAATAAAATCTTCCTGATGCCACACTTTCTTTTTAAAAAGGATTGGTTTTGGTTTTAGTAACAAATGCACAATTTAATTATAAATATAAGGTGTGGTTCATATATGATACAATATTTTTTTTGCTTTCATGTCACAGAAACCATTTAACAGTTTCTGCTCTTGAACTTTGCTTTAGAAGATACTAAAGAGACCTCAACTATTGATCTATTATGATAGATCTGAGAAGTAGATGATACTGCAAGTGAGCCCGTTGACTGCCATCAGCTAAACTACAATCCCCAGTAAAAATTTGTTTTCCTTCACTGCTTTGAACATTTATGAAAGTCTTTTGACTTCAGCAAATTGAAGTTCTAAAGTAGGATTTAGTTTCAGATATCTTCTCCATAATGTTTAATTTGTATTTTTTGAAAGTTATGTTGGAAAATTCTTTCAGATGTTCTTTGGATCTGCGGTAATGTTTCCATGTCTTCCTTACCCTGTCCTCTAAAATATACCTCTGTCAATGTGAGTACAGAAATGTGAGAAGAAATATGGGGTTTAGGGGAAATTATTGAACTTCTGAACAACCTTTATTTTTTCCATATGTTGTGTGTTACCAGAGAGAAAAACATATACCTGGAAATGAGTTTCTGATAGGCAAAGGCAGATGATTGTCTCTGTGAGTCTAGAAGGCAAATTTTATTTTCTGGTTGAGTTAATGGAATAGTGCCACTGTGCTTGTACCCTGGAAAAAAACCCCAAACAACCCAAAACCTCTTCACAAGCCTGTAAGGGTTTCTGAGCTGCATTTGTTACAGTGCTAAAACAGTCTGCTTGCAATTTTGCATTGAAAATGTTTCCTTATTTAACTATGTGCCAGTTATAATTAATAATTAGTGTTGGTTGCACCCTAAAGTCTTTATACCTATTAAGCCTTTCTTGAAAGGATTTAATAAATAAAATACATTTTGTGGTGTCTAACTTGAAGCAGATAGGTTTTAGGGTTTCAATGCTCAAAAACTTAATTTCATCAATAGTTTTTTTCATTTCAGTCATGCAATTTATTGTATAATACAATTCTCTTAGGAATACTGTAAGACAAGGTATTACTGATATAATTATTCTGTAAAGTACTCTGGATTGTGACTGTGGAATTTTTACTTCCTTTATTTCTACTGGGCTTCTTTAGCACCAACTAGAGCTTTGAGTTTAGCATGGGTCGTAGAATGCTTTCATAAATAAATATTAAAGTGTAATTATATTGTTTTCCATTTACAGTGCAGCAGGATCCAGACAAGTTTACTGAGTCTATTATGTTGAAGTTAATTTCTCAGTTTGATTGTGTATGCCAAAAACAATGTACTGTATACAGAAAATAAATTATCCCTTTTGCTACAGAAAAATATAGAGACTTCAATGAGTAACTGTGTTGATTGGGCACTGATGCTGCTGATGACTTCAGGCATTTTGAATGCCAGCTTCCAGGGCAATGCTTTGGATTAGACCTCACGTTTTTAAAATATCTATATAAGACTTTCAAAAGCCTACCCCAAAAGTCCTGTATGAATATGTATTTTGTAATTACACCTCTCTTAAAACTCCTTTACTCTTGCCAAAACAGTGAAGTAAAATATAGACAGGATTCGTTTCTCTTGTCCACCCAAAACTTTGGTTTTTTATTTGTGTATTCTATTGATTTGTCATTCTTCTTTTGTTTTAACAGTTACAGCAGGAAAAAACAGATCTTTTAATCATCTATACATGGTCTAAACTAGATAAAATGTTTCAAGGTTATGTTACCACACCAACATTGTGCCACTTTAAAGTAATTTATACCTATTTTGCGATATTCTGTATTTTTTGAGCCTTGAACAGGGAAAAAAACTTTTAAAATTAAAAAAAATAAAAAGGCAGTGAGGGCAGAGAAGGCATTTGGTGTCCTTTTTTAAAAAAATTCATCAGGAAGAAACCTGACTCACTAGAATTAATTAATATTTGCATCAAGTTCTTTGATCTGAATTTTTATACTTCAGTGTTTGTGTGACCAAAAGTTGTTTGTATCACCAGGCTGCGGCTAACCTTCATCAAAATAAAGGGAACAAAATATTTTTTCTTCCTTCCTTTGCAAATGAGCATCTTGTGTCAACCCTATAACATATAGATACTTCATAGAATCATAGAATATCCCAAGTTGGAAAGGACCCCTAAGGATTATCAAGTCCAACTCCCAATGCTTCTTTGCTCCCCACTTTTAAAGAAATTTGGATACCAGAATAGAAAAAAAACAAAGGAGTCATGACTTTGATTTGACTTTTCAAATATTTTTACATTTTCTGTTATAAAAACTTTTTCTTCCTAGTTTGTGGACAGCTAACTGAAGCAGCTGATTGTTTTAGTGTTGCAGAGAAGTGCCTTCTGAATGGTTAATGGCCAGAAGCTGCAGCCTTGAAATGGTTGTTGAATGACATCACTGAAGACTTATGGAAGGTCCACACATGTCTAAAGTGGTAACCAAGGTCAAGTGGATAATGACACTGGAAGCGCCTATGACAGCCCATGGCAATTCAAGTGACACTTGTCTCTGTAACTGGGCTATGTTCTTTGCACAAATAGCACAAATAGCACCAAGCCTGGCTTTCTCTCAGACAACAGAGACAGTTGACAGAAACCTCAGTGACTGTAGAGTCCTGTTGCCTCTGCCAGTCTCAGAGACTGAAATAAAACCCTGAAATGAATGCCAGCCCCCATTTGTACCCCACTGAATGCTCTTCTGCCATGGAAAGAAACAGCCAGAGCACTGTTTTGTCTTACCACAAAAATCCCTTGGTGCAGAACAAAACACTGCCAATGCTACTGCACGTTCTGAATCCAGTGTCTAGGCCTTGTTGGAAGAGTAGATAATCCCACATGTAAAACCCAGTTAGGTCATCATGATCATTATCACCCTACATTGAATACCAGAGGAATAAGTAATGACCAGGCACTTGTTGTAAAGTGTTAGGGAGACATGTCTTTTATATTTTATATGCAATAAAAGATGTGACTGGAATGCAAGACAACATTGGTTTGATTGCTTGCACCTGGAGTTTGGGAGTTGTTTGTATCTTTCTCCTTTTCGTGTCAAATGTGGGTGTCCTCATCCAGTTTCTTAATTTTTACAATGTGGGGTTTTTTTACTTTTTATTTAGCTATTTCATAAGTGAAGGCATTCAAAGTAATATCTCATTCCCTTTGTGTTTTATTTACACACATGACACACTCACAGCATAGCTGTAATTGTCTGGAGAATAATGATTCAGTGCATAAAACTCTCAGTGTATGACATTTGTTTTCATTCTACATGGGATCTAAAGCAAAACAATCCCAAAACTTAAAAAAAAAAAAGAAAAAAAAGAAAAGAAAGAAAGAAAGCAAAATGTGTCAAAACAGATGTTTTAAGAAGGGGAGAAAAATCCCAGTGTTTTTAGCTTTTCTCTTTATGTCTGTCTCAGTGTTAGCAAAAGTAATCAGTTGAATATGTATCTTAAAGGCTGCCTTCCAAAAAAGAACAGTGAAAGTAAAATGCTTCCAGTAAAATATCCCAGGTTTTGAAGTGAACATATGAAGAATTCAATCAAAATATGTTATCTAAATGATGTTATTAAGTATGTCTATAAACACTTCATAACCCACCCTCTTACCTTTCCTTTACAACAGATATAATGCTGTATCTGTTTCAAAAGAAACACAGTAAAGTACTCACTTTAAATAAAAATAAAAATATATTTGTGAATACAAGGCAGTAATTTATGCTTTGCTATATGTCCAAATTTAACACACATAGAACATGTAGAGGAATTCATCAGCTCATTTCCTTTTTCCTGACAGACTCATTCTTTGCACTGACTGCTAGCAGGAATCACCTAAAGGATGTAAGGCAGAACAATAGCAATAGGAAGGCCAGTCAAATCCTGCTGTAAAGACCAGCAAAATGTCTTGGGTACTTAATCTTATCAACATCACAAATCAGAATCATATTAATGTGCAAAAGTCTATTATTGGAATAAGTCATGGACATTAAGGGAAGTAACTTCCTCATTACTAGCCTATCTCCAGATCATGTCTTTATAAAACAATATTCATAGGTATTCTCTGAAAATACATCACTCTTTTGTTTCTCCAGCTAAGCAGAGAGTTTTTCTTCCCTAGGAGAAGCAAGAGGGGAGGCTCCACTTCATAGGTCTTCTACAATGTTTTTGAGGACTCTGTTCTTCCCAGGGGCCACCAACCTACTGTACAAATGGCAGTAAAGAGAATAAAAATAGTATCCTGTTTTGTTAGCTTGGGAGAATTAGCGATGCTCTCTTTTACACACAGTAAGCTATAGAAACAGAAGTCTGAGCAGAAAAGAATTAAAATACTCTAGTACACTGCCTACTGTGTACTGAGTTCTGGTCAGAGCAGAAATAAAATACTGCATTCTTAATAAATACTGTTTTCTTTATGTGTGAAAACTGTTGCTGTTAGGAGCTGAAGTCTGGTCTGAACATAGATTTTTTAACTTGTAAAATGCTGTTGGCTCGGTTAATTTTTCCCTTTATACTGAGATGTATGCAATTAAGCACTTATTTACATCAGTTCTACTTCTTGAAGAGGAAGAAATAAACTACTAGTGAACACAATTTCCTATCAGTAAGACAGTAATCAGAACCACACTTAAGAAACTGCACTGCATAAATCTTTTGATGTAGTCATAACAGTACAAGTCTTGTGTATAAACCTTTTGGAATACAGCAAGTATCCTGCTGATCTGTATTCATTACTGGGATTATTGGCATCCTCCGACAGAGCTTTGACAATATTTGTAATGTTTCTGCTTGTTTTTTATTGCTTCCCATTCCCATCATAGCTAAATAGAAAAGTTGTGAAGAAGACAGCATTAAAAATAGATAAATTAATTATTTAGTAAGTATATCATAACTCATAAAATGTTGATTTACCTTTTGGTGAAGCTTTCTGAGTAGTGAGTTATGAAGGGTTTGGTAACATAAAGAGGGAAATACATTTTAGACTTGCCTGAACCAGTTTACACATTAACTCTCTATACCTCTGCAACCAGAGGAAGCCCTTTCATTCCCATATTACTTCCGATAGATGCTCCTCTCTTTAATGCATCTCTTTCTCAGTAGTATAATTTTTGTTTTCTTTGTTATGGAAGAAAAACATGCATTCTCTTCTCCCTGATAAACTGAGCAGAACTTCAAATTGAGCTTCCACATGTAAAAAAAAAAAAAAAATTAAAAAAAATCACACTTTACAGGCCATATTTGACTATCTGCTATGTTTCTAAATAGGCTGTTGCTTATTATTGCCTGAACAGTACTGCCTGTATAAAACTTAATTATAACAGAAGCACCATTACAGTCCTTGATTTTTCCATCTGCATTTTGACTTCTCTGCTTTAAGCAATGGCAAAGGCATCAAATTCAACACTGTTTATAACAGTTGGGTCATTCTGTCAATCAGTTCAGGATAAAAATGAAACAGATTGACATTGTAAAAAATAGCAGGCTATTGATAATGTTAACCAGCACAGGATGCTAAACCCTTGTGATCTGTTTTGCCAATTAATTATACTGTACTCTTGGCCTGCTTATACTCAGAAGCTGGTAAATTGACAAGTTGCCTCTGACATTTTTTTTTTCCTTGTGTTAAAGTGTAGGATCTTTTTTCAGCGGAATTAACTTTTTGTTTCAAAGAACATCTTTGTTTTGTTAATACAGGTTTTGAATTCTTCTGCTGATTTAAGCCTCCCATTAGAAGCTGAAAAAAACATAAGTCCTCTTGATAATGCAAGGAGCAAGGTAAATAGATATACAATAAAAAGTGAGGTGCTATAATACCTTAAACATCTTCATAGGCTTCACTTCTGGTGAAGAGTAGCTGCAAATAACTAAAATCTAGTAGTACTAGTAGTTTTGTAATGTCTGTTAAACAGATATTTGTGAAGTATTTTTTTTTTGTAATCTCACCAAAGAAGTGAAAAATTCTGTATGCTGTTGAGAATGAACTTTCCTGTTTGACCTCTGAAAGAGCTCTTTGCAGGTTTTCATTACAAGGTATACTTTTAGATCTTTGTGAATAAAACAAATCCAGTCACTTAGTTTGAGAAAAAATACAATTTGCTCTTTGCTGACTCTTAAGATCATTAAATTACCTTTGGGATTTAAAGAGTGTCAAGACGCTAGGAGCTTTTAGGTAGAAAGTTCAAGGAAGTGTTGTTCTGTACAGAGATAACAATAAAGGCAAAATGAAGTTCTATTCTTTGGACATGAAAATAGGAAGAAGTAGTTTCCTCTCACCTACCACAAAAATAAGAAAACTGATTTTTTCCAGTTATTACAAAGCAGAAAATTTCCATGAGAAATCAACTCGTGGTTTAGGTGAAATTGTAGAAGTTTCATCACTGACTTATTCGAAACAGGATTCAAGTCTAGTAAGAAAAACCAATTTTCCTATATAAGTATTAATAAAAATAATTAAAATATTTAGGTCTGTATTAAATTAATGAAATCTGAACCAGTACAAGACTTTCTATCAGGAAAAAACATTTACTGGAGTATTTTTAGAATTGTTTGTAATATTTTTTTGATTAAATATTTATTTTTCGTCTGAATCATGAATCCATAGGCTGTGGAATTTCAATGTACTGGCATAATGATTTAGAAATAAATACTCCTAGTAAAACTCAAGAAATTTCTATAGATACATTAATAACTAGATGCCTTTCCTGCTTTTGGAACAAGCACTTATGGATTCAGTTTTTCCCCAGTTGCACATCAAGAATAGTCTAATTTACTACAATGGTTTATTCTATTGCTACAAAATAATGTGAGCACAAATTAATTCTGGGCATAACACATTTCTCTTTGTGCATGTTGTAAATAATGGAAAAGTCTTGGTGTATTTAAATGCATTGCTGTCCTCACAGGCATGATTCTGTACAGGTCTCTTGATGCTGAATAACTCAGAGGAGGAGGCTGTTGTGACTTACAATACCTTTCAGCAGCCTAGGTTTAAGCCCATGGCTCAAAGACTTGAGGCTATTTAAGCCATCTTTATCCTATTATCAATGTCTGATCTTAAGATCAGACATATTTTTTTTTTCCTCAGTATTATACACAGGCACTATATAGTTACACTGATGCAACATCTAATATAAACAGCATTCTGCTGGTTTTGAGGTGCCGTGTAATGTCCTCAGATAAGGAAACTCTACTCCAGGTTGTGTTTTACCACAACAGGATTGTTGCATGTTATAAAAACACACAGGCAGAAGTCACAGTATTAAATTAGCATGAATTTTAATGTACCTGAGCTCAGACGAAAAAATGTCAGAAAATTGCATTCTGAAATGCATTTTCACATTCTGCTAGTAATATGCTGAAGAACCCACAGCAAATAATTTTCAAGGATAATGCAATTAGTTTATGTTTTATAAAGAAATTAAAGAAAACTGGTAACAGAAGTAACTTTTCATATTACTTACTTAAATATTGTCATAGAATCATTTGCTAATATAATTTAAATTGGAAAAGACTTTTGAGAACATCAAGTCCAACTAGAAATGTGAATCATTAAGAGACATAATTTTCAATAGGATAAAATACGGTTTTTCTTTTTGGCATTACTCAGGAAAATTAACATGACCATGAAGTATATTACAGTACAAAATCTTAACATTAGAAAGTAATTTTTTTATTTAATTTTAACCCTCGTTATTTTGTATTTTTTATTAGAAATCTCTGCTTAGAATGTGTTTGTTCAAAGATTAATATATCTGTCAGTTTAACCAATACTGTGGTAACAAGCATAAGAAATTCAAGGTGGATTTATTGGGACAGTCAGAAAGTGAGAACCATCTTAAAATACTTTAAGAATGACAGTTATATGAGTTAAAGGATGGGGGGTGAGAGTAAAAAAAGACTGAAATTGGCCCCGGGTAAAGACAGGAAAATGGAATCATAAATCATATAAGACAGCTGTGTTCTTTTATCCATGGATCCAGATGTTCCCACTAAATGTGTAACAACTCCAGAATTATTTTACAAGGAGGAAAGGAACTGTGAATATTCAATTTCTCTCTTTCTTAAACAAGACTAGCTGAGAATGTTTGATGCCAAGCAGAAACTTTGACCTGTGCTTGCAGGAGAGCAGCCTCTGAACAGAGTTCTTAAACATAGCTCCTAACTATGATATGATTTAAACAGCCAGCGCTAAAAGGCTAAAACTATACTGGGATCTTTTTGAAAACAGTGACTAGAATCAAATCTATGGTTGAAGCCTCTGGGTAATATGAGGCTAGATACCCTCACTGACCAGGAATTTCTAAATTCTAGCCAGTATCACAGGATGATGGAGTCCTGCTAGAATTATAATCAGTTTCATACTGAGATTGGAAGTAGATGAATGTTAGATGGTGAGAAAATGAAAGTATAAGTCACTTCAGATATATTTTGAAATAGCAGCTCAGGACAGACCATGACAAAGCTATCTAAATATCTTCCAAATGGAAATTGATTTTCCTTTGTCCTCTCTGCCTCATCCTTAAAACGCAATAGCTGATCATAAACTAGTTTATATTTTCAAGTAAAATAGAGCAGGAAAAGTTTTTCCAGTCTTCTAAATGTTTCTTTATTACATGAGTAAAATAGAATAATATTTTTTCTTTGTGTTATTTTCTTTCACCAATAGAGTTTTGAAACTTAAAGACTATTACCTATAGCTATTCCATAGTCATCTAAAAAGATACTCTAAGTTGATAATAAAAAAAAGCATGCTAGCGGGTTTTGTTAGATTATTTCTGTAATTACACCTCTGTGACTGAAGACAGCTATTAGGTGATTATCACACCATTGTTTGCAAAAGGAGAGGTGGATGAGTTTCCATTAAACAACCAAGGATAAGAGTGTTCTTGAAAGTACAGATACTATATTTTCTTTTCAGTTCGATCTATAAGGACCTGAGGTGCCATTTCCAAGTTAGCTCAGTGCAAGAAATACAGAGAAGAAAAGGCAGAGACATCTACTTCTGGATTTAGACAGTGCTGTTGAAATCATGGAGATAAGTATGTACACCTCCATTTGAAGCATGATGAAGTTTATTTGGATTGAAGAAATTAAGGCTTTTGGTTAAAAATTATATGCTATTTCTAGTGCTACATTCCACAGAAACCTGAGTCCCTGAAAACTTCAGTTTGTTTTCTGTAGTTCTGAGCATGATAATATTGAGAGTGATTTTTTTTCTCCGTGGAGGCTTTCTGCACCTTTGCATAAAAACAGCCACTTCAAGGCAGGAGAGATCTTTGCAAGATTTATCATGGATTGAGACATGAATATTTTTAAACACATTAGATGATACTGTGTCCTTCATGTGTTTCTTTAGCTTTTTTTTTTTTTTTTAGATCAGTGGAGCAAGTGCTCTTAGCAAATTTTTCGAAAAGGCTGAGACAAACATGGTTGTTTTTTGGACTATAATGACATGGAGAACATGAACAAGTTATAAATTTCAAAAATGTAATTAGATCTACAGCTACCTGTTTTTCGTCTATGAAAACATCAAGCCTTTATATTCCTATTATTGAGAAAACACTGGCTTGCGGGGGCTGCTGTAACAGTATAAAATGAGTCCATATTTCATCCTTTGGTTTAGAATGCAAGCAGTTTTTAATTCTCATATGTTTTTAAAACTGCACCCAATTTAAAAATTCACCTTCAGTTTTTATATTGTGCTCCATTTTTATATGCAAAGGACTGAAAATCCATAATTTTCATCGTTTCCATCCATCGTTTGTTATATTTTCAACAAAAAATATATTTTCAATCCAACAAATCCATTTTTTTTTATCTTTTCAAGGTATGATCAAATCATCAGTGATTACTTGATGTCTCTTACAAGGCTTTGGATCACTGAGCAGAAAGGCAGGTATATGGTAATTAGAAATGTTTGTGAGTTCATCCAAAGGCTGAGGAAACCTATTTACAGTTTAGAGTGAGTAGTGGTGTGATAAACACTTTTCTTAAAAATGGAAAATACATAAAGTACAAGAACAATATACTGTGGGAGGAGTGAATCAGATGTATGAGGAGTTTCTAAATAGTTCTATCAATCTCCTCAATATAAGAAAAGGTTTATTTAAGTTGAAAAGGGATAAATAGAAAATCTAAAACAGATTTTAAATCCTGTGGTTGGTGACCTGAACATCAAATTTTGTAGTAGAGAAAAATACAGGTTAGTGTAAATTAGTATAGCAATCCTAATATAACTATGATCACAGAAGGAAGAAAGAGAAATCAAACTGGAATATTCTTACATGCAAGTTGTCTTTAATCTAGACATATGAAAATACATTAAAAATCAGATGTAACAAAGAGGAAGGGGCTCAGAGCACCAGAGTGGGTGGAGAAGCTACTTGTGTTACTGCCTCTCATCAGTTAGACAATTGAAGAAAACATCCAAACACATGTTGAACCAGATATGGAAGATGAAAGTTGACCCATAGAATCATAGAATCATTAAGGTTGGAAAACATCTTAAATATCATAATATCCAACTGTCAACCTAGAACCACCATTGTGCTCTCCACTAAACTGTCCTCTCTCTCTCTCTCTCTCTTTTTTNNGCTCTCTTTTTTTTTTTTTTAGTTTGTTTCTTTTTTAGCAGGTTTAGCTGTTTCTTTCCTAGTGTTCCGAATTTCGTTCTGAGCATCTTCTTTATACCTGGAGCATAAAGTGACCTTCAGAACCTTCCCAACCATTGCAAATTTCAACATAGTTTCTGGACTTTAACTTTACACTGAAGGATTCAGCACAAACATGGCTAAAATCTTCAGAAAATCTGGAATCAAATTTTTGTCCCATCTCCTACACATGGCTTTGAATTTGTGGGACATATGGCAAATTTTCACTTTTTCAACTTGACTGACTTATATTGCTGATAAACAAAAGGAAAAAGGATTTTTTGCCTTTAGGTGATGTATTTTTTCCTGATGGAAGCTGACAATGAACTAAATAGCTATGTTTGGTATTCTACATGAATAGAATTGTGACTGGCCACTCTATACAAAAAATGTCAGTGCTTTAAAAGCAACAAATGGCTATTTTACTTCTCTTAACCCCACAAAAATGAATGAAACCTAGTTGACAAGAGCTGAGAAAAAAACTTGGGTGAAAACATGAACATACTGAGAATACTTAAGAATTCTATTAATCCCTTGATAAAAGAATCTAAAAGACCAGAATTTCTGATGGACTCCTACCAACATTTTTGGTGAAAAAAAGTGCCATTCCTAATAGGGGAAAAAAAACTTGATTAGAATGAAATAATCTTCTTTGGGGACTAAGCCATCTATTTTTCTGTTCAGGACATACCCTGTAATGAACTTCCATAATGGAATATGCTGGGCTGTATTGGTGTCTTTGGAGAATTAAAAAAATCATTCTAATTTTTTGTTTCCTTAAGTATCTTATCTGTTCTTAGGAGGACCAAGGCACTCAGGATTTCTGAAACTTCCAGCCTAACTCCACTGCAGCATCCTCAGTTTTATTAAGACAGAAAATAAAATGGCAAAAATGGCAAAAAATGAGAATACGAAGCACTAGTGCTTTTATTCCTACCCTTGGATTTCATTCAATAAATTTGTTTTCCTCAACCAAGGACCAGGTGTTGAGATCCAATTTATTAGCCCTTTCATGCAAATGCAGGAAGTTTCTGACCCTGCTGTATGTAATTGGAAAGCTAGGTAATTACATGTTATATAATTGTATGTTTAGTTCTTTGGAAATGGACCCAGGCAACAGCTTCCAGCCAGGAAAAAAGAAAAAAAAAAAANAAAAAAAAAAACCAAAACAAACAGAAAACAAAACACACACACAACCCCAATAATGTTCTGTTTCTTTGCTTACATTTTATGCATATATTTTTTTAGTATGTGAATCTACTGTACATGAACCTTTTGTCCACTTTTTTTCCTGCTTTCTCTATTGTTTACAAATATTTTAGAGTAAGGTTTTAAGAGAAAAACCATAAGAAACATAATTAATTTCTGTTGACTAGGAGAGAAACATTTTTTTTTCCAATCTCTTCTCCCCCTCCAGCCCTTAACTGATTATTGTGTTGCTAACCTGTTCCACCTTTTTGTGTGCTTTAGGACCATCTATTGAAACATAGAAAAATAATTTTAAATTAAGGTCTTGGAAAGGCATGAAATGAAGTCCTTTGGGAAGACAGCATTGTCTAAACAAAAAGACAGAGGAAGCATGGAGACAAAAGATGTGGGCAGATTGAGCAATGCTGTGGCATAACTATGCAAAAATAAGTAAATTTTTCAATTAAATGTATGGGAAGATTTTTGTTGTTGTTGTTGTTGTTGTTTGGTCCCAAATGGATATTGTTGCAGCCATGGAACTACTAGATGTATTCCAGGATTTTCTGAAGCTTTAGGAAATTTAGAAAATTTGAAAACTACATACTGTAGTTCTTCCTTCTGTGTTAACATCTCCAGGCATGATATACAAAAAAGAAGAAATTAATCATGTGGATTTCTTTGTGCCTTGAAATCTTAGGCTCTCCTTCAGTGAAGAAGCAGAATTGTTTTTTGCCACAATGCCAACTAATAGTGTGCACTTAAGGAGAGAGAAGACCGATAATCAGATCAGTTCTGAGTATAATGGGATGCAAAGAGAATTCAAAGATTTTTTTCTATGCAAGTACATAGAACAGCCCTTTTTTCCACACAGAATTGGGTATTGGTGGAATATATGTGACCAATACCATTGCATGACCACTTGATGGACATTCTTCTTCACATGTATCAGGTGCCAGAACTGAGGTTTCGAAATGTCACTATATTGCTTAACATGAAATGCTGAGCAGAGCATGCTATCAACTATACTAGGTGACTATGTAGGGACCATATTTATGTCATAGTTACTGTGGAAATTTTAGAAGCTGTTGTAAAAAGAATTCCAACAATTTACAAGCTGATCTTATTATTGCATTTCATCTTTTCCTTTACTGTTACTTCACTGACCCGAGGCAAGTTTTCAGAATTACCATGCTGGGAAAAGGTTAATTGTCTGTTTAGATACTGAATGGAAAAAGAATGTTTCATTCTCCAGTTGTATCATTCATTATAAATATTCTAAATCAGGGAGTTCTGGGGTTTCATTTGTCCAGGGCCTAGTACAATAGTTCCCCTGATTGTGCTCTTGAAGTATTATGAATTAATGCATAAATGAATAAATATCTATCTCAATGTTTCAGGCAGAGGCATGAAATCCTTTTTATACACCTAACTGTACTATATACTATTTTCTACAGAGAGAAATTTTTCCTAATGGCAGGTAACAATACTTTTAAAATAGAGAAAATCATAATCCTTATTGGCTTTATTCTTTTCTTGGGTTATCTTACCAAAAATTTTTTTTATTCTATTCTATCTGTTGAAACCCAGTTGGGGAGGTGTTTTTTCTTTATCTGTTGTAACTCCAGGAGGGAGGGGGCTGCCTTTCTGATAACAAGCCAGCTATTAAAACCATGTGGGGCATTGTTTCTTATCTCTGTTCACCCTCCCGTTACCTCCATGGGCATATCTTCTGTTAATGGGCCATTAAAGCTCACCAATGGCATGACACATTACATCATCCCATTGTGAGATCTTCTACCCAGGGAGGAGGAGCCAAATCATTTCCACCTAGATAGAAAGGAGCCACAAGTGTCACCAGACATCCAGTGCTCCCACGGGACTCCAGTAGGAAGACTGGAACCTTCTTTTATTTTTTCTTTCCTTTTCCTTTTCGCCTGCCACAACCCACATGCTGGGTTCCTCAGAAAAGGCTACTTTTACTGCTCTGCTTAGTGTTAGGCTCCCACTTAAGGTTCCCTCAGCTGCTTGGCTCAACTTGAACTATTTGTTGAAGAAGGCAGAAACCTCTTATACATCACTTTTAGGGATTCCCTTCTGTGTGGTAGCCCTGAATTTCAGCCTACTTACATGCTAATACTTTTTTCCCTCAGTACAAGAGATTACATGGCTGTGGGGAGTGAAAAGATGACACATTTTCTTCACTTATTCACAGAGATGGCTTGCCAATGACTGTTAGAGAACAAAATGATTCCCAATTTGTTTGAACCTAGCTAGGTACAAACATACTTGAATCATAGTTTCTAATTTTCTTGTCTGGATTTCTAGTGTGCCCTGAGTGACCAGTGAAGAAAGAATTTCTTTATACCTTTTCTTGTTCCTTAACCATTTGTCATGCTCTGACTGGGGTTTCTAAACTTTTGACAGAAAAAAAGGATTAAATCCTTTCTCACAGTCTTAATTCATAGGCTGTAAGCTGAATACCTCTAGTTCAGAACATGAATAGAATAATGACTTCTTCCTATCTTATCCATTTAATCCCATAAGAAGCACATTTTGCTGAAAAGAAAGTCATGAGATGGTTGGGTAAAAATTCTAAATGTGCAGCATAACAGCCTGCCTTTAGCTAGAGGTGTACCATACAACTGCAGAAAAACAGCCATAGTCCTTGGATATGACCCTGAATGGACCTTTTTATGAACCTTATATGTCCCCATTTTACGTATTTATTTTTTTTTAGCTTTCTCTCGAGACTGATCTGTAAGTTAGTTATTTTTTACCATATTGCTGTTTAATCCTATGAGGGATGGAAAGGAAAACAGCTTGTAAGGTTTGTCATGACCTTGAAAGCAGAAACAGCTGACAAGGTCATGTTCAGCCTGTTGACGGAGTTCAGCAGGGATCTTTCGGGTTGACCAGTTTTGCCCCTGCTAAAGGTATCAGTCAGTGCAAATCCCAGAAAGAAAATGGGTTAAATGTTTCTCCCTTCAAAGATAAAGAAGTGTTTATACATGTGTGTATTTAAATCTATATGTAATGTGCATCATCACAAAGAATATCTGATAAGAAGTCATGCCTACTATGACTAAACAGTTTGCACTTGCATTCCTTGAAGTTCCATTAAAAGTTAACTTTTAATACAGCTTTGATCTGAGAAGTTTTGTGGTAGAGAGCAGTAAGGCTATTTCTCTAATCCAGAGACTGACAGCACAAAAGAATCTGGAAAAAATGCTTTATAAAATGGTCCTGTGGGGATTCTTTCTGTCTCTGCAATCAGATTTGCTCATGGTTTTTAGGGACAAATCATGACTGTTACACTCCCACAGCCACCCCTTTCACACTGTGAGCCTTGAAATTTGAGGTTTTGAAAATAGTGAGTGTTCTTTCTGATTTGCCATGAATAATAAAACACTTGAAATTAGAATGCAAATTATTATTCTGTTGATGATGAAAGAACCACAGTAGAATCCAGTTTATCCTTGTGTTATTTGGACTGTAGTAAAAAAAAAATTACATGAGAGAAAAAATTTCCTTTTCTAGATATATATTATGCTCATTAATAATTCCAAAATATTTTTTCAATATATTTTTCTACATATTTCAGCTGTGGACTGTAAGGGAAGAAGAAATACGCAGGCTTCTGGAAGGGGTTTACAAATTTCTAGTTTAGGGAATGAAAGCAGTCCAGGCACCACCCTTAATTTAGTACTGCACAATGATTGTGAACAAAAGGACAAGTGTAGGCAGTGGAAAGAGTAGCAGAGAAAGTCTATTTTTAACCTTTTTACTTTTGTGACTCTTGGATCATTTGCATCTTGGGATCTCTGTGATCTTCTTGTCATTTCTTCACCCCAATGGCTATGTCATGACCTAACCCCAGGTATAGAACTGTGATTTAATTGTGCTCAGATCCAGATGAGACTTTTTTTTCTCCAAAATGAAATTATTTTCTACGATTTCAAGAAAAGTCATGGAAATAACAACCACCTGCTACCCTGATTAGCTGCTTGGTCCTTGGCTAGAGCATAATAAGAGTATTTACGGAAGAAGGTTTTGATGGTTTAAAACTGCTGTTGTTAGCCTTGTCAGAGCTCTGGCAGCTGAACAGTACAATTTTTTTTGCTATGGTTTTTTTTGCATATGTGCTATGGTTGTGTTTTCTTTAAATATTTTTCTTACGTGGTTGTGGGGTTTGCATCTTCATGTAGCTAAACTAACTTTTTCCTGCTTTACAGAAGAAAAGTAACATTTTAAAATATTTTTTTAATAAAATGGACCCCTAAAAAATCATATTAATTGAAATTTTCAAACTTATTTAATAAAATATATGTTACAAAAGATTAAAGCATTTTAATATCACTTTGATCAATACATGCCTGCCCTTTATCTTTGTTATCTCTTCCTCTATGCCCTTTATCTTTGTTTTCTCTTCCTCTATACTTTTGAGTTTGGATTTACTGCAGGCTTTCAAATCTTTCCACCCTTCTTACGTCTTTACAGATTTTAGCAGCTAAAATTCTATGAGACATAAATATGGTTTGGTCCAATGGGAACCACAACATACATTCTTCATTGTAGTGATTTCAAATCCACATTGTAGTTGAAGGCTAATATAAGAATATTCACCTAAATATTTCAAATTTTGTTCATACAGAATTTATCAGCCGCACGTTTTCCAGTCTGGACATGCTTTTTCCTTTCACCTACTGTAAAGCTTTTGGACAGCTTTTCTTTGTTAAGTGCTTTGACAAAGCTCAGAACACCTTTGGTGAATGGAGCACTAATCTTGGACTTGAGCAATTCTGCCCAAAGTCTGTGTGAACTCGGGAAGCCAATTAGTTTCTCGGCTTTGGTTCTACAGCTATAACAAATAGATCTTAACTTTTAACTTCATGCTCGACCTTGGGATTTTCCTCTTTAGGCAATTCAATAATTTAAAATTTCTCAAAAAAACAATTCCCTTTCACAAAAATGTTGTGGCTTGTATTTTGCTTTAAAAAATATTGATAGAAAAAAGATTAAAACTGTAGTGATTTTAACTATGCCTAAAAGCTAAAATGAGATGAGGGGAGACATTTATATTCACCACTGAGTTGTGAACAATTTTATGTATTTTTTTGCAAGGTAAAAAAAGTATTAAAAACATACAACCTCTTAATTAAAGAGTGAATTTAATTTTAATTTTCAATAGTGGTCTGCATGTTTTGAAGCAGGATGATGTGTTTTGTCTGGATGACTCATGGAGCAGCAACTTTTGGAACCTGACTGTTATGTTCTTTAACAATGGACGTGTGTTCTGCTCAGAAAGCCAGGTACTTAAGGCAGTAAAAAGTTCTTTTGATAGTAAAACAGTCATGTCCTGCCATTGTTCACCAAAAATATCTGCTACCTACAACTGTCATATTCCTAGCATAAGAAGCACATCCCTCTGTTTGCAGATTACTGTACATTTTAATCAATTTCTGTCTATGCCTGAACTGCAAACAGTGTTGCCCAGCTTTTGAGACGGGAGCAAATCTTGCCATCTCTAACAAAACCATATTGGTTCCTCTTTATTAAACTCCCCAACCATTTGGATAGGTGAATATTTAATTTAACAAGCATACCTATATTCTATTAAATGACTAGAATGAACTCCTCCTTATGTTAGAGTGGCTATGTGTATTTTGTCCATGTAATAACATTTGTAGTGGGAGAGAATTCAGGTTTCAAGAAAAATGCAAACTGGGGGAAAAGAGTGCCAAAACTAAAGGCCAGAAAATAATTTTTCTCTCCTGTGATTTGCTCTAGGCTTACTATGTCACTTGGAGCTGGCAATGGTTGAAAGTATTATACTGTTGGACAAGATCCAACTTCCATATCCAGGCATGATGACAAAGTGATTCAGTTACAGCCTTATCTCCATCTGGGCACTCAAGTCAAGTTACAACTGTTCTGACGGTCCCTCGTGCATTGGCCCAGATAGAAACCACAATCCCAAAACAATCCTCAGTAGAATCAATCATTTACCAGACCTAGTAAGTGTATTGTGCCTAGTAAGTTATTCTTAACCATTGTGTGCCATGAACAGAATTTTCTCAAGAAGACTAGGAAAATAAACACATATGCTGAACAGCTTTGAAAAACGTAATCCAAAAAACGGATGAGTTGTGCTCATCTCACTGCAAGTTCATACAAAATCCACTGCTTTCCTGACATGGATCCCAGTAAAACCAAATACTGTACACTATTGGCATATGCTTTTTTCATACATAATTTCTGTCATTAGCATAAATCTTTGGGGTTTTGTGGGGTATTTTTTTTTCTTTTTTTTTGTTGTTTTTTCTTGTCAAGGCAAAATTATAATATTGCTATTGAAATGCTGCAGTAGCATGGGAGGTATTTTTTGTAAATTGTATTTTAATGAGAGGGAAAAATTAAAATTATTGTATTCACATAGACTTATTTTAGAATAGTTCATGTACTCTTATTTTAATTTTCCAAAATTACTTTACAAAGTAAGATCTTTTGAGGTTGTTAGCAATGCAAACAGATTAAACTGTTAATAATATTATGAAGACTTAAAGAGTAGTCCATTGTGATATAGAATAATTAATAATACTGCTTCTATTGCAAACATCTTTAAAGATCATTTGAATAAATGAATATTTATAGTATGTGAGAATTTCTTTTTTGTTACTTTTATGGATGCAAGCTGGCTTACAGCTGAATTGTCTGCCTCAACAGGAGGATTTTTCAATATTTAGAAGCACATCCCAGGATAGTTTGCCACAAATTGACTAGATATATCCAGCTTTGAGTAACTGAATACTCTCATGTTCAAAACATTCACAGAAGCAGTGCCCTTCCTGAATCAAAATGAGACTAGAATAAGAGGGTGTTTCACAGCTTTAGGAAGAAGTACACAAATTTTAAGACAGCTTAAATGTACTTTTTGAATTACATTGCTGAATTACTTTTCAGCAATGTTTTGAAGGGGATTTGCTAACAAATGCTAGAATGAGTTCTTTTCTATGTGGTCAGGAGATTGCATTGGCAAAAGAAAAGTTGGAAATAACATAGCTATACTTCCCACTTAGAGCATCACAGCAGTCAGTGTGGCAAAAAACATTAATTACTTTTTGTGTTTTATCGGCTCTGGAGTCATCAGAGGTCAAATTCCGAATCTGAGGCCTAAATTAGAATATCTCAAATGTCACAGCCAAGTTGAATTTTTTATTTTTTTTTTTCTTTCAGAAAATCTTGTGGCCATTACAAATTAAGGAATGGCACTTTTCCCCATTTTTACGTTTCTTGCATAGAAAAAGGATTATGGAAGTAAATTACATTTACAACCTTTCAAAATTTCTTTTCTTCTTTCCCCCATGTATGTTGGGAGGACTAGCTGCACATTGACTGCAACTTTTATTTACTTTTAGTGGGATAACAAAACATTAGCTCTTGCCAAGACACAGATTTGCAAATAACTAGATTTGTAAGTATTCAGTACTCATCAGGATCATCTCTCAGAAGAGAAGTTGTTCTTATTGCTCTCATCCAGTCTCTTCAGCTGCACTACTGATAGCAGAGAGCTCTTAGCCTACATTTCTTTTTCCTCTTCCCTTTTGTCCACTTTCAGTCTTCATATTTTCGAATTTCAGTATATGTGATATAGTTACTTAAAAGATAAATTTTGGTAGAAGCTCATGCAGTTTTCCTGTGTAGGTACAATTAATAGCAAATGATAATGATATTTCCTTATAAAATACTACTAAAGTCTGTAGAGTCCTTGATTATATGGAGATTCATGAAACAACTTTAACAAATTTGGGATAAGGCAAAATACACTTTCAGGAAATAAAAGGTCTTCCTTCTTCTTTGGAAACTCCTGTAGCAATGCATGTTTTGTGGCAGAGACTTCTCTGTTTTATGATCTCTGTTACTATTGGAAGTATCTTCTAGAAGTATATCGGGCAGACTGCCCTTCATGTTTTCAATGTGGCTTATTATACCAATTTTTGAAATTAAAATTTTTCAACAACCCAGATGGATAGGACAGCCTTGATTTACAGCCATCTCTCAAACAAAGGAGATATTCAGGTCTGTTCTTTGCATGTAAGTCACAAATAAATGCTTTGGAAATGAGATTTTGGGAAATTCAATGTTTACTGACCATTTACTGTCACATGACAGAGAAGTCAAAGAGAGCATTAAGATACCTTAAACATGTCTGGAAATCATCTCATCAAATTACTTGATTTGCTAAGACAACATTTAAATGTAATTTTATAACTAACTAAAAAAAACTTATCAAAGGGACGCTCAAAAAAAGTGACAGAGAAACCAGTCAGGCCCAGGTACAAGTGAATCTTGTACCTGTCTAGAGACAACTGCGTATCTCTGTGTATGTGTGCGTGAGATGGAAACAAAGTCTAGTCTGACAAGATAATGTTCAGAAATTATGCAATCACTGATGGAAGGACTATGTTTTCATACTCTTAAAAATATCCTTTGTGTTTGTGTAGTTGATCAATGCTCTTCTTTCTATACTTGCCCTCCCCTACTTAGACACTTATTCAAATGGACCTCAGCTTAATCTGTTGAGATGTAAAATCAGCTGGATCCAATGAATGAACCACACTTTTAAAATTTGTGTATGTTGGTCCACACACCCCCAAGATATAGAAACGTGGAACAGAATATGTGATGGTTTTTCTCATTGGAGAAAAAGGCATAAGTGAAACCAATTTTCAGCCTAAATATTCATATTATGCTTGACTGAGATTTTCAGGCTTTTTCACTTCCATGAAGTGGCCCAAACTAAACAGCATGAATTCCAGGACAGGCCTCAACCACTTAGGAGTGGGATTTAAAGGCAGGTATTAATATTTCATGGGATGAGCAGCAAGGCAAACCTATAGGAGTTCCAGGTCAGTGACAGTGTTTATGTGATGTAAGTAACATCACTAAGGTAAAAGGTTTTCTACCAAGACTTTTTGATTCTCCAATTTGATTATGCTTGCCCCCCAAACACAGGTTGCAGAATTTTCTCTATTAAAAATTAGTTTATTAATACATATCATATACATATGAACTATGTGTATATATGTGAACAATACATGATATCAAGATATTAGCATGATGAACAGAAAAATGTTATATTTACAGCCCTCTTGGATATATCTTGGAAATTGAACCAATAGATTTATAAGTCAGTTTTAATGCAAGAGTGATAAACTTAGATTTCTCCTACTGCCATACCTTCTAGAAACAGGATTTATGCAAGAGCACCTATCCATTTAGCATGAGAAACACAAACCCAATAAAGACTTCAGTTCTTTCTTTTATCAATCCTCCTTGGCTATAAAAATGACACAGTGATCCTTACATTTCTCTTCATCATATAATTCTATGCATTTGTCTTGGTGATTTATAAAATTTCTCTTCTCTTGCAACATTCCATCTACACTTGGTACTGGATTTTACTGCTCTGTTGGGGAGAAAAATACTCTCAAGTGAAGGCACAGAACTAAGAGCCGACTTTAAGCAAACTTACAGCTTAAGCATGGTCTATTTGTCTCAATTTCCAATTACAATAAAAAAGAACTCCATTTTTTTATTTATGAAGAGCTTTGAACTGCAAAAAGGAAACAGCTCAGGTGCCTGATAGGACAAAATAAAAATCTTTGTAGGCCAGATTTGGACTTCAGTCAGACTGACCACCCCAAAATATCCAAGTGCCGTAAAGCAGTTCAAATTCAAAAGCCACAACCCCAACATCCAGCTCTGCACTCTAGCAAAACATAAAGTTATTTGAAATAAGATTGCCTTTTGTAAGAGCCTTAGTCAAAAAGTCTAGTCAGTTCACTAAAGTAACTTCCACTTTTTTCTGGATTTCAAACTAATCTACAATTCTGTCTGCCTTCTTGCCATAGGAAATGACTATTCTTAGACCTAGGAGACCATTTTTTCTTACTTAGAAAAACTTCAGCTAGGGAACTTCACTGTAATAGACCCATGCAAGAAATTGTACTTAAGGCCAACATGACAACAGAATATATTACTATTAAGTGCTTAACAGCTGAACTAAGTCTTATGGAATCTGATCCTTTCTTAATCACTTTTGAGAAAAAAAAATCAAAGATCTTTCATTCATTAATTCATTTTTAAGAAGACGCAATCAGTGACACCAGGAAACTAAAGCCACTTCCATCCACTTGTGGTGTCCTTTGAATTTTAGGAAAAAGATTAGCCAAAACTGACTATTACTTGTCATACCTGTCCCTAAAAATATCTTTTTGCTTTATGTTCCATCTCCTCCCTAAAGTTCTTTTTTTGGTTGCTTGAACAGCATATTATATATCATTATACAATAGAAATGCTTAAAACCTTAATTAAAATTAGTTGTTATTATTTCCTTCCACTGCATAAATATCCAAGTTACCATTAACTCGTGTTTGCTTTTGTCAAATATGAATGTTGACACCTGTGACATGACTTGGTTCTCACCTTCTCACTTTGTCAAAAGTAAGTGAAAGATTTACATGACTAAACATGAAGAGGGCAGTGCTGTGTTGAGGTTTACTCATACAAGTTCCTTCCCCAGAGTTTCTGTTTTCACTATTAAAACCTTTGTCCTTCAATACTTTAGGCTTACTTCCTTAAATGCCTTTCATTGTCCTGTATTTTCTCTTGCAATACTGTTGTTATTTTAATGGTCTGTATACTTTATTGAAAAATAAATTAACAACTTGAATTACTAAACAAATCTAGATCTATCTATATCCAACTAAAAGTATCATTAGCCCACGATGAACACCTTTGCCCTACAAACACTGGCTACTTCTGAAACACCTTGTCAGTTAAAAACATTATCGTTCCTTCCTTATCCCCAGTACAGGTAATTTTACACTCTAAAACACAAAATTCAGTTACTTTGTTTTTCCTCTCCCCTCTTTTCATTTCTGGGAGAAACAACCACAAGTAAAACAAGAAACAATATTGTGTTCCTATTCCTTCCTAAATCCATGTTTTCGACATTCCCAAGGCACAGTCCTTGATGCCCACAAATATAATTGCTGACATAGCTGAAAACTGCTACAACACTTTTGCTTTCCCTCTGTTCAAACTAATGGCGAAACAGCAGTAGACTGCAATGACAAACCTCATATCCTGAACACAGTGGAAAACATTTATCACTAGTGTAAGGCCTTTGGAGACAATATTTATAGATATATTTAGTTCAGAAAAAAATCTCCATTTACTAAATTGATAAATTAAGGATGTAGTTAGCAATACACCAAAATGTTGAAGTCCAACATATTATTAATCAGTGAAATGCCAGTATCTTTCAGCAGCTGATGCCTGATGTCTGAAAAACATGTTAAACATTTAGAAACAATACTTTCCTGCATCCCTTTCTGTAAATGGAGCCTACCAAAGTGTAATTTTTTGTATATTTTTGGTTCCCCATGTCTAAACATTTGTTTAGTGTTGTCATGTACTGCTAAACAGCTGCCACATTTGATTTTGGACATGGTTCTGTTTCAGTGATGAGTGAAAAGCTTCCTGGATGTATATTTTTCAATCATTACTATTAATTAGAAGCTTGGGACTGAGTGCCTGCCTGAGTGTTGGAAACTCCTAATTTTGTGTTTAATAAGGTTCTTGCTCTGAAGTGCAAAATTTGATAGTAATTTTAAAGCAGACCACTACAATAAACAATGTTCATTTTTAGTGTTTTCCATAGTTTTAAGACACTTCTTTCAGGAGTTACTTTTCCCCCAAAACAGCTGTTTTTAAGTTATCTATTATGTTTTAGTCACAAAGGTCAGCTCCAGACCTAGGAGATATCTGGTAGCTACCTGACTGATAGGGAGAGAAATGGCACTCTCTTGTGCAGTGCTTGTGCTTCACAATAATGTCACGTATTTGCCTTGTTCACATTTAAAAAATGCCATTCTTCTACTATGGAGTAGCCCTGCATAGCAGACCTAATAGCATGCACACAGGAAAAGAATATACCTCGAAAAATACACGTGGAAATGTACTAAGAAATAGGATATTAAAGGAGACGTTTAAGTCAAAATATATCTGAAATAGCTTGTAAAAGTATATGGCTGACCAGTTCTAAAAGGCACTAAGCTACATCATATCTGTTTGGTTTTTTTAAACTGTGTGACCTCTTTTTAACCACCTTTATACTTCTCTGCTAGTACAATATTGTATATTTATATAGGGGATTATTAATAGCACATCTGCCATGTAATCAAATGCAGGATTCAATAACAACATAGAAGTTAAAGTAGGATATTGATATAAAATTCCTTTTCAATTTTGCTCAGCCTAATTGAGGGCTTCCCCCATTCTCTTTTTCTTTGTTTTAAATAACATACTTTTTCAGTTACCACTATGGCGAGGAAAGTGAGGAAGGAGAGGCATAGCAGAGCAGGTTTATTTTGGTAACATTCTTGTTCATGTGGAAGAAGATTGCATTACATGCAGTTTGATCCCCAGATAAGAATGTTCAAAGAAACAGAATCAGAGGCCAATTATAAGCCTCCAGCCTTCAATCTAAAATCAGGAATTGTGTCAGTTTATTTAAGAAGAGAGCTTTTTAGTAAGTGAGCTGTGTTAGAGGAGTGATGCCCAAATAACTAATTGATCTGATAGAAAGTTGAAGCCTCTCATCAAAGAAAAAGGAAAAGTGATCACTTTGGAAAATCTTGCCATTTCCTCTTGTGATCATCTTAATTAGCTTCTGATAAAAATGATAAGTGAAAGGAGAAGTAGAGAGGAAGGATGTGAGAAATTAAGAAGCACCTTGGATCAGCTGGAATGTGTCAAATATTTTAACCCAAGGTGCAGCTGCTTTTTATTTCATCCAAGTGCAATTAAGTTTAATGGAACAGAACATTTAGCTTCCTTTACAATAACTGAAGCCTTGTGGCAGATTTTTATAAACAATTATTTAAAACTATTTTATACCTTATTTTATCATTTATTGTATTTATCCTCAAGCTAACTATTAGGGGAAAAAAATCTAGATTTTTTTGATGTCTTAATTATTCATTTTAACTGTTTGAGCATTTGAAAATGTGCATTGTAAATGTGTTGATTAAGTTCCATATGAATTGTGCATTCTTTCAAAATTCTTTGGCCAAAGAAAAGTGTACACATACACACCAGTATCGTCAGCTTAGAAATATGACTGGTGATTTTTGACAGCCACAGAAATGAAAATAAAAAACAAATAAATTATTCAGAAAGGAAAATAACAGAAAACAAGGAGCTGATGAGTCATACCTGGGAGGAAGGACGACAGTTAAGGCTCTGAGTGTTGAGTGCTTTGGCCATTGAGGTTTACAAGTGTTAATGCTCTTAATATGCCAATGGAAACACAACATTATGATTGCAAAATTCTGGTGGTTACATTTCACACCAATAGTATCACTGTTCATAGTGTAATGTGATGACCTTGATGATGAAATATTGAAATTCCTTCCTAGGACTTGTATTTGAGGTTGAGAGGTGAGAAAGAAGTGTAAATTAATATGAAGAAAACACATGCAGGTCAATTAGCTTGTAATGCTCAGTGTATTCACTTCAATGTACCTTCATAAACTGTAATGTATTAAAAAAATCCCCTTTTAAAGCTTATCAGTGATTTCAATGGTTGCAGAAAAAAAACAAAATAGGCATAAAGCCCTACCTGCATAATTTCAGACTTCATCCACATTCTGTATTTTAGTTCAAGTGAACTAAACTTAGGTCAGCAAGATCTAATCTAAACACCAATAGACAGCATGCAACACTAACTTGGAAGATTTTTCTCTGCACCTTCAACTCAGAAATTCCTTGCAATTAAAGACTGAGCCATAATTTTACACAGGTATGAAAAATTGCTTTCCCTTATATTGAGGCTTACTTTTAATGTATGTGGCAGCTTTGCTTTGGCAGAATCCCTATAGCTGCAACATTTGCTTTCAGTTTTTGTTCTCCAGTGTAAAACTGAAATTATTTCTCTCAGCTTATTGAGGAACAGTTGTTTTCCATTATAATTTTCTTTAATGCATCTGGAAGACTATTTTATACCGCTGTATTTTCAAAGCTTATCTTTTTGTATAAATGTTTAAGTATGCATTTATGAACATCCTGAGAATGGTGGTAATTATCACAAACCATATTCTCTTCCTCCTTTTCTCACTCTATAAAACACTCTCCTCCAAAGAGAGCTGCTGCACAATATTTTGTGGAATTACTATGGGATAAGTTGCTACTCACTGAAAGCAAGGAGTCGGTTCTGCTTCTCAAAGTATGTCGTGTATAAACCACACCAGTATATGTTTACATTTTTAATTAGAGATGTACAGACAATCATGCTATGAAAAGCCAGTGTCCATAAAGGAGACAGACTGATTTGACAGTCACACCAAATTCAGAAGGTCTCTGTTTATATGCTAGCCTCTTAGTATTATCCTTCCACCTAGCTTTGGAAAGCCAACACAGCATGATTAACAGCTAATTAGGGGCCCTGACCTGAAATAAGAGAAGAAGGTTTCTGGATCAAGAAGGGGATTAGGAAGAACTGAAAGACACAGTATCCTTTTCTCTCCTGTGCCTTCCCCACCCTTCCCACCCCCACTGCATTCTTGGAATGGAAGAAGAATGACCGTGTTTTGTGATTTTTCTAGTATCATGAGTTCTATCACTACACTGACTCCCTCATCTTCTTTCATCCTTCATCCATTTGTTTGCTTCTAGAAAAAACTGCAAAGGAAACAAGCACTATTTTACTCAGATTTATTAAATGTATGTAAGAATTGACAAAAGATTCTCGGAGAATCTTTTTACTATTTGTAAATCCATAAATCCTGTAAGACTGTACTAACAACACAAGTCATAACTATCTTACTTTTTCATGAATTAGTTGATAATACTATAGGAAATGTAAGTCAGAAAATGATAGCACAATGAGTTTTAGATACTAGTTTAGAACACTTGTACATATGCTTTGTCATAAAACATAATTTTTAGAGCTATAAGAGACCCTCTCAGCTATTCCTTTCATATGAGATATCTGCGATTTTTATCTAATTTTTGCATCGATACATTGAACATTGCCTAATCTTTTGAGTCATGGGTATAGTTTCTCAATTCAGATTTTTGCAGCAAAGCCACAGTGCACCTGATTACCACTCTGTCCCAGATGCGGGAGCTAGAAGCATATATTTTTCAGGATTTGAGTGAAGAATCTCCTAGGTTTACTTTAATCCTTTCCACTGGAACTCCTTTATAGGCATCAGTTTTCATTTCAAAGCTTCTCTAGAATGGAATTACATAAATTTAAAAATCTTACCAGAGGGATTAAATTATTTAAAAAAAAAAAAAGAAAAAAAACAAACCAAAGAAAAAAAACAAACCAAAGAAAAAAAACCCCAGTTGAAACACTATACTTCTTTTGCCCACTCCAATCAGTGTTAAAATTGTTAATCTCTGCGAAGGAAAAAGACTATGTAACTTTGTGAAAAAGAAAGAATTGGAAATATCTTAAGAACAAGAAGGAATTGAAAAAGTCTTATTCAGGACAAAGTGCAAAATTTGGTTTCCAGAAAATTGAGTGTTTTCAAAGTGTGAATTTAACTACAGTATTTGCAGGTCCTTAGTACAAGGAAACCTAGTCTGATTCTTTAAGGCACAGACAACAGCAGACAGGTCTATCTGGGCCAGTTGTTCCATGCCAGAAAATAACAGAATTATGTAAATTTATTTTTTGTTCAATGAGAGATATTAGACACTTACAGTTGAGCTAATAAGATAACTGATGTGGAACATTCAATGCCACATTAAATACTAAGCAGAAGCATTTAAATACTTCTGTATCTTTAAAAACATTCCAAATTAGTACATGATGAGTAATGCTCCTGCTTATTTATTTCCCCAAAATGTCTTGTAAATTCATGTTGTTAATATGTAGAACTGATGCAACCCTAACTTAAATGTCAGAGGTGTGTCCACAACTCTAAAATAAAACACCATCTTGTAAAAGAATATACACTAGAGAAAAAATTATTTCAGATACAAGACTCATGAAGTAAAATATTTAATTGTTGGCAATGATAAATGAAACTGCATTTTTTTGTATGATCTGAAATTTTCCACTGAAGTAAAGATGGCCCACAGAAAAGAACACAAATCTCCAAGGCAGCCTAATTCCTCTACTTTCTAATGAATTTCGTGCTTAACTTCACACTTCAAATGTTCAAAAAAACTGTGTGGGTGTTACTCAGCACTATATTTATACATATGAAAGTAAAGCTAATACAATACACTTTGCACTGCATATAAATTCTTCTTCATAGGCTGTCAGTACATACTTAAAGATGCATTCAGTAAGTTGGTTCTTTCCTCTGAATCTGCAAAGGAAGTGCTTTGGTAAGTTTCTGTATTCCTTTGAGGAATACAAATTACTCAAAATATAAACATATACATGTTTATTTTAAAAAAATGTGTATTTTGACTGTAAAACAAAACATAGATAAAAGAAAGAACAGTTTTCACTATGTGATTCCACAGTGAATGAGTCTTTCATTCAGGAGTTTGAAACCAAACTAGAGCAAAGAATAGGGACCCAGAATTTTTAGGTGGAAAGGGAAACAGTAGTAAACTGCTTTGTTTCTAAAATGTAATTCCAAGGTTCAGACATATATCTTTATAATTTATGTTCACTTTCAAATGCTGTTGCTAATAAAACAATTGTCTGAATCCATAGTTCAGCTACATTGAAATATTGGAAAGATAAGGGTAAGTTTTACATTTTTTCATTCAATGGAAAATTATTATTATTTGTGAGTAAGGATATTTAATTATATCTGGATTATATATGAAGTTGTAGCCTTACAGTCTGTCTACTTTGTCACAAATTCCAGTGATGAAAGTTTTACTAAGATATTACAATATATGTATTTGGGAATAAAAAGCAGTTCTCAAAGTTGGTACTCAGAGGCAGTTAGCTTGCATACAGTCCTCTAAAAAACTAGTACAGACCAATATTTCTGGTTGCCAATTTCCTCTTCTTCAAGATGATTCCAAGACTGAGGTAAAAGTCAAGTGTTAAACCCTTGCTATTTTTTTATTTTTAAATGGCAAATGAAGCCTAACTGAAAATTTTATTGTTTTCATGTCCGCTTCCTACATGCATTAGCTCAGGAAGTGATAAAGCTGGAGCAATTACCTATGGCCTTTTCCGTGACTAATGCCAAGTGATTTCCTGAGTAGTTATAGACAATGGATCAGGAAATAAGCCTCGTGACCAGGAAGCTTTAATTATTTTTACAGTTTTTTCTTAAAGCTAAGAGGGCTAAAACAATGGATGCAATAAAGTACCATTTAGTTCATGACTACAATGCCTATAAGTAATGATGGACAAACACATAAATGTCTGAAACATCCATTTTAGCTCCAACTCTCTTGTCTGATATTGATACTTCTGGTCTCAATTATTGTTCATCATAGCCACTTGCATAAAAAACTTCAATATTTTGGTCAAAGTACACCAATATGTTTTGATGCCATACAAAATTCACCACATAGTAATCATATGCATAGTGATAAGCATAAATTTCTATCTGCCCCACAACACCAATTTTCACGACCAAATAGAAATTTTCTAGCAATTTTTTTTTTTTGTTGCTGTCTTTCTTGAAGTCAAACAATTATTTTCTGCTTCACTTCACCTTGAAAATTTTAAATAAAATCCCCATCAAAATTCAAGAAAGCCCCCATTTTCTTCAATGGGGTTTGATGCTGGAATCATTGGGGCTGGAATACCAGCCCTTGTGTCTTAAGCTTCAAATGATATTTTAGCTACTTCTGTTCATAACAGAAGTGAGGAAAACAGACCGGGGAGAGAGTTTTTAAAACATTCCAAGTATTGTGATGCACATAGCACAATTTAGTAGTTAGGATTTACATTTTTGTAATTTTAAAGAAGGGCAAAAAGCTTCATAAATACATAAGGTCTAACCTTTCATTTAACAAAAATAATTTGCTGAGTAGAATCGTTAGAGGAATCCAGTGGAACTCTTCTGTGAAAATCTAAGCTATAGGAAGAACTAGTAAAATGTCAAGCCTGACTCCCACAGGACTTAAAGAATAAATGATAACTGGGAACAGACAGCAAAAGAACCATGCAGTAAAATGAATTAACAGAAAGAAACTCTATTCCCCTTGCATGAAATAAATGGATGATTAATGTGAAACTGTCAAACTCCCTTGCCTCAGTTTCCCTAGGAAAGGTTTTAATGACATAGAGTGAGTTTAATCTCGTTGTTTGAAAAATCTTTTGAAGTATTTTTCTTGGTTGATTCTGTAGCAGTGCAAGTTGGTGTACATTTTGGACAGATGTGTTATTTGCAAAACCACATGGATAATTATTTTTTTGAACAGACTAGTCTGGGAGTTTGTTTGTTCAGATAATATTGTGCTCAATCTAACTCAGTGTTGCTGCTGCCTGACTCACTAGTCTCTGTTGGGGATTTTTAAGATATGATAGAAGTAAATGGCAGAAAAGAGAATGTATAAAAACCTTGACTATTCTTGTAACTCTCCCTCCCTGCCAAACAAAAAGAAAAAAATATTATATCATCAGTACAGAAGTTGTAGTTTTTCTAGTGTTAGGCATTAGAACATCAAAAAGGAAGAAAAAATGCTATTTTCTTCACAGTGAACTCAGTCCTCACATCAAGGTGTGTTTTCTTTGTTTTTTTTTACTTTCAGTAAACGTGTCTACTTTTACAGCTGTTTCATTGAACTGTTACTTTGGAGACTTACATAACACATGGGATTTCTGTAAAATTAAATAAATTCAATTTTCCTAGGGAAAATATATCTTTATATGTATTATAGATATGCACACAATATTATTTTTATTGAAACTATAATATATATAGTTGCATATATTACAGCTTGAAGAAAAATTGCCTTGTAAAGAAACAAATTTAAGTCATTAAAATTTAAAAAATATCTCATGCGCTAAATTTACAATCTTTCCTGTATATTTGCATTAAATATTAATATTTTTTTATTTGCTGAGAGCCTTGCAGGCTTGAGAATTTATGAACGCAGAAAGGATGGACATGTCTGAAAATTTTTCTGTCTGAAATAAAGATTAAAGAAAACTGAAAGCTCAGGAAAGCACCAGATGTTTCAAAAGGTATGGTTCTAGTTGTTGACACCACAAAGAAATGATGAAAACATTTGAAACAGCAGTGTATGTCTAGAATTTTTCATGGATAGCACGATGATTAAATATGCTCTCAGAGAAAGAAAGGGCAAGGGATAGTTCAAGAAAATTGTGATAAAACCTGTGAGGACTAGGACTTTGTAGGACTAAAGGACTTTATAGAGAAGTAAGACTATTCAGCAGCAGAAGAGAATATTTCATTTCACTTTCCCTGTAGTGCACAAGAAGCTTAAATTAAAATGAATGTGAAATAATGGAATTTCCTACCTGTCTAGTAACCAGAAATATAACAAACAATACCATGAAGTCTGGTGTCTTGTATTTGGATTGTATTTGTACCTGGTATAGCACAAGATCCACTTAATGCTTATTCCATGCTTCCACCAACATTCCAGGTGATGTTTCCCAGTTTAAACTCTGTACTATTTCATTAAAATTGAGCTATGTCACAATGCTTTTTTTTTTCATTTTGACAATAATTTCTGTGAAATAAATATGTGAAGGATCTCTGTCTGTCAAAGTTGTCCATTTGGCCAAGGGACTTAAACTCTGTCATATAGAGGTGAGTTGACAGAGAGATACAGAGAAAGGGAAAGGAACAAACTATGATCTCATTTTCTTCAGAGAACAGACCATAAATGAAAAAATCTTTTATAAACACTATCTCAACTTGCCTGAACCTAAAGAAAGGTCCAGATCAAAATCTAGGCAAAACTCATGACTGGATTGTATTTATTTTGAATTACTCCATTCGTTTTCAATATTGTTTTGAAACAAAAATTACTATGAGAAACCCCATACAGTAATTCCTATGGCTAAGCTTCCCAGGGGTTAAAGTTTCCACAATCTTGAGCAAAACATTGAAATGTTCAGTACTTCTGTCAGCACAATACATCAATTAAAGGTCCGAGCAGTGTCAGTTGCATTTGTTTATTTCATATATTATATTTATCTTTTCCTGGATTTCAAGTGCCTTCTGATCAGCTTTCTTATCCTTTGAAAACATCTGTACATAATTGTTTCAAATGAACAGAAACTTACTGCAATATCTATTCAGTTGTCAGACAATCAAGGTCATACAAGGTGCAAAAATGCTTATCTGTATGAGAACGGGCTGAAATCACCCCTTACATAACCCCAGTGACTCCAATTACAACTTTCTTTTCAGTGGGGAAAATATTTGGAACTTGAAGCGAATTTTTCAAAGGCATCTTTTCCAAGATCCTTGGCTATTGTGCAGACAGGAATGCATGATTTAGAAGAGACCACAGGAGAGCTGTGATTCCTTAGCTTGGAGGTTTATGCATTTTTCAGGAGATTTGGTACTTCCTTATCATCCAAGGACTGAATCCAGTTATATCCATCAGCTGTACTGTAAATTGTATTATAAGTTCTGGGATCACAAATCAGAACAAGAGACTTGACCCTTCCCTTTCCTCCCTTTCTCCCTCTCCTTCCCCAAAAACTGACAAAATAGTTCAGAGTACTGCTCAAATCTACAGGATATACAATGCCAGATAAAGTATAAACATTGCAATATTTGATGGCTTTTAACTTACTCGCAGCATTTAGCTCACAAATGGATTTTAACTTCTAAAGTCATTTGCTGTGTTCTAAAATTGTACTTGAAGCAAATATTTGTTTTCTCTCCATTTTATGATTATAATTAGAATTATAAACCAATAAAGATCAATATACATGCTAGGCAAAAGGTAGATACATATTATGGGACACATTCTGAAGTGCCTTTGCAATTCTAAATCCTCAGGTCAGACCATTGTAGGAGTATCCTACACCTCCCTCTGGAGCACATTCAGAATTTTCTTCTAGAACAATACAGACACACAGAAGAACATATACCAAATTTAATATGTGCTTAGAACCTGAACAGGGTATGATCTTGAAACCTGGAGATGTCGTTTGTCATGTTAACTTCGAAAACCGTGGTTTAGATTCAGCTGAGTTACTAAAACAAATGGAAAATTCCTCTATAACTAGTGGCAAAAAATTAGAAATTAAACTGTTTTGAATCAAGACCCAAAAAGCAGAAAGGGAAAAGACATGTAAAGCTCTGGAGGTTACTTCAGATCACATTAGGTTATTTTTTGAAGGTGTTTGGAAAGAAAGTATTAGCTAAAGTTTTGAATATATTTTTGAATCCTAGATAATATGGAAATTTGAAGTTTACTTGTCACGTATGGGACATCTTTCTGTAATAAAAAGGAAGTTTGATCGCTAAATTTATTTGAATTAATCCAGTTAGATTATGTGTCCACATCTATAACCATTTCAGCACTTATAAGTGCATGTGAAAAAACTGTACAGAGAAATCTAACAAAAACAGAGGAAGAAGTCAAAATTTAAGAAAGCTGTTCACATAATGTGATAGAACTTAAATTGTGCATTTTTAAGCCACACAAATGAAGAGGCCATATTATTAATATTTTTCCCCTTATGCTTTTCTGGTGATCTCTTCTATCATTAACAATCTTGATTAGCCTATTTATAGAACAGGAATAGAAAAGTTCAGACATGATTAGAAAGTAATAGACTTGTTTCTGCCAGAAAAGTATTTTAAAAAATCTAAAACCAAAACACTGGCAAAATCTAACCATGAGATAAAAATATCCATGAAAAATAGAATGAAACCTTAATTCTGTTTAAATCTTTCAGCTGGCTTTCATGGCCTTATGCCACCAACAAATAAAATACATCTTACATACCAAAAAGATAACCCAACTTTTTTCTGATTCCTTGAAGTGTGAGAGTTGAGAAACTCATACATAGTTTAAAAGAAGTTGTCTTGGAACAATTCAGAAGTTTTTTCTGTCCTCGGAATCCTTCCAAGTCTCTTTACCTTTGTAAATTCAGACTCCTATTATCCAATTTTTCACACAAAATTCTTGTTCTCAGACATGGAACCCATTTTTTGATATGACTTCCTGGTTATTTACATGGTTTTGCAATTGCAGATCTAATCCAGTCCTCTGAAATATTCCTACTGAGCTTACTTTTTTAACTATTTAGTTATTTGCCAGCTTCCATAATTTCTGCTTTAATTATATACACTGTTTATGCAGCTTCTTAGTCTCACTCAACACTATTAACATAAGGGCTTAATTCTTTCAAAGCTGTATCATTCTGGATTTTGTTTACTCGTCATTAAAAAAAAAAAAAATCATCAAAACTACCAGCAAAATCAAGAGGAGATTCAGCCACAGATAAAATAAATTGTGTAAGATCTCTCTTACTTTTCATCTGAATTATACAGGGCCTTGCATTCATCTAGGCAATTTTCAAGCCATTCATTCCTTCTTTTTTTCTTTTCCAAATTAAACATCCCTTTAGTAGTTGGTATTTTAATAAGTAACACTGAAGTAGTTAGAGAGAAGACAATACAGTCACATCTCAGCCTTCTTTCAGATAAGATAAATGAAATCCTTAAGTCTCTCAGTCCCAAGAAATTTTTACAGCTCTCAGAGAAGGTTGCTGCTTCCTACACTTAAGACAACCTTTAGATTCAGTCCCAAATAAGTTAAAATATCTGTGACAGTTACCCGTAAAAATCAGAATTGTGGTGAAACCCCACAATTAGGCTTCAGCTGCCCAGAGGGGAGTTTCCTTACAGAAGAATCACCCTGTTCAAGTCATAATTATTCTGGAAACTCCAAATGACATGGTAATTGAGAAAATGTGTATTCCTGTCCTATACCTCGCATATACTCCTCATCTTGTCTTCATGTGATCAAGGAAAAACACGCTGGAAATTTCTCTCCCTTCTAGGCAGTTCTCTCACCATAGCTTCTTTACTTTACACACTTTTCCTCCTATCATCTTCAGATACTTAATCTCGTTTAAGGGCTTCTCCTCTTCCAAAGAAAGAAACATCTTTAAGTCCAGCATGCATTAAATCCTAACCCTTTGGCTTGAATTCATACAGAACTTAAAGACTCATTAGAGCTGCCAGAAATATATTTAGATATATTAAGAAGAGGGATAAAGGGAGAAGTTATAAAAAGAAGTGTTGTTCTTGGTTAAGTTTTTAGACATTCGGTATTCATGATAATCCAGTACAGCAAAATATGTGACTGTGATCTGTTTCTTAGGTTACTGTACTTCACATGAGAATTTAGTGATCCAGTTGGAAAAGTGCACAGGACAAAAAAACTTATAAAAGCTTCAAACTCACCTTGATCTTTTTGTGAGATTGATTATTTTACAACAAAACTCTTAGCTCTGCATGACTTTCTAACACAGGATAGCAGCACAATGAAAGGCGGAAACAGCTATCAGAATTCGGCAGCAGTGGCTGCAATACCACTAGCTCTTCCATTGTCATAGGGCAAGTTCCATCATTTAAAAGAGCTCAAAACCTAACTTCAGTCTGTTTTAAATCTACCTGCTCTGCCCTTACTGCATAGACAGCTGATAGATATTTGTATGTAGAAATCATGGGCAGAAATGGGACTCTTCCTTTTATTTCAGACCTGAGAAGAATTACTAAGGAAGTTATTTTGCTGTAGAGAAGAGAACTATGTGGGTGTTTGCACATTGATCAGAAAAAGAGAAGATGTGATGAAAGACATGGGAATATATGTGAAAGCTTGTGCAGGGGAAATGTCTAAAATGAAGCTGTGAAGTAGCTAAATCTCTTACTAAATTTACCAAAGATTAAAAAGAAAAAAAAAAATGTGGTTGAACTGAATAACTGAATGCAACTGAATGCAAGTCACAGCTTCACATGTTTCCATTGTATTCTAGTTTTCACTCCTAAGTTTTTTGCATGTCAGCAGAGTTTCTTCTTGTCATGGTTGTCCAATTATGCACACTGAAAATAAATAAATAAATAAAATAACATGGAAAGAAACCATTTCTAAACAAATCTGGTGTTTGCAGCCATTAAATAGGCATGTGTGTGGTTCCCCTGAAAGAGCTTTTTCTCCCAGAGTAACCTAAGAAAACAACCGTTCTGTTAAGCAGTATCTTAAATTAGTTAGGGAAACATATGGTGTGCCCTCCTATAGAGGCTATATTTTGACTGTAGCTTTCTGGTCTAGGTTTTGGCATGAAATATCTCACCAAGGACATACAAGGTCTTTACATGAAATACGAGTTGTAATATGCTATCAATAATGATTTACAGCTGTGAATGATTAGATATTAGGTTTATCAGGGTAGGGTTTTTTTATAATTTGGAGAAATATTTTTCTTATGTAAAACTCAAAGTAGAGTAACATCTGTTTTGGGGGTAGGACACATTTTTCTGAGTCAGTGTTGGTGGGAGATGAAGCACATAGGTGAGGTAAGTGGAAGCAGAGGGAACCCAAAGCGTTCTAAAAAATATTCACACTTCATATATTATATCCTTTCACGTGAGCATGTTTACTTGTCTTTTCATGCAGCTTAAGTTGGTTGCAATGGCTTTAGCTGCTGTGACTGGGGAGGCATAGGTACAGTCACTTGAGTAGAAATATTCATTAATACTTCATTTCTTACAAAAAACAACACTATATTTCCAGTTTACAATATTATATGGTCCAGCCATTTCTTCCTTTAAAGGAAATCCCAATGCTTGTACATCTTTTCTGCTATGCTACAGCAATTGAACGTCATAAGTGAGTTTTTTGGTTTTGTTTTTTTTTCCTAGTTGACATGGTGGTAATCAGTCAAAGGTTAGACTCAATAATCTTAGAGGTCTTTTCTAGCCTGGATGAATCTTTGATTCTGTGATATGCAACTTGAACCACCCATTCTTTATGAAGGTGCATGAGGCATCAAACATAATTTTCTGCTCAATTTCCAATTAGCCAGAGTGAGAACATAACTGCTGCTGATTTCTATGAATTAGAACACATGCCAGAGTCAGTGTTGCTTGCTTCTATTCTGATTTGCCAATGCCTCATGGTGCAGGTTAATTAAAAACCCCACATTTTCAATGCATCTATCAGAAAAGGGTGTGGCTAAATAGGCACATTCCACAGTGGGGCTCAGCATTTTGTACACTAAGATTAAGCTTGACAAAATTTTACAGTGGAATTAATGCAGATGCTAAAATGCACTACTAGGTGCTCCTGGATTTATTGTGCAACAACTTTGCATCATGGTAGAGACTGCATCTGTAGCCAGACCATTCTCTCAGCAGTGCTTTAAAAGCATCCACGGCAGAATTTTGAGAAACTGGAGAAAGAGGAAGCAAGAGCTCTAGATTTCACTTGGAAGTACTAACCTGACATTTTAATGACTTTCTTGACATGAACAGTAGCAAAACTTGCCTTTTCTAGAAAGACAAAGAACAAAGTCTCAACTGCTTTGGCTCAACTAAGCTAAAAATCAATTTTAACTATGAGAAGAGGTGATGAGATCTGCTTACATGAACGTTTGGATGCTCCTGTTTAATGCTTCAGTGCCATCTTAGTTTGTCAGTGCTTGTGTATCATGCCCATTAACCCCTTTCAGAAGAAGCAAAAAGCACTGCCAACTAACTCAATTAAAAGGGAAATTTCTATCTTCTGCTGCTTGGATAGTATATAAGCATATAATCATACACACATATACACCTACACATCTATATTAAATTTTTGCTGTTAACATTTGTTTGCCATTTTTCTTTACTTAAATTTGTGTGAAGTTTACTATAGTTTATTTTGAGATAACAGTCTGTTGAGACATCTCATACACTGAAATTGCTATTTGGCTTATATACTTACTTGGCAGTTCTGTAATGCAATAATGGATCCCTTAAATCTCTTCAGCATTCCACCTTGGGGTTAATCCAGTTGAACTGCATGCAGAGTACTAATTGACATTGTCTGGTTTCATGACCCTGGTCAAATGTTTTACAATAATTAAAGCAAACATAAACTTGCTGTATAAGCATAATCTGTGTTGGTGTCACAAAGACTGGCTGTAGCCTTTTGGAGACTTCTAGGACAATAGTGGCAGGTATTTTTGTTCAGTAACTGTTTTTCACTCTTCAGCTGACAATCCTCCAGTGGTGTTAAAACACTTTGTCCCTGCTTGATTTTGTTTTCTTTGGTGTACCGCAACTAATGATGTTTCTACACTCATTTAGCATATGCAAATGAAAATACATGTCTGCGAGTTGTTTGTAGTGACTGCTGCTATGTGGATAATTTCTGCACATAATTGATGTGTTTAATGTACACTCATGGCAGTCAGATCAGAGTTGCTTAGCAGCAGGCACTGAACAGGATTCTTTCACAAGGTAGTTTCTTAAACAATAGCTTTAAGTATTGTAGTTTAAATAAAGTAAGTTTAAAATTTGAAAGAAGCAAAATTATTTGATTAAATTATTTTAATCAGGTTTTGGCAGAAGGAGTAGATACCTTCTTCTACTACCGCAAATTAATGCCAAGCATTTTCTTTAGGTTTAAGACCAGAAATCCAACCCTGATGATGAGTTCTTCAATAACTTCATGAGACTTTTCTTAACAGATGAAAAGGACTGTGAAACAGATCCATAATTATCTTGAAAATCTACTGAACTGTGTTTCATAGCTGGCTTCTCCTGGTATGAGTTCTTTCAGTATTTTGACTCTAAAGTTAGTAGCAAATATATTTCAAAGCTTCTCAAAAATGAGAATTCTAAAAGTGTTTGTACAGTTCTACTTTATTAGGCATTTTATCAATAATTCATTATCCAAATAATTGTTCTGATCCTAATCATAATAAATATTAAAGAGCATTTCAAGAGGAAAGTCTGCTCTACATCAGGAGTGAATGCTTTAGTCTTGTAAAAATATCCTGGTTTACAGTTGTCTTTTCTGTCCATAATGAAGTTAAGCATATGAACTATAGATGACTTAAGAAATCCTGTTGTCAGTTAGTTTATTTTGACTATACTACTAATAATAGAATGTACATTCTGTAGATAAGTTTGCTTATTTTCATATAAGTTGCCCATTGAACTGACGAAGTTCTGCAGCACTATAGTGTTGCAGTTCTTATAAGGTATGTCAGGCCTTCCTTGCAATGTACTTGGACATAAGTTGTAGTATAATAAATGCATGTTTACTTAGATTGCCCTTTCAAATTACTGGTGAAAATAAGTGCTCAAACTGGCCTCGGGCAGGTACAGTGCTGGCAGCCTGTCTCTGGCCCCTCAGACTTGCTATTGTGGAGCATATGCAGCAGAAACAGCAGTTAGATCCTGATCCAGCTCTGAAGTAATTAAACATTTCAGCAGCTGTTTTCCTCCTTATTTCATGCAAAGTTTAACTCTTCCTCAGCTGTAATTTAGATGTCTGAAGAGACTGGAATACAACTAACCAGACTTTACTAGACAAACTTATGCAATGCAATGCTTGATTTCGGACCAAGACTTTGTATCAAGTACACTCGAAGAGAGAAATTTGCATAATGGTCAGGTAAAATTGCATCATGATCTAAGTTTCCAATCTAGAGCAGCTGCCTTGAAAGAAGAGTTTCTCCTCTCAGACATTTAGCCCATAAGCATTATTACACAGGATAATATTACTTTTGCATAGTAAAGCTACAGTCAGTTGCAGAATATCTCCTCATCATGGCATGATATATTAGAAAATGTTTTTGGGTGCTGATACTTTTATGGAAATCACTGATAGATACATACTATGGAGCTTATAAAAATAGTTTATCTAATTACAATGGCAGTTAGATATTGGGAAAAATAAACAAGTTTTGCTGTAACTGGGAGGAGTGCACAACAGGTAGCTAGCAGATAAAGCCAGCTATGCTCTCCTCTCTCAGTCTGCTGCTTTCAGTCTCCTTCCCTCAACACACATCACTCCTAGGCTATTTCTTCCATTAACTTCAGTAGCATTTTACAGAAGAATGACTATCATTGGCTTAACACATTAAACTGCCCCAATATGCACATATTCATGGATAAAGAATGTTTGACTTCTGTTTTCTGATAATTAAACTTAGACAAAGATACCACATGTGTGGTAGTGTGCAGACTCGTTGAAGTCTACAGATGAGATTAAGAGGTACTGGCTTAGGGGCACCCAATCAGAATGATTTAGGAACTAAATTATGTTGATATGGGTTGAAATTAAGGACTAAAATTGGCTTTATAGGGGCATGAAATTTGTCATAGAAGAGAAGACAAAGATTCACGCCCTTCTTGTCGATATCAAATATATGACATGCACACTCATCATAGTGCTTGCATATGGCTCTACAAGTAATTTTCTTGGCACTGCACAGCTTCTCCACTCTGTATTCACACAGCTCTTTTTCTTTCGAACTGGTCTTTTATCTGCCCCAATACTTGCATTGTCCAATTGTTCTGTGTTAACTTTAACACTACGATTGGTTTCTGTCTTTTTTTTTTTTTTTTTGCT
>VZDJ01007753.1:33321907-33376322 GCA_008694505.1 Cyanoderma ruficeps
CTTCATATTCCCCTTTTCCTAAGGAAACAATTCCACTTGAGAAAAAAAAAAATTTGCAGGATCACTAATGTCTATCAAACAGCAACAAGCTTAGGTTTAATAATTAATGAAACAAAGAAGTGAATGTCCTCGATTGCATAACTCAGTGAGACTCTACAAGAACAGAGAAGAGTGTGGTTGTTAATGGTGTTATTGCTTTTTTCCTAGGTTTTAGACCTGCACAACAGTTAGCCTTATTAAGAGTTGGGATTTGGGGAGGGGGTTACATTGGAGTTCTTTTCTTTGTTTGTTTTTGTTGTTGGTGGTGGTTTTTTTGGGGGGGTGGGAGGTTTAACAGAAATCTTGGACAAACCATACAGTAGAGATCTAAGTATTTTTGAACTGCACAGGTGAAGCCAAATCATTTTCTATGTGGATCTTGTCTGAGAACTGGGATTTTAAAAGTTGTAACTGGTTTCCATATCTTATGTTTACAAGGGTATGGATACCGTTTGCAAAATGATACATGGCAAGATTACCCTTATTTGCCCTAGGTCCTTGCCATAGATGATTTATAAACTAAAACCAAGCACACTCAGTCACAAGAGAGTTTGACAAAAGGAAGAAAATTACAAACAAGATTTAACCATATCTTGCTGTTTCCCATAGATGACAAACTGACCTCTGTGACTTTGAAGTGTTAAGTTAGCTAAGCAGCTGTTATCTATTCTTTGTTCTAGACTCCAGGATTTTTATCCTAAATCCAGTTTCACACCTCATCTTTCTGCCACTGACCCATTAACAAGATAACTTTGGTCAGGGATATTGCACTACTGTCAATGCATCTCTATTTATCATTCAAGAAAAAAACAGGAACAACAGACACACAGTCACACAGTGCATCAACAAATTTGGAACTGCTTTTTCTTTCCAAGAATAAACCTACCCTGTTTCTCATCTGAGGCATCCAACTGCTGATCAGCGTCATGGCTTATATTTCAGTCAGTAAATGCATCTTAGAGCAAGTTGCGTTTCAGAATTCATTTGAAAAGCATAATTCAACAATAATAAAATTAAGACAACCACAGAGATGACTTTTTTTTTTTTGCTTCTTTGCTGGAAAACAGTGTAATATGTTTTCTATTCCTTCAACAGGTAGGTACAGTTTTTACCTTAGCACAGTTATAGGTTTCCTTACAATCTTCCACAATCTGTCAAAGGGAAAGTAATCTTCCTAAAGCAAAGGAAGCAATGTTTTCTGTTTTTTTTTTTTTTTTNTTTTTTTTTTTAATAATGTTGTTTGGTTGGGTTTTTTGTTTCTTCATTAATGTAATTCAAAATAGAAATGCCCCCATATAATAAAAGAAGTATGACAAACACCACTTGCAGGTTATTTCAGTACAGTTCAATTTAATACAGAAAGTTACATTTCAAAGTGGAATTAAAATATGTGTGGCAAGAAAAGCTATTTTTTTTAAACAAAGCTTTATTTGAAGCACCAGAATAAACTTATGCTTGTATATGCAAGGAGTTCATGAGTGTACCTTATTTTTACAACTTTGCTGCTCTCAAAGGGGCCTGGTTTTACTGTGGAGCATCATGGAAAACCATCAGAAGTGGTAGAGCAGACTGTTCTTCAAGATGAGGACAGGAATTAATGACATCACAGCAGCAGAGGCATAAATGCCAGGGCTGCAGCCCCACCATGCATGAGCAAGATGAGCAGAACAGGTCCAGTGACAGCAGAAAGGTGCAGTCAGTCCGTGAGCACCAGGCACAGCCAAACTCACCAGGCAGCAAGGCAAACCAGAGCACAACTACAGCAGCTCAGGCACAGGAAAAACCCCGAACTTAAACGCAGTTTTTGGGTCAATAGACAAATTATGTGTGGGTGGGGACCCAAGAAGGGGCAGGGCAGTTAGAGGCTGCTCATTGAGAGATCTTGACCAGTACATGAATAGGAGGTGCAAGCAGTTAGGAAATACATTTAAAGAATATGTACAGTTGACCCTGTTCCACCCTTTCTGAGTGGAAGTATTTAAAGGAAAACAGATATAGGTTTATGTAGCTGTAATCTATTAGATAAACAGGCAATCAATTCACATACATAGTTACTATGAGGGGGTTTGTATGGTTTTCAGTAAACAGAATTCACAATGCCATGTACATCAAAGAGTTTTACGTATTATCAGCGACACAAGCTTAGTAAGCTACATCTGTGTTTAGAAATACATCTTATAAATTAAATTATTGCCCAAATGCAGATATGCTTCAATCAAATTTCTTAAATGTCAAAATTGTGACTCATATGTCCACAGAGAATATATTTCTCAAATATTGATCTAGCAATATTCCGTGCATACATCTATTCATCCCATAAAACACTTGTCTACTACAGAAGCAAATTCTCAGAGCCCAAACAAATCAATGAACTTTATGCAATAAAAAATAAAATGTGCATGTACATTTACTCAGTAAAGTTATTGTACAAGACTCTTTTTTCCTTTTTTTTTTGTTAGTGCCATGTCCAGAAATCTAGTATTTGCAGGATTTATATGAATTATTATGCTGGTTTTAATGATGTAGTTTGAAAAACCTTGTTAATTCAGTAAGGCGTCCTTCACACTTAGCAACTACCAGATCAAATCTGGCCAATGTCACCACGCAGTGGCCAAAGTATCTATTAATTTTCATGAGAATTTCCATTGCAGGAGTCTTAGGTTCACTATGTTGTTCTAGCTCCTTAAACTTTGGTGACTTTAACTATCTTCTCCCATTTTCTTATTGGTAGCACTTTCATCCTCCAAAGAGTATTTGTGAAATATTGTAGGATGTTTAGGCCAGAAGGTGCTTGGTACATAAGGAAATGGTACCCTGACATCAGGGTGTAACAACCGGGTCAAGTTATTAGTGAGCTTAATTTCATAAAATCAGAGTGCACCCTCCCACTCCAAGAAAACAAAGCAATTGTTTTTCTAATTGTCAATTCATTTGACTAGTTTTGGAAAAGCCAAAGAGTAAGCATATGATGCAAAACAAATACATAACAAGCAATTAAAATAATCTATCCACTCGAAGAACAGCAATTATTGCCTGATACTGCATAAGATATTTCCTGCTCTACCACTATAGCATTGCTGATTTTGTATAGTTGTCAGTTCAAAATTTTCACTGAAGTAAATTCATTAATCATAACTTCTAAAGAGCCTCTGTGATATGAAAACTCGATTTTTTCCCCCCTATTCTAGCATACACATGTATTTTTAGAGAAAAAATTCTGCAAAGATCAGCACTAAGCCTGGAAATTATACATTTTATTATTATACAATTATATATTTCAATTTTATATTTATTCACTTCTGTGTGTAGTTTACTGCTAAGGTCTCTGTTTTATCAATGCTACCTTGAGAGCAGTAAGGTTGGTTTTGCTGCTCCTGTAACAAGTCTTCATAACTACTCCTCACAAGATAAGCTCAGCTTTGACAGGTGTATTTGGTATTCCGTGGTGGTTGTCAGACTAATAAATTCTTCAGGTTTCAGATGCTACCTTCCCTTTGGTCTGTTTATAGAACTAGTCAACTATAAAAAGTGACATTAACCTTTATTTTAATTTCCCCTTGATGATACTTCATGAGGCTTTCAGAAATTTACTGACAAGACCTGGAGTTAGTGCAACACTGCTCTGAGCTGATTTAGTATTTATTCAGCTGATTTTTGGCAACAGGATGACAGATGTGGTCAGTCACTAGTAACAAGAAGCAAAATTGAATGGAACCACTGCCAGTGCAAATTTCACAATGCATATCTACTTAAATGAAATTTGATATTTTATTATAACGTTGGGCTTTTAATTCTTTACAAGTAGTTACGATGATTTCATCACTGGACAGCTATCCTTGAAGTAGATCTGGAGAGGCAGACATAGCCCCAAAAATGTTATCCAGAAATATTAGTTCACCCCTTGCACATTATAGCTATTTTAGCATAAAGCCAGACTGTACTACATGTCTGAAAGCTGAAGGATCTGAAATCCTTTAGTTAAGTCAGCCTTCACTTTACCCTGACAGCTGATAAATATATATTTCAGACTTTTACTGTTTTTCAATAGGCAGATGTGTGACAACAGAAGTAACTGAATTTTAATAAAAATAATCTTATGGTAAACACTGAGACTGGAGGGCTGTATAGAGAGAACCTTACAAGACACGGGTCTGTCACCTGAAATTACTCTGCACTTCACAATTCTACCTTACTATCCCCCTTCCACTTTATTTGGACTGCTATATTTTCTGTAATTGACAAAGATTTGGAGGCCCAGACCTGACACTTGCACAATGCAGACAAAACTTCATGGTTTATATTAAGATTACTTTTAAAAATTATACAGAAATGCTAAAAAGCATGGTGGAACATAGCTTGTGGGTTTGAAATTGTCACAATCAAGTATTAAGTCAAATTATGTACAAAAATATCACTATGTGGTGTTGAAAGAATTTTTTTTTTAAAATGTGAACAAATGCAACAAATAGTTTTGATGACAGTGGTAAAATTACAGCTGAGATTTATGGATTTAGAAACTATTAACACTGAAGTTAGGAAAAGTTACTCTCAAAGGTTTTCTTTGAAATCCTTGTCACTTTTGCAAGTGACTACATATAAACAAAAAGGAATAAAACCACAAAAATAAAGAGTAACCGCATCTTAACATACCAGTGCTTTATTCTGCATTTCACACTTTAGCTCATTTTCTTTCCTCCTGTGTTTAAGTTGTCCAGTACTTTTTCTTCTTTGCCTACAGATATACAGCGACACAAGCCATGGACCCTTGAATTTGCTCTGTGCCTCTAAGGAACCTGCCTTAAGCCTTGTTCAAATGCTGCTTAAGGCTTGTCTTCTGCCTGCACTTGTGGTTAATATTTCTGTTCCACCTACATCATTTCTGGATAAAGAGCAGTGTCTAGACCTGCAAAATTTAGAGTGTGTATGTGAGAATTCCTATAATGGTTTCTGAATATGAAGGTGCATTTTCATGTAAAGTAGATATGAATTCACATTGATAGATTAAGAAAATCCCTCAGCAACCACCAAGTTACTAAAAAGAAAGTAACCAAAGGGAACCTAGGAAAATAATGCCCCCAAATAATACTCTCATTAAATTATAATTATTTTAATATTGATGTAATAAAGCAACCAAATAAAACATTATTATATTTGATACTGTGGTCCATTTATGTGTCTCATCTTCCAGAGAAAAAGAAATTAAGGCGTTTTTTGTGTCTCTTTAAGTCCTAGTTACTCCACTAGTCTTTGAAAGATTAAGGACACTGATAAATGAAGTTCCCAGTTCTGCCTGGATATACAATCTTACACAGACTTAATAGAAATTCAACAAACGTTTCCAAAGATGCCTAAATCCTATCATATCCAATTCCTCTTAACATTTTTAATGGAATCTTTCTAACTTTCCAGAGCTCAGTTACCCAGACAAATTAAAGTTGTCTAGGAAAATAGGAAATTAACATATCCACATATGCTTTATACTTAGTGAGAAAAGGATCAAGTTCCTTGGTTTTTCAATTAATCTTTTACTCCCTTTCCTATCTTCAAATCAAAGTAAGCTGGTCTGAAAGTTGTGTTGTGGTATTCCTGCTTGGGATGTGAGTTATTCACAGTGGCTTTATAAGTCTAAATGAGGTATTAGTACATGAACATAATACAAATTACTCTTCCCAGAGCTGTCTGAATAGCAATGCTGGGTTTTTTTCTGACAAATCGTAAGTCATTCCTTCAGAAAATCATATAATGACCAAACAAATTAAGTGTGTTTTATACCAACAATGCCTACCAAATAGAGAATTCAGTTGATCATGCCTGTTATAATACAGTAGCTGTTGTTAACACCGTTCTTGAGGGGGTGCCTGTGGGAGCAGCTGAGCACTGGTATGTTTACAGTTGTGCACAGCTCTTAACTACATGGGCTGGTTTAGGCAATCTGCACACTGATTGCAGAAATACTGGCAGGTGGTTTGCCTGATTAGGCTGAGAGGTGTCATAGCTTTCATAAAGACTGCCAGACTGGGAACAGAAATACCTTCAGAGCTGAGATCAGCAGAGGTAACAAGCCTTGTGCTATCGGAACTGAGTTTTAAGTTTATCACTAAGCATTATAGTTGGAAAGTACCATCGTGATCATCTGGGGAATTGTACTGCTGTAATGTAGTCCTTTAGAGAAAGTGATTGTGTTTGTGATTAACCCACCTCTTGTGCCATATTTCTTTTTAGAAACTGAAAACATGAGACATCTACCAAAGTCACAGGGGCTGTCTTAGATGGCCATTAACTAATCTGATGCTGCCTTCCAGCTAAATTTAATGTGTACTTTGATCTTGTTATCTGCTAATTCCAAAAGAGTTTGTTGTTGATGAATTGGGAGGTCTTGACAGTTTATATTGAATTTAAAGTTAATTTGTTTTCTTTGAAAATACATACAACTTCTGAAAACACATCCAGTGGTTGGAAGTAGTAATTGTTAAGGAAGTAAGTTCTCTTTTATTAGGTTGAGACTTCAGGAGTGTTTTTGAATTAAATCTCAATACTTTGATTCATCCTTTTTGGAAAAGGATGAATCCTTTTTGGAAAAGGATCACTTTGAAAAAGTGAGAAGGATAAAGATTGCCATGAAAAGATTATTTCACTAGATTCTACAGACAATGATGGAGAGACTTGGAAGAAATTTAATAAGCCTTATGAGAATAGAAAGAAAAAGAAAAAAATTAAATTTATCTATTTCAGACTATACAAAACTTTTGAGTATAGATAAATGTCCCCTTCTTTAAGATAAATTGCATTTGCACTAATAGTATTTGCTATCTATTTCTTAATTTCAAAAAACTAATTAATTATTAAAAAGTTGTTAAGTCTGGAAGATCTAAATAGGTTAGATATAGTTTACAGAGACTTTTATAAAATCTGGATCAACTTTGAGTGAATTACTTGCCTAGAGGAGGCTGTTGCATATATGTGTTCCCCTTGAAATGAAGACTGTTCTTACACAATGAATGAACATTTTACATTTCCTCATTGATTTTATTTTTTTTAATAGTTTCTTAAAGAAAGAGTTCGAGGTTATTTTATATTTTAATTCCCTTTACTGCAAAGCCTTTATATGGTATTCTTAGGCTGAGTAGTTGATACATTGAATTAGTCCAAAGTATGTAATGTTACAAGACTACCAAACCAGACAAGCAAGAACTAAACAAAACTAAGTAATTTGGAATTGCTTAAGTAGTTCATCTTTTGTCAGAGTATGTGTGTGAGCAAGAAACAGTAGTTAATAACATACTTCTGGTTTTGTTATTCAGCCCCTAGCACATCTCTTTCCTTGTAGGTTGGATTTTTTTTTTTGCTATTTTAATGATGAAGTTTGACACAATAGAAAGTGTTCAAATCTTCCTAAATTTCCTAAAAACTGTAACAGCTCACCACTTTACCACTTTAATTTTTTGCATGCCAAGTTTCTGTAAGCCAAGATGAACAGGGATACATGATCCTTGGCAGTAGACAGAAAGATCTGAGGTTTCTGTGAAGCTCTCTGAATGAGAGGTCAAACTGTGTAACAATACATTGCAGAATCCAGTTAAATCAGTCTGTGCTTTTGGACTGCATCAATATGACCATAAGCATCATTTATGGATGAAATTTTCAACGCTCTGTGTTACATACTGTGTGGTTTCATCCTTCAAGCTTAGTTTATACAGCATGAAGGTAAAGCAGAGGTGAAAAGAGAATAGTTGCTCTCTTCTAGCATGCAAAGTGAGAAGTATCAAAAAACAAGCTTAAAACAAAGTATGTGGTTTAACATCTCTTACTAATTTGTAGTTCTATTAAAAGGTAAAAAAAATAATAAAGGACTGACAAACTCAGAATAAAAATCTCATGTATCATTTTTAAATACAATGGTATGCGTCTTGTTATAGGACAGCATGGTGGCAAATAAATATGAGATGAATAGGAAATACTCTACTGTAAATATTCACAAATTGTCACATAGTGCTCAGTATCACTGACTTTTGGTATGGTCATATTTGTTCTGTGCAGGACAAGACCAGGTACGTGTTTTAAAATGCATTATTCTTTATAAGTAAAAGACCACTGTTTGAAAGCCATATTTATTTTGTTAGCATAAATCTGAGAAACATTACAATAATTGGTCTAGCAGAAAGCTTGATATTTGGACCTGCTGGTAGTAGATGTGATTCTGTATTCTCTTTGGTACCTTTTCCCTGGAGAATACATAAAGATTAGGGTCAGTGTTTCATTATTTGTGAGGCTTGAATAATTTTGAGATTGCATATATATATATGTACTGCATATCTGCTTGCTTATATAATATGCAAGATCAATATTTATCTGTCAAAAATTTTTAAATATTGAAAATAAAAACAGGAACATCTTTTGCAAGTGCTGCCTGTTTCTGCTGAAAACTATCTGGTGTGACAGGGCGGACAGAACAATTGCTGATCCTCTCACTGAAAGAAAAAAGACCAAAAACCAAAGAATTCCACTGCCTACCCCCCCAAATTATGTTTAGATTGATCTCCTGGTTCAAGAGGAAAATTGCTTGCTGAGGGCCTGAATGGTCTAGATTAGGAGTCTGCATGAAAAAGAAACAATCATAGTGGATTTTCTCTGGGGTGGTTGGGGTTTTCTGTGTTGTTGGGGGTTTTTTTGGTTTTTTGTTTGGGTTTTTTGTTTGGTTTTGTGAGTGTGGGTGGTTTTTTGTTTTTTGTTTTTTTTTCCCTGAGGTCATAAGCATATGAATCCTACACATCTAACATGTAAAGTCAAAAGTATAAAGCATTCTCCTGTCCACTGATTTGATTTCAGGCAAGCTTATTTATTTATTGTTTTAACAGCTGCTTCAGAAACTCTTAGGGAACCTGAGACTGTGCTTTAAACTCTGTTTTGTAAATCTGGGCTAAACATCCCGAAGCAGACAACATATGTTCTCAATATTCCGGATGTTCTGTGTTACTGTCTGCTTTGCTTGTATATACAGATCTTTGGAAAAAATTATGACAAGTGATTGTATGAAGGTTTTGCAGGCTGGCAAAGTAACACAGCCTAAATCAATTGTGTGCACTTATATAATTAGTAAATTAAATCTATTTATAAAGGTGTTCCTGTCGTGACATTTCTCCACATTACTGTATGCTAATAAAATTCCATTAAAAATTCTTGTGCTATACTTGGACAGGTATCTTGATGATTGCAAGACTCCTGTTTGGCTGTATTATGTAAGCTGTTTGCCATTTATATTGGACTCCATTTTCACTATGGTCTAATATAGGTGTTTTTCTTTGTTACAACACTTTTCTTTGATGGCTCAAAAAACAGCACATTTTGGAATGAACACCCAATTCACAGTGTAGAGTGAACTCACAGCTGGATGGATTAAGAAGGGACTGGGAAGCCCCATAGTGCAAGTGAGTAGCGGGCAGGTGAGTAGTATTCATTTTAGCCTTTGCTGTCTTAAAATATTTATTTCAGCTAAATGAGAATCCGGAGTTTATAAATATACAGGATAAAACCTGCTTGTGATTGGACATACTGTCTAGACTTACTTTTTCCAAGTATACATCTGGTATCCTGAAAATCTATGTTGTTTTCAAAAATGCCACAAAGAAATCACTAAACAGTCCATCTTTTTTTTTTTTTTTTCCTATTCATAAGCTCCTTCTGCTTCATCATGCATAAATACAACTAAAAGTACATTCAGAGTACTTGGTCTCATTGCATTATTAGTATGTGTCCCTTCATCTGTAGAACTTGAGGCTTAAGTGGGGGACACAAGTGACAGATGTGCAGCAGTGCAAAAGGTACTATTTAAAAATGTATCCATCAGGCAGCAGGGAGGAGATAGGTTTTTAATGCCTGGTTTGTCTGCATTATTTACATATCCTAACAATGTGCGGGACAGCTGGGGGCAACAGGAAACAGGGGTTTGAGAGTGCACTGCTCACATTGCTTCCTTCAGCACATTCCGCTTGGGGAGAACAATGAAAGCCTTTTGGAAGATTTAGTAACTGACTTGCAAAAGAAAAACATCAAAACATGATAGAGGTATGAGAGGACAGCCCTTGAAGGAGAAAGAGCAAAAATGCCTTTTATGTATTGTCTTGCCGGACAGCGAAGGCTCAGCACTCTGTCGTGTTCATGGAGGGACCTGGCATTTCTCTCAGCAGATCAAAAGATTCAGATAGCTGCAAAATGTTTCATATCCAGCTTGATGCAAGTTACTTCCTTGACAGGTCCAGTTGTAGTTCATGTAATATATTCATCAATGTGGAATGAATTATTTAAATAAAGATTTAAATAAAGAAGGGGGCCTTGATCCTGCGTGGCTTTTAATAGCAATAAATCCTTCAGCTTCAGAGGTGCCTCCTGTAGTAGTTGTGCTGGTACTCAAGGCAGCAGAAACAAGTCCTTTGTCTTATATGTGGAACAGACAGAATATGGTTGATTCAAAACAATGTTTTTGAATACAAATCTCCTTGTAACAACACAGAGTTAGACAATTTTTTTTTTAAACAACTGTGTACACTTAAGGAATCTTTCTTTCAAAACACTTAATTTACCTGAACCTACTCTAATTATTAGCTTAGCCTGGTAATTCTGTGCTGGAAGGGGTCAACTATTTTATGTGTCATTATCAGTAGATATTAAGGATAAGAAATTTTTTTCCTGGTTTTAAAAAAAGAAAAGGAATGTTGCAATATGTAGAATTACATAGTCCTGACTTATCAAATCAGAGTGAACTGTGAAGTTCAAATATAAACCTACATCTATAAGTAGAAGGAGATTTGGATTAGGCCAGCTTTCTTAAAAATGCTTCTTCCTTTGATTATGGTTGTATTTAATGTTTAACACATACATTCAGGTTATGTAGCTATTTGAACACTGACATATGTGTATGCTGAGCGTTGCTTAAAAGACTCAAACCTGAGAAAGAATTTGGAATTATCCAAACTTGTCTTAAACACCGTCAGGCGTGGCACTGTGATCACTTCCCTGGGGAGCCTGTTCCAGTGCCCAACCACCCTCTGGGTGAAGAACCTTTTTCTAATATTCAGCCTCAGCCTCCCCTGACACAACTTCAGGCCATTCCCTCAGGGCTGTCACTGTCACCACAGATCAGAGATCGGTGCCTGCCCTTCCTCTTCCCCTCACAAGGAATTTGTAAACTGAGATGAGATCTTCCTCTTCTTTTTCTTTCAGCAAGCCACTTGCATCCAGCCAGAGAGATTCCTATAGAACCCTGCTTGCTAGATATCATACACAGACGAGTGTGCAATGCAGGGCATGACTTTCTTTTTTTAAATAGGTGAACCGGATCATATGAGCTCCCTATTACAAGTGAGTGGTCTTTCTACATCCTCAAAACTTCTCAATGTTTCTCTTCAATCTCATCAGACTTGCTAATGTACATTATAATAGTTAATGAATGGCCCACTACTATTTAAGGCAGAAAATAATCTGAATTCTCTGGAAATAAATCCCTAACCTTTCCAAACTTCCTCGAATCAATATACCTGAAGATGTGCAGAGAACTCTGAAAATCAGAGAAATGGACTGCATTTTTTCACGCCTTTTACTAAAGAGAAATTTCTAATTTTGCACTGTTTAAATATACTAAATAAATATAGAAGAACTACAGAATATTCTGAATTTCACAGAATATGTAAGGATCATCAAGTCCATCTCTTAAGAGTATGTCCCATATAGGGATCAAACCTGCAGCCTTGATATTATCAGCATTAGGCTCTAACCAACCCAGCTAATGCCAGGATTGTTTTCCCACAAGTTCATGCTTTTCAATTACTGAGCTTTGTGATAAGGAGATAAAGTCATGACTCAAAGCAGGTTAAATATTCTAACCTGTAGTCAGAATCAGTAATTTGAAGATAAAATGCTTTAGTTTTGTATTTTTCAAGCCTATTGTTCTGTGAGATATAGACAGACATATTTTTGTATAGAGATATAAAAATGCATGTTTATGTATTTTAACACCCTCAACTATGAAGAGGAATTCTGTTAAAAAAAAATTCAAATTAACATCTAGATTTTGCTTTCAAATACCCTACTGCACAATTTGGATTTTGAATAGGAATGCTGTTAAAAAAAAAAAGATATTTCAAATTAACATCTAGATTTTGCTTTCAGACACCCCACTATGGAGTTTGGATTTTGAATACTGCATTTCCTCAACATACAGAGCAGATAGACAGAGTAAAGAAAGTGAAGCAAAAGCAATCTGTGTCTATTAGATATTTAACAAAATTGTCTGTCTCTGTGTTCATAACAAAGTATCTTTTTTGTTGAATTTCCTTTGATACATTTCCACTCATTGGTGACAAGAATCGTGATTCAGTTTCAACAGTGCTTTAAAGTATTTTTCCTTTCACAAGAGCAGGTGTAGAATTGTTATGGAATGTGAAATTTCCATGTCTTCTGCAAAGCCACAATACTTGCTTTGTTTTTTTCTTCTAATCTTTTTTACTGTTATTTTTTATCCTTGTATTTATAACGTATTGTACAGTTTTTTCTAAAGGAAGAACTCTTCCTAAATCATGGCTAACATTTCTAATCAGCCATCAATGATGAATTCCAAATAATTAAAATAAAGTCAAGACTAAACTGAGCTATAGTCACACTTTTTTATACATCAAGATATGTATAATGAATATTCTGTGTAAGAATACAAAACAAAAATTTAAAAAGTCGACATTTGTCCTCTACATTTTTGCTGCTATCATTTCCAGTACAAGCTGTGATTTCCAAACACTTGGAAAGTTGAGGTCTACCACATTTAAGTTATTCACCCTATTGTTTTTCATCTTGATATAGGTATGTGCTATATACACAGAGTAGATGTAGAAGTTTAGAAGACATGAGCATATTTGAACAGGTATTGTTAATACACAGTGCAGAGCAGCTGCTAGACTTCATTTTTAAATCCTTCAAACAATTCATAGGACTTAAAAGACTCAGAAGGTGTGACATTTAAAAGATTTGATTTAACCATGAGCTAAAGGCTTTGATTATACAGTTGCTAAGATCTCTTTTTATGCATAATGTGCTAAGAATCTGTAACATGCACAAAAATGGGACATTTAAAAATAATTTGATACCATTGAGCAACATTTGCTCCTGAATAACTGAGTGCCATTCTTTAATAACGTAGGGAAAGAGAGGAAATCAGACTCAAAGTATTAAAACTTTTAATTACCTACCTATTATTCTTCACTTTGGACAAATTTGTCATGCTCGTGGATACCTGGTAGGTCAATGGAGGCTCAGAAAGCTCTTCCCCTCAGGTTTTGTCCTTAAAAGCATCTTTGTGTTAAATTTTTCATCTTCCGGTGATTAAAAAAAATCTTTGAGATATACCATAGGAAAAACTTACTTTTGAGAAAAAAATTACTCTTTTGCCAAATCCATAGCAAAATATTTCTTAATTTGTCCAATGTCATCTCACCCTTTTAAATCAGCAATTTATAGCAATCACAATGATCCTCATGCCAAAAAACAAATATAACCAAATTAAACATCTTAGAGAATGAATATTTGTTCCTCCTTTTGACAATTTTAGGGCTTGTACAATTATTTTATACTATTGACTATGCTAACCTTTTGGAGTCAAATGAGAATGGATCATGAAAACAACTTCAGCAGTATTAAAACTGACTCCAAGTCTTCTTTCCAAAGTTATCAAAACTCAGATGAGTTAACTAAGATTTGCCCCATTAATATTTCCATATACTGAAAATTGAAAAGTGGACATTAAAAGTTCAAAATTTAATAGCACTGATCTAAAGAAACTTGGAGAAAGATTGTTTCTTTTCCCTGAAATAAATGAGCATGGTGGGATTTTTTTTCAAACTAATTTTCTCATCATGTTTTGTATAGTAACACCATAATTGTTGCTGAGCTGGAGGTATTATGTCTATGGCAAAGTTTTCAAGCAGAAAGCCAATAAACAGATTCCAAATAGAGTCATTACTTTGCCTTCTTTACTGGACTGTTTCTCTTAATGATTGTACTCTCTGCTCAGCAATACCTAGCACCAGTTTTATCTTATTTATGGTAGAGGTAGTTAGCTTGGGACATACTATAAACTACACCTCTTAAAGGAAAGAAAGATGACATAAAATCTGTTATAGTAAACAAGATGTCTGAGGATTAAAGAGAGGGAGTGACGACACAGAATTAGATGGACTTTGAGCTTGTTTTTTTCAAGATAATACGTGGTAATATATTTTCAGCTTGAAGACAGTTCATTAGTTTTTAATTTATTGTTAACTTCCAGGCCTGAATAAGAACAAAAATCTGAAAACTAGACATATCCAACAGCCAAAACTAAAGAACACCTCTGCTTAAAATTGGTACAGGATTTGAAGCTGAAAAAATCTGTCCTGAAATAATTGATGAATAATCTTCTATCTTATAACTTTTTTCTTAAGTTCTTAATATTTTCTTATTGTATTAATCTTTGTTCCAATAATGCCAAATAGGTGCTGCACATGCCTCGTTCTCTGAAATCTACAAAAGTCTTAAATATAATACCATCACTAGAGACTGCATGGGCCAGAGACAATAAGATAAAACAGTTATAAAAAATCTAGTTCAGAATTTTGGATCCTTTGTCCAGGTATGCCAATACATCACTGTAAAAGTTACAAAAGTTATTTAGGTTACAATCTTCCTTGACAAATTTTATGTAAATAATAGTTAGGAATTAAACTTCTACTCCAAGTGAGTCTGCAGCCTTTCCTTATAGTCAGTAGGGATATATGGGCACAACCTAAAGAAAATTCATTAAGCTTCTTTGAAATATGTTTATTCATATGTAGTGTAAAATCCTCACTGTAGTTTCCTGGTTTTCTGTCTTAACTGTAGAACGAGCTTATCCACCCAAAAGTTAAGCAGCACTAATTCTATCCATATTCATACAGTGCCCCTAGTTTCTTCCATATAAAAGGAGGCCAAATTACAAAGAAGCAAGATTGTTATTCACTGCAGAAATGTTTGGATGTGCCAATATAAAAGTGCACTATGAATTCCAAAGCCTTCAGCCTTTCTGTATGAAAGAGGAACAGAGGTGCCGATGTCGGAATCTGCCCTATGAGCTAACCTCCACTTTATGTCTGTACTTCAGATGTATAAGTACTTCAGAATCTAGTTACCAAAACTTCTAATAAGCAGAGCCTGGGGCACCCATAGATGAGGACAAATTTACTGCTGTATCCAGATGCTCTTTGGAAAGCCTGTATCTTTGCATTTGTTTAAGTTTCTCTTCTGCTGAAACATGCTATTGTACATTTTCAGCCCGTCTCTTGAACAGCAGAGAACACACTGTGTTCTGCAGGTAATTGCAGTTTAAGGGCACGAGCAGTATATTATTTGCTGTAAGGGCTGGGACTTATGTCCACATCTGTAACCAAAATCAATACTCATGCTTATCTATTCCTCTTTCCAAAGACCTCTTTATTTATAGGTGATAAAATTCAGCACTAGGTTTAAAAGGCTCTGAATCTCAAACTTAATTAAAGCACCTGTTTATCACCGAACATAACACGCCATAAATTATATAGATGTTTCAGTTTATTTTGCACTACAAACATGTCACTTTGATCGATATAGATTTGGCTTCTCTTGTGTACAGGAACAGTCTTGAAAGTGACAGCTCACCTTTTTTTCAGCACAACAGTAGGAAAACTTGATGTATATTTGTCAAACATGATTGACTGGGGAGAGATTTTCAAAGGCACAGGTGCCTGATGCCTATTAGCTATCAGTGGAATGTAGGTGCCTGGCTCCTGTTTGTCTTTGTAAGTCTCCTTCCTAGATATATCAAAAGCCTTAGACAGTTATTTATCTCAATTGGAAATGACCTTCCATATATTTAAAAGGGGCTGAAATTTATGGAAAATTAAAAGAGACTGTGTAGTAGCATTATCACTTAGAAAAGTTGGAAATTCTGCTAGAGATGTGGAAAATCTTGTTGCAGGGAATTCCTACTGAAATTCAAAAAAAGAATATATTAGAGCTGGAAAAAATGATTTAAAGGGAAAAGATTTAGGCTCTAAATCAGTGTAGAGAAAACTAATTAAAGGAGTTGATTCACTTCTGCTAACCTGGGAATAGACCTTAAGAAAATTGAATAAGCTACATAAAAAGAGAATATAACCATATCTTGGAAAGGAGAGCAGTATTTTTCAGTTCCTTCATGATCATCTTAATATTTTTTTTAATGTGGGGACAGTAGGATATTATTTTGGAATAATATAAGCTCCTTTTTCTGTGAATGTTGAGTAAATAGATTGTACTTTAAAAATTGAAGGAATTACTAGCATATGCCTATAGAGTGATAGTGAAAAACCTTTACCTAAACTAAAGTACAAGTGGAATTACAGTGCAAGGCCTAGAATGCCCACTTTAACAGCCTAATTGCTCACTTTTCTCTTTTCTTATATTTATAATCTTATGACTGCAAAAATGAAGGGCCTTGGTTTTGTACAGATGGGTTATTTTAAGAAATGTCATCTATTACCTTTTTATGACTGATAGTAGCTTTCATTCCACCTTAGTATTTTTAGTACATCTAAAAGCTTTTGGTCAGGCTTCCTATTTGGAAAATGCTCCCTATTGAGACTGCACAGCCTGGTTGGAAATCTCACCAAACTAAGTGTGAATCCGACAGATTAGGACGTGATGAGGAGGAGGAAATGTAGGAACACTTCATAAATCTGGTTGACTGAATGCAGTGAAAACAGCCCTCATTTAAATTCCAGGAAGTTTGCTGTTTTCTCTTCATCTCTGTTTACCTTTCATCAGTCAATCTTCCTGGACATAACATCTGAGTTGATTTTTCTTCATGAAATATATTGAGAAGTGATTAGCCAAGTGATAGTAGGCATTGCTTTTTTAAATCATATTTTTCTGTCAATTAAGAAAATTTTCGCCAATCAACAAAAAGTAAAAACAATTCTATGTGATTTAGCATCCCATCCATTCTCTGTGAGTAGAAAAGACTGCAGTGATTTGAAAGTTAAATAAATTTGAAATTATTTATGAATATTAAGATTAAAGAAATATATTTACAGAACTTTGGTTGTATTTTTAAATAAAAAAGCAAATAGGGAAACATAGTGCTTAACTGACTGATTCAGTTTGTTAATTATAACTCATATGCTAGTTTTGAGCTTTGTGGGTTCATAGAGAGAGAAGATTTAGATGAGATACTATGACAAGAATTCCTAAACTTTGAGGATTATTTCAGTAACTTCTAAATTTGTACTTTTTTCCTACTTAGAAAAGACCTTGTAAGTCTTCTTATATCCGATGTCATTGCAAGTCACCCCTAAGGAATAAGAATGAAAGTGTACAATATATTTCAATGAATTATATAAATACTTAGGATGCTTCCAGTGATACTTAAATGCAGACTACTTACACTAAAACAAGATCAAAAAAATTTTTGCTTGTAATAGTGGCAACTGTAATTCTGCTTGAAAGTTTTTTAAATTCTCACTGCTACAATTTTGGGTGGATTTTTCTTCCTCTTTAATGTGATCATTAAATATCTTTTCTCTTCTAGCTCAGCTGGATTGTGAGCTAACAGAAATTAGCAGAGACATGGAGTTGTTTTGCATGTTTTTGAGCATTTTCAGTGTCAGCTAAAGGTCATTAAGAAGCTGGAGATGTGATCCAATGTTGAGTTGAGAAAATTCTGTTCTGTAATATCAGAGTTCCAAATATGGCAAAAGCTGTTTTGCCAAGAGCTGTTGGTACAGTACAGAGCTTTATTCTCTTCCTAGTAAGACAAACTATGTGATAGATTTTTTAAAACTTTTCTATATTAACTCAAGCATTTCAGTTAGCTAAGTGATCCACATGTTGCTTTTCAGCAGCATAAATTTGTTACCTTTATTTTTTTCATGAAAAAAGCATACCAAGGCTCTGAATTCTGAGCACCATCATAGTAGCCACTGTAGATGCATAAAATCTAGACAATTCTTTTCCTATTAATAGCCACTATAGATGCATAAAATCTAGACAGTTTCCATCCTGTTGGTCTTACAATGCAATATAAGGAAGCACAGTATGGAACTTTGAAGAGACAAATGAGAAAGCAAAACATGGAATCCATCTGTTCTAAGTGCCACACCAGTGGTGTGTACTGCTAATCCATGCAGTCTCTCTTGTCTCTCAGCCAAAACATTTACTCAAAATTGAAACCATATTTATTTATAACTGCTTGGACATGCTGCAATTTCTAAATTAATTTTTCAAATACTATAAACTTAGCCACATGGAGGTGAGAGGGAAGGAAGAGAGAGAAATGAAAAACAAAACAAGAACAAGCAACTGCTAGGCTCTAACACACCTGGGCCAAACAATGGTGATGGTGTGTGAAGCAGCAGTACATCTGATGAGTTTTATACTGTCTTTTTGTCCAACTGCCTAAGGTGTCTTAAGTGCAGGACTTTATGTTAAGAAACTGGCAATTATAACACTTCATTTTTGTTGTTAAACAGTAGGCAATCACTTGGTGTAAGCAATTGTCTGAGGCTGACAAAAGATAAAGGCTTGTTAGGGTATATCTGTAAATTGTGCAGACCTTTCTTCTATGCAGCTGATCAAACTTCATCTTTAAATTGTTTATTTGTTATAGTTTTGCTGAGGCTGACATCCCTTAGTAAAAATTCTTTGTTTATGAGATAATGCAGCTGCTAGGCAAAAGGCAAAGATTTAGAAGTGCTGTTGAGCTGAAATGAGGAAATCAGTTCATAAAACAATAGTTTCTCATGCTCACTCCACTGTGAAGTGTGATCCAAATATCAAGTGAAACCTTTTAAGGGGCAGGGAGGGTGGGAAAACATCACCAAACAAACAAAACTCCTCCACTTTAATTTCCTTCCTTTCTCAAGAATATCATCGCATTTCTGTAAGTGTGAAATATGAGGTAAAGCTCTAGAAAAGGTTTCTTTTCAACTAAGCACAACCAGATTATCTTGAAATTATTGAGCTGAGTATAACAAAGATTTCTTATTAACTTACCGGAGTTTAGCAGAGGAGCAGGACTCATACCAAGAAAGAAGTTATTTTCTCACAGGAACATAAAGCTGACAGATAAGCCAACCATCCAAGGCCTTTTGAATATTTCATTCCTCTACACCTACATAAAGCCTGAATGATGGCTGCACCTCATTTGACCTTTTCTTTTCATCCTCATTTATATTATACTCTGTTGCAATAGCCTTTGTTTTGAATTTTCTGGTAGAATTTAACAATTTTGGTCCTCATTTTTGTATATTTTGCTCGATAAACATCTGTGGCTTTTGATTTGTTGTTTTTTTTTTCCTTCTCTGCCCCTTGTGATTGATGGATGAGCCCTTACAATGGAAGGCTTAGATGAGACGGCCATGGACAATGTAATTATGAAATCTGGGAAGGATGTGCAGAGTGATTGATCATAGTTGTTTTAAAGGATGCTGAGCTCATTGGAGCAGAGATCAGAGGGGGCCTTTGCTCTCTCTGAAAGGCTATATCAGATGTTAGCTAACTGTTAATCCCTTCATCAATCAGTAATATGCAAAAAATATATGTGACATAGAGAATTTAAACTGAGAAACAAACAAAAGACCTGTGAGGAGAGCAATGGTTTTGATTTGATTTCAGCCCATGTATCCTTTGGAGTGCTGGGGATGTCTGGTGTCTTGATGATGAGCTCAGGAAATTTTCATTTTATTGTGATTCAAATGAATGCTAGAATTGCTTCAGTCTGCTAAGCACAATTTGTACTTGCAGTCTGGTTCAAACCCACTCCTGCATCTCTGTGTTAAATCAAAATCCCATGTAACTTAAAATAACTAAAAATAAGTAAATTCTTTATCAAACATTAATGCCCTATATGTGGAATCTCTAAAATAAATTGGTCAGAGTCCTGCACTCTGGCACCACCAACAGTGCAGAACATCCTCCCTGACCTCCAGATTCCCAGAGCACATTTATTCTTGCCAATGCCTTCACTCATCAGAAAACCCTGCATTCCCTCTTGGCCCTAGGCGAAGAAATAGTACAGTGCTTTCCATGTGAAGTTCCTCACAAAACACACTTTTGTTGTGTTATCTCAGATGACTCCACAAAAGTGGTAGGTTGCATAAGCTAAGGAAGAAAAGCTCAGCTTTGCAATCAGATGATTGTTACATGGAGTGCTTCTAAATCTGTATGTGAAATCCTTCTAGCTCTCTTCATTTTCCAAGACCCTTAATGAAGGATAAGTCAGCATCTTATCCACAGCTATGAAATCAAAGAAAGGTGCTGAAAATGTTTAATATCTGCGTCTCGATGCTTTCATGCTGCGTTTACATGGTGAAAAAGAAAAGAGTCTTTTAGAAGCAAAAGGGTGAAATTGAAATCTGGCCAAACTTTAATTGAAATAATTGCTAACACTGCCATTGAATGACAATGAAGAGCATACAACAGTAGCACAAGCTCTGAACGCCTTTCCAGAATTTACTTCCTTTGACATTCTGAAGAAGATAAGCACTCCAATACTCAAGAGGTTTCAGCTTTAAGTGATAAATCTGCTCTTTGCTCTGATCACATGTGTTTCCTTGATCCTGCTCAAAAACCAGCCAAAAGAGATTTTTCTTTTTGCAGCATATGACTAAAAGTGAAGCATTCTGCCTTAGGAGGTTATTGGCAAAAAAATCGTAGAGGTTCTGAACCTCATTGGTTAAAGTGGTAGAATTCAAAGGACAGCAACTGAATTAAAGATGAAACCACACCTTGCTTTTAACCACAGACTGCTGGCATGTGGTGTAGCACTGTAGGAAGTATTGGTATATCCTTCTCCTGCTTTTCCAGAGTTATAAAAACATTTCCTATTGTCCATTTTAAGAGACAAATCTCAAATTATCTTTTCCCTGACTGGTTGACGCATTCATCTGCTCTAATGTTTTTCACAAGGCTCAGGAAAAAAGTACTCTTAACTATTGCAAAGATGTCACCTTTGACATATAGTAGTGGAGGGGGCGGGGGGGTCAGGCAAACTGCCTGAACTTACAGGATGAAACCTGCGGAGTCAGCAGGCTTTTATTCCTTCCCTCCCACTCTGTTTCCTCTATATCTACTAATAAGAGTATTAAAAAGTCTTCAAACAACACTGCGTAAACTCTGATTTATCTGCCCTCTGAGTAGCGTAGATGTGTACTTAATTCTTACAAATCTATAGATGGCCTGCTACCACTAAAAAGAGACCATGGAGAAGTGGGAAAGTAGATGGCAAAGACTTGCCTCCAATCACTTTTTCATCCAGTTCTTCTAAATGTTTTGACTTTGCAAAAAAATATTTGATTATAAATCTGTGCTATTTATATGCAGAAATTAAACATGCCAGTAACAAATAGCTGTCTGTGAAAACAGTAGATGACCCCTTAATACAAATACCATGTGAAGGGTACTTAGTATTATAGATGATTTGTTAGGTGAGAGGATAAAAGCATTGCATGAAATTCCTCAGTGATTTGAATTTACAACAATATGTAGAAAGCCATATGGATGTTATTGTAGGGAGAGGTGGAAGAGTTGGTATCCTTTTGAATTCCTAATGGCTCTTAGCATAAACTAGCCCTGGGTCTACTGAAATAATACTGCATTTACCAATAGGTATGTGACCCAAAAGTTGATTACTGATTTTTGCTTGACATTTTTCTGATCTATGTTATCACTTCTTCAACCACCATGATCACTACAAGGCAGTTCACTGAAAATATATTTTTATATTTTGATATATTTTCCAGCTCCTGAATCTTATCCAGGTGTAAATTTCCTAAATAATTGTTTAGGGCTATATCTTATGCTGGCCTGTAACATAAACTGATTCAGACCACTCATTCTCTGCATTTGCTCGTTGTCCTTAGTTGTTTAACGATTGTCAGACTGCCTCTGCAGAGAGAAAAACTAGAAAACTATTGAATGATGAGATTGAGACAATAATGGTACCAACTGTGGAACTCATTGAGAAAATATTTTGGATTTCATGAGATATTAAAAAAGTAATAATTAAAATTTGGATAAATTAATGAAAAACAGACACAGCCTTGACTATACTGAATAGAATAGTCCAGTTGAAACAGCAACTCTCTAATAGTAAAATCTCTGCAGTGTGTGATTTTATGTCACGGAAGTATTACTTTATTCTTGCCCTATTTTTAATATTTTTTCTGGGCCTACATGCCTAGTTCCAGTGGACTACACTGAATTGATCTTTGACATGATCAATCTTCTCTTCTGTTCTTCTGTTCTAAAGGCAAAGAGATGAAATCCCAGGTGTTCAGGACAACTTGCAGAAGGATAACTATACATGCAGTGTGGTTTGTATTTTAATTTCAGACAGCACAGTAGATTGGGTTGTATTGGACTCAAGCTGTCTGAGAGACATATTTTTTTAAAAAATAGTGTGAATTTAAGTCTTTAAGATTTTAAAACTCAAGTCCTCAATATCTTCAAGTTTGAGAGAAAAAAGGGGAAGCTGTTGATTTAAGGGAGGTGGTAGACCTCTAGGAAGGCCAAGTTCAAGTTATTGGCAAGTTCAGATTCATATCCCTCTCAAGTGACTAAATCAAAGAAAGAGGATTTTGACTTCTGTTTTAGCTTTGGCTTTCTGAGGTGCCATAAAGTAGCAGAGAAAATAGTTCAAACAATAACAGTAATAGCTTAATAAATTTGTATCCATGGAATGCGACAACTTAGTGAAACTACAGCTGTTGCAATTTTATCACTTAAAAATCTCATTTTGCAATAACTTTTCTTCTAGTCCACAAATTGATCATCTATGCTTTTAAGTGCCTTAAAAGAATGATAAAGTTCTTTTTATCAATATTAGGTAGAAATCCTGAATGAAAAGATTTTATTTATTTAAGTGATTCAGTTGTGCAGTAACTGTAAGATCTTGTTGCAGTAGCTATAGGTAAAGTTGTTTTGCTACAAGAAAATAAACCAATAGCTTTACATAAAAGAGTTTGGCTGTCACACAGATCAGGGAAAGAATTCACAAATTTAGTCAGTTTTCACCTCACTTATTAAATATTAATAAATAACAAGGAAATCCAGGAGAAAATATTTGCAGTCTTTTGTTAATCCTGGACGTCTACATTTCTTTGTACACAGGCTAAGTTTACAAATGTTACCATTTGATTTTCAGGAATGTTTGGTGCTTCAAAATCCTCAAGGATAAAAATTGAACAGATGGCTTTTCAGGCTCCCAAAGAGCTACATCAGTTGCAGTCAGGGGTTGAAATGTGTCTGTCTGAAATTCTTTTGGCCACAGATTTTAAAAAGATATGGTCTGGTAGCAAAATTTGTCAGAACCAAAATACATGAGGGAAAAGTTAAACTTGGGGGGAAACTGATAGTCTATACACATAAAGGTTCCTACCCCACTGTGGAGATGGGCTCTGATACTCTCTACAAAATTGTGGTCATTCATGGCTAATACTTTCTGTTTTGCAGTGAACTGCTGCCTCTGATTGATCTTGACAAATCAATTCATCAAAAAGATAGTCCTCTTAATGCACAGGGTATGCTGGGTCTGGTATTGTCAGGCATTCATTATTTGCACAGAAACACCTAAAATATTTTCTTGAGAGGGGAGACACCCTCCACTGCAGGTCCAGTAAAACAGACTAATCAGGGGCAGGTTTCATGTCTGTCTGCCAAGTTAAAAACAGAGCCAGTGAGTGTACCACATACCTCTGATGCATTCAAGTGTGCACCTGGTGTTAGTTAATTGAGTGAAGACTTTTTGCCTGTGGGTGGAAAGGATTTTGTGACAGAAGGTTTTTCTATTCCCCCACTACCCTTACCCACAATGAGAAAAATAACATGATTGACTAGCCTATTTTGCAAGACTGTCTGGTTCAGGACCGGGGAATGTTCAAGGTTAAAAGGAGAGTTATTTGATTTACAAAAAATAAATAAGCAGGTTTTAGGATACATAAGACAAATAGAATTCTTCTCTCAAGTAAGCCTTGAATTCTCACTGACATGGAAATGGAGAGTGGAGTAAGAAGATTCATTACAGTGATTTTATTGCTGATTTCTCCAGCAAGGTGTTTGAAAGTGGGTAAAACACAGCTGGTTTCTTTTTCCATTGCATGTGTCTACACAGAGCATAGGGGCATGGCTACTGGAAAACAGCACACTGGTTTCTGGCAAGGATAATAAATACATGACAGTGTAAAAACTTTCCCAGATTTAAAGCATGGTGGAAATATTTAACAAATTCAGCTTCACAGCAATGATCTATTTTGGTTTTCTTTTATAAGAGAGGAAATGGAACCACAGAGCTTTGAGGGCCAGATCCTGCACACTACTCTGGACCCTGTGGAGTGCAGAGGTTGTAAAGTTCTGTTCAGACACCCATTGTGATTTACAGGTCAAAGACATGAAGTGACATGGTAGGTGGCACAAATGTGCTGCAGCTCCTACCGTACTGGAAGGAAAGCTAAGGTACAAAATAAAGTAACCTGTGAATGTTAGGATTATTCCTGACTCATGCCACTTTTCCAAGCATGTTTATTCATGCTCATAAGTAGTGGGAGGCAATCATTCTGAGTTCTCTTGCTGAAATCAAACTGCAAAGCAGTAAACGATTCAACACATTGACAAAATATTGAAAGGTGGGAAAGCTTAGTGTTAGCAGTGGAATTGCAATTTTACTAAATCCTCATTAATTGTGAAACTCATCTGTGTACTAACACATGGAGGAAAGTGTTGTGAGATGAGCCCATAGAGAATTTCAGACTTTTAAAAAATTTTGGTTTTTAACATTTCATGAGCAGGTGGACTACAATTGCAAATAAAAGAGCTTGTTAGTAAGTAACTGGGAGGGGTGTAGGGGAGATTTAGAAGTAAAATGTAATGACTGATGATACCGAATTAGGAGAATCTGTGGACTTCCTCAAATGTAGAGAGGCTTATTGGGAAATCTGGAAAGCCTAGAAAGTTGGGTAATTACCAGCTGTATGAAATTTAACAGATAGTCCTGCATTGTTCACCTAGAATAGGGTAATCTTGCTAATGCATAAAAAAAAGGGGAGAAAAGGCTGTAAAACAGAGAAAGAGAGCTGTGGTTTTGGGTTGCTGGCAAGCTGGACAAGAGTGTAACAGGGTGCATCAGGAACAGTGTTGCCTTGACAGTCAAGGTAGGTGATTGTCCCACCAGCGCTGCACTTGTGTAGCCTTATCTTAAGTCCTGTGTCAAGTCCTCCGTACAAGGATATCAAACTATTCATGTGTTCACAGGAGGGCAACCAAGATTGTGAGAGGTCTGAGGTCACTTGGCTTATTCAGCCTGGAGGAGGCAGAAGGGTGTTCTCATGGCATCTAGTGCTTCCTCAAATGGGGCTGCAGAGGGGAAGATGCTGTGGTGACCAGTGATAGGACCTGAAAAAATTGAATGAATCTGCAAGGTTTATTACAAAGGAGGGGTTTAGAGTAGACCTAGGAGAAGGCTCTTCACTGAGCAGTCTGTCACTGAGCAATCTTCACAGGGAAGTGCTGGAGAATTCAAAGAGCATCTGGACAACAATCTCAGCCAATCTTCATCAAGTTTTAGGTAGAACTAGAAGAGCAGGGAGCTGGACTTGATGATACTTATGGGCCCCTATCAACCTGAGATATTCTAGGATTGCATGATTTCTGAAAGTATGGAGCCAATTTCAGTAATTTTAACTGGTTGTCCAAGAGGTTCTGATTGGCGTGTGTTACTATGGACTTCAAGTAAAAAACATTTTTTGTCTTTTTTAAAAGGAAAATAAGTCAGACCTTATGGAAAAAAAACCTGATAAGTCAGCCCTGTTTGAAAAGAAATACATTTATTTATAAAAGGACACACATTGATCAAGTGTTAATTGAACAAATTAAGAAATTAAATTTCCTTTGAAAATGATATATGATTCTCCACTGTGAGAATATGGTGTAGCTCATAGTCTTGTACAAGTAAAGTTTCTCATATTTCTATTTTTTTCCAGTTTCCCTTGATTTTTTTTACTAGGAGGTGGAAAAGATATTAAACTTTTCAAAAAAAGCTGTCAGGATCTTGTCAGTGTGTTAAGGTGTGAAGTTTGTAACTATGCATGCTGTGATTTTAGGCTATGGCTTAGGAAGGCAGTTAAAGAGCAACCTAAGTGAGTATCTGAGTCATCTCTTTGGAGTGACACATTTGAAAGAACTGTCTCCTACTTAATGTGTCCTTGTCACTGTACATGTTATGCATCATCTAAAATGAATCAACTTAAACTCTGTCCCCCTTCCTAACCATTTGTTCTGCAGCTTAAGAGAGAACTGGGATTTGTGTTGGCTATCTGAAATATTTATTTTACTGGTATGTGAAAAATAATTATTATTGAAAGAAATTGTATGAAATTTAATGCAAGGAGTTAAGTCTCAGGATCATTAAAATAACTACTAAAGGGTGAAACTCAGTAAAGCCCACACTTTTGTAAGTTTGTCAGAGAACCACAGCTCTCTGCAGTCTTCTATAACCTTCAAATGGGTAGGTGTAGGAGAACACAAAAATGTCACACTGTTCAGGTCACTCCCACCCATTTACCATTTTCTCTCCCCAAAGTGCCAGGTTGTAGTGACTCAGATTCAAACTTGAAAGAGGAAGCCTTTTTACTTAACTGCTTAGGTCTGGTTCTGCTTGCTCATTCTGCTCCAAGTCTCCCTATTTAAAGATCAGATCAGTTAAAGGAATGAAGTTTAACTTACTGTCCCTTCTGAAATAGTTGATTCTCCTTTTCCTGAGGAGAATCAAATGATTAGGAAGGTCATATATGTCTGTGTTAGCAGCATTCAGCAACAGAAAAAAGCATCAAAGGTTAAGGTATTAGAGCAATTGTTGGGAGATTTTGAAATTAATTTCCGATCAGATATATTTTCAGTCTTTTCAGGTTGACAATCAGATGAAGAAAACTTCACTCCTACAACTGAGCCTGATGGGAACCCAGAGGATCTGTGTTGCAGCACTGGCAGCTCACAGAATCTTATTGCAGCATCCTAATTTCTTTCTGATCTTTTAGGGGTGACTGGGATAGTGAGTTGTTTCAGCAGTGCTATAAAGACACTGAAAATACTTGTAGAAGAACAATAAAAAACCCACTTTTTGAGGCAAGAGAAGTCAAGACGTTGCCATGTCCCACACTTAAGGATGAAGTACTTGCAGTAGTTTGGGTGACTATCATGATACTTAGATAACAGGGTTTGAGGGACCACCTGCACTTTTTATACTGCAGGAATGAAGACACAGAGGCAGCCATCTCAGCCTTCAGATTCCACTGGAGCTGCGTCTACTTTGCACTTAGTCATTCACTACAACAGAAAAAATCTAGTCCAGGAAAGACATATTCCATGAAATATTTTCATCTAAAAAAAAAAAAATTGGTTGAATCAGGAGTCCAAAAATAGGTCATGAGGCTTTGAGGGCAAGTTACAGTGCTGAGATTCTAAATATTGCAATTTGAAAGATGAGTTACAGGCTACATCAGTCCTTAAGTCATAGACATATTTGTGAAAATGGAACAAATAGGTCTACAAATAGGAAGGGAGGCTAAATATTGAAAATGTATTTTCTAGTGTGTTTCTAGTGTCACCATTTCTATTAGATAAATTTTTCTGTTAAAAATTCAAAGTTGGATTTGTTTTGGGGTGGGTTTTTTTTCATGAAAAATATATTTCATGTTTCTTGTTTCTGTAAAAGTTGTGGTAGATGTTCATGAACAACCCCAGTGACCTCAAAGTCTTCTTGTAAACCTTGTTCAAGTGCAGTCCAGCAGAAGACTTGGCTGAAAATTCAAAGTGGCATCTAGAGTTTGCGAGGACATGTATTAGTATTACATGAAAAAGTAAGAAATATTAAAAATGTCACCAATTAGAATTGTGAATTAGCCTTTGGAATTTTATCATTCATATATAAAAAAATTAGTATGGCTAGCCAAAAAGGTCCATTAGACAGAGTTTGGTTGTCTCTAATAAATACTTAAAGTCAATTTTCTACTCTAGATCAAAAGGAGAAAGAGCAATAACTTGAGAATAGAAATAATATTATCTTTCCATCTTAAGCAGGTTAAAAGCTATTTTTACTACCAGACATACTGAGGCAAGACTTGTTTTTGAACTTTCAAGTAATTCTGTTTTAATCTGTGATCTGATATTTTTATGAGGCATTGTTGAGATTGGGGGAGGAGGTTTTCCTGTCAGACTGCAGCTAGCAATTCTTACTTCAGCTTTGAAAATGAGAGGTCCAGCTACAGTAATGCAAAAATTATTATAATAAAAATGTAATGGAAACCAGGAACTTGGAATTCTGCAAGAGCATGACCTTTTTACCCTTCCAAATCTTGCTTTTGCCTCATTTCTTTATTTTGTTTTATGTCATTTTCTGTTGATCATCATCAATCTGCATTTTGTCCCACAAACTTTTTGAACTAGCTCTCAACATTTGTCTGTTCTGTAAAACAGACTTTTTTTGAGGGGAAAGAAAGGTAGAGCAAGGACACAGAAACAACCCTAATATTTATGCCTGATATCCCTGGTATTAATCCCTGAAATAAATCCTGGTGTCAAACAAGGAGTCTCTGGCTTTGACCCACTGATTCCAAATCACAAAACATTGTATCTTTTGTTTATCAAGTACTAATTGCATAATCAGCACCTTTCTCTGTACTCTTTCCTGTGGATTCCTTCCCAGCATTCAGCAGAGTCATCAACTCCTTCATTCCTGAAATTATCAGCACTTGTAACAACGCCAAGTGGAAATTTAGGAAAAGATATGTCAGATCATATCTTTGTCCTGCATTGCTAAGATCCTGAACTACCTTAGCAACTAGGATATACAATCGTGGTTTTTCCTTATATCACCCACGGCTCAGCTGCTTAAGGAGACAGTACCATACCCTACAGAAAATATCTGTCACATACATTCCCACTTGTTTCCCAAGGGTGCAGAGGGCGCTAGGGAAGAAACAAGAGCAAATGATGTGCAAGTATTTAGAGAAACAAGAAACATCATGAAATATTGATGAAACAGTTGAAATGCCACCAGTCAATAGATAAGCTAAGTCCCAAGGGTAGTAATTCCTTGTATAACGCACAAAGTTAACACTTTTTGATGTCTCTATCTTTGACTACAGGTGGGAAATAAAGCAGTTTAATAACAAGCACAAGGAGTTCATTCAGGATTTCAGAGCCATTCTTGAGTTCACATTGATTCAAAATCAGCCTAGAAAAAGGTCTTTCCACTTACCTGCATGCAATAGACTTAAGAGGCCCTGCCACTGGATGTGTTGAATGACTAAAATTCCAGAAGGAAAGATGCTGTAAGATTGTAGTTTTAGTTATGAGCTCAAGAACATCACTTTTCTCTTAACAGTCCAAGCTGCCAACAATCATAAAAAGCTCTTCTCATCTCCCTTGTTTCTTATAAAACTATATTTCCTATGGCTAAGACCTACTTCTTAGGATGTTATTCTCTACATAACATTGTATATTTAACTTACTGAGGAGAAAAAAATAAAGGGGCTGGGGGAGGGGAAAGAGGGGGGGGAAATATAAATGTGGGCATTTCTCTTTTCTCTGTCTTCACAGAAAATAACACAGTACCCAAGTCAAGATGTATCTTGAAAAAACTTGTGAAGAACCATTAAGGAGTAAAAGAGAAATGAAAGAACACTCAGGAAATCACACCATAACTTTCACTGGTTAACATCAAAGCCATAAGAACTACTAACTTTGTTTAAACTAAAGTTTAAGAATGCCAGATAAGATTTGCACTTAGGCTTTTCTGAAGTATGGGATTTAGCGTGACTGAGTTTATGAATTCCTTCCCCACTGTTCAGTATAGCTGTTAGATGCAAATAGGACAATAAGCACAGCATTGCAGGGGAGAGCAAATCATCCTTTTGGCTCTACAGCTGTTACCTACAAATTTTCTCCGACAGATAAATAGCTATTTGTAGTGCTCAAGTCCAGATATCAGTTGATATATGAAAGCAAAAAGTACTATGAAATTAGTCCTTCTCACCTTGAGTGAACAACTTGATTTTTGTGTCTATAGCCACCTGAAATTTCATGATTATCATCACATGATTTGAAAACTATGATAAAGGGATTGTTAAGAGTAGGTTTAGAGGGAATGATGAAAAAACCCTGTTTTTTGCTGAATAGGAATAAAACAGACTAAAAAATTCTCCATCAGAAACCCAGAAGATAATTTTGAATACTATTTATCACATTTATGATATATTGATTGAATTGTCTCATGTAAATATAAGGAAAAACAAGCTGAGGTAAGTAACTCATTAGTTCTTTCAAAATAATAATAATAATAAAAAATCTTAGTGATGTTAATGTAAGATATTGCACTGGTGACCAAGACACTCAATTACTGGTGTTGTTTTCACTGTGGCCTGTTTGAGTACAGACTATGTTTTATCCTTGGTCAGTTTCAACCTCATTTTCTTCAACATTTTTCAAATCATTGCCTAAACAAGTGGGTTTATGGTTGACAGGGGGTTTTTATCTCCACGATTTGCTGTACGTTTGACCTCTGTAGAAGACTCATCGGGGTTTCATTCTGCTGCGGGGGTTTACTTACCAGGAACTCAGAGTGAGATGCATACAACCAAGTTTACATAAGCTGAATGGTCTTTAGGAGATAATGACTTTCAGTCAGGACTCTTTGAGACTGAATTTGAAGCAGCATCTTTAGGGTCAAAGGCTTTGACTCGTATATCCTTTTCCTCTCTTTAGCAATTTACCAGACTTTTATCTTGTTAGCAGCAGCTGTTCAAACAAGAATATGAAGACACATATATATTCCCTTGAAAGAATCAACAAGAAACATTGTGTGATGGTGCTTCCTTTGAAAAGCTGGCAAAATAATATTTTGCAGGGTTTTTTTATTGACTTGAACTTAACAGTCATTAAAATAATGATGAATTCTTGAATATAGAGTTCTTGTATTTAATGAACATGAAGGGTGTTAAATCAACTGTGGGAACAAGGTCCCTTCCATGTATTAATGAACAGCAGCAAAAAGAGGATTATCTGATACTGCTCCCTTCATAGAACCAAGTTTTATCACCAATTTCCTATGAAGACAGAAAAGGGCTATGAATCCCTGAAATCTTCCTGACAATGCCAGCAATAGGTTTTCATATGTTCGTTGGCATTTGGTAGTTTTTTTTGTATTACTTTTGTTTAAGTGGACAATGATTGAAATAATTTTTCCTTTGCTGAAATAAAGCAGGGAAAATAATACTAGAACCAAATACTAGAGATTTATACTAAAGTAGAAATTATTTCTAATTGTTAGTCTTGTTCTATTTTTAATTTAGAAGCCAAAAGTTCAATGAACCAGTGAGCAGACATATCTGCAATATCCCATGAACTGGAAAGTTGCTTTTCTTGAAAGGAGTAGTGATAATATCATTGCCTGCAACAGTGTTCGTATTTTTCTCTGTAACATGCAAGGATTTTAAAGAAATATTGAAATTTTAAAGAAATATAGCTTTACAGGGAGAACAGAAAGAAAACACTCCAGAATGTCAGGCTTATCTAGTGCATAGATCATAGTAAACATCTCTAAGTTCATGAAGAAAGAACCTAATTTATAAAAGCCTATGCTGTAAGGCATGCAAACTAAATCATTACAGATCAAACCTAGGATAGAGCAAACCTACGTTTCAATTTTGTTTATACTAGAAAATGTTCATGTGCTTTCATTTCAGTGCTATCAGAAGCAGTGACCTGAAAGTGAAAATCTGACATTTAATTTTATTAGATGATTCCACTAGCAGAAATATCTCTAAGTTACAGCATGCAGATGCTGAAAACCATACTCTTCTCTATGTCACTCTCCTTACTACCCATCCCATTTCCTTGCATAATCCTTGCTTTCTTTATACCATGTGCACACTCACAAATGGCAATGTGGGGTCCAGTATCAGCTCTTTCATCTGTCTTTGACATGTGTTCTAGGTTTCCTTAAGTAGCTTTCCTCTAAAAAGTTAAAACAAAATGATAGACTAGACAGACGCTTCAAAGAATAGATGTTTTCATTGAAGGTAGTGTTTTCTAGAAACTGGCAAGAGCACATCAAGCATTTAATGAAATACACTTGCAATATAATGTTTCCAGTCTGCTTGTAAAGAAGACGTCCACAATACCTTGGGTACAAGGATGGGCATAAATGCCAAAACTGTACAATTAATACTTGCTCTCACTATGCTATGATTGAACGATTGACCAAAAGCTTGTTAGTCAAGAGCATGGCTCCTAAGTGATCCCAGAATGTATTAACTAGCAATAACACTAGCAACATTAGGCTGGAAACATTGTAGCAAATTAAAGAAAGAATGATCAAAACTTACAGGTATTTCTGTCTAAACAATGATGATAATTAACTTGAATAAAAAAAACCTAATAGCTTTCATTGTGGACAATTGTAATTTGTTGATTTCTGAGTTCATAGAAAATCTTTAATTCTATAATTGTGAAAGTAGAAAAAATTTAGTAGTCAGACATGGAAATATGTTCCTCAAAATCTTCTGTTAAATTAATTTCTGTAAAATATTAATTTAAAGTTCTAATTTCTTGGATTTTTTATACATCTGATATAATGGATGCAATGAGTCCTTTTAGATACATTTCTTTGTAAAAAACGCTGTGCTTACAGCCTAAGAAGGAATAAAAAAGTAAGAGAGCAAGACTTTCTATCCATGAAAATTGTCAGTCTGTTAGTGCATTTATACATTAAAAGAAAAATAAAAAGGCCATTTGATTTGGAAAATATGAGAAAGTCTGTTGTATGAAGAGTGCTCAAAGAAAGTGGTCAACAAATCTAAAGTAGTGCAATATCAATAAGTAAAGGAATAAATACTGCTGGGGAAGTCTGACTTCAGAATGGGTTGTCTTGCTAAAGGACTGATCAAAGAAATTCCATCTGAGTGAGTTATACTGAGACTTTCACGATTGACCAGGTAAACTCCAAGGCCAGTTGAGGTCTCTGCATGTGTGTAGCTATACAGGGAACACAGGCCTGGTTTGTAGCTGTGTGTTGCTAATTTGTAAAAGACATGTGGCCGTTTTTGAAAGCTCAGTGCAAATCACTCCTATTTTTCTCTTCCTCAAAGTCCTTACATTCCATAAACTACTTTTCATTGGCTGTTTTCGTTTTGTTTTTTTTCTCACCTAAAAAAAAAAAATTAATTTTTAGCTAGTCCTTATTTTTAGCTAGTCCTTAGCTGTCCTTATTTTTCAGGAAAAGTTGGAGTCCTGTAATTCTTAAAGACACCCTGTCACTAAGATCCCAGGTATTCTAGTTATTTCAGGAGAATAAGATCTCCCAAACACACCATGCTAGACGATTTCTGGTGAAGGTCCAGTCTTTTATTATAGAGAATAGTTCCTTTGTTTCCTTACAATTCCTTTTCCCTAAAATTCCTTTTTTACCAGCTTTTGAATGGTAAGCCTCCTTTTCAGGCTCACACTCAGAAGGGAGCAATAGTTTTGCTTACTGATTTATTGATCAATTTTGGATACATTTTAGCAGAGGCTCCATTAGAAAAAGGGACTTGATGTGTTTCTATGTCCTAGGTCCTAGAACATGGGAGAAGAGGCTTTTCAAACTTGACATGTAAATTGCAGTGTAGAGAAATGACTACTGACTGCATTTATTACCCACATTATCGGCCAATTTGTCAGCTGCCTCTGACACCGCTTGTTTGTTCTGCCATGTTGCAGCAGCCCTCTTGTTAGAGGGTAGAAATGAGCCCAGACACAGACTTCTTGTTTATCACAGCATGAAAAGGGTCCTGGTTTACTCCTCTCTACAGCTCAGCCATCTTGACACCAACCATTCACTGACTCTGGCTGCAGCAACCTCCTACTGTAGGTTTCCCTTGCAGCTCTGGCAGCTGCTTATTTCCTGCTAAATTATGACTGCAGGGATCAGTTTGCAGACTCAGAATACAGGTTTTTAGCCAGCGAGACTGTGACTGCAGGTTCCAACAACAGGCTCTGACTGCAGACCCAGACTGACCTCACAGCAGTGATTCTCTCTCCACAGGATCCTGCTTCTTCAGGAGCCTCTCTCTTCCTCCCAAGCTCCTCCTCCTTCATGATCCTCCCCTCACCAGTGAGCTCACTGCCTTTTACCACACTTACCTTTATTGGACTCATCGGGGGCGAGGCTGAATTAGGTGATTAATCGGGCTCCTCCATAGAGGTCCCAGCTCGGGTGTTTTTGTGTTACTGCACCATGAATGGAACAGTGAGGAAGCCTGGTCTGAGTGTGAGGGGGATGTTTGGGGACCTGTCTGACCACTGGAGCTGCCAACGAAGTGAAGGGGCTTTGGTGCCCGCACTTAAAGTCTCTGGTGTTGGTATTGTGACAGCCAGAGTCAGGCTGGGAAATTTCCTTACAATTTTTGTGGCACAGGAGCCAAATACAGCTGGGATGTTCAAGTACTCTTCTCTCAGTGTCTGAAAAAGAGAACAAGATTATTAGTGTAGAAAGGTAATTTAAACACTCACTGTTTTCTACCGAAATGGCTACTCAGGTGAGCAGGTGTCAACAGTTGATGAGGCATTTAATAACCCCCCACCAAGTAGCTCAATAGCAGCGATTAAACCTCAGCTATGTCTCTGGCATCTCATGCTAACAGGGCTTGCTTCTATGAAGAAGGCCGTTCACTTGCTTCATGTTTTATGTGGCACTTGTCCATGCACAAAAATCAATCTCCAATTCCTTTTAATGTTTAGCACTAAATCCAGAAAGCAAAACAAAGCATATGGGTCTTGCATTTATTACGGCAGCCTCTTGTGTTTGGCTTCAGGGCAGCCCTTCTAATCAAGGGAATGAATAAACAGTCATTGACTCACTTTCAGGGAATATGGGAAGCAGCTCAATCTTCCCGAAGGCCAGCACAGAGAAGGGGCCTCCAAATCATACATCAAAACACTATCACCCTGTTAATTTAGCCTGGCAATTATTAAGATGTTAAAGCATTTGTACTACTATCTTTATTGATGGAGACTGAGGGACAACTGCAAACTTCCTTTAAATCTCTACCTTCATGGAAAATAGAAGTATCTTATAACCAGTACAACATTTTCAAAGACAATTTTTTGTGACTTTTTAAAAAAGTTTTCTTATTGGTCTCTTCACATCTAAAAGCTGTAGAAGTATGAACTTGTTCATGAGCATATGTGAGTGCTTCAGCATGCAAATAGTAATAATCAGGCATAAAATATATATATTCCTTTTTAAGACAATAACATTTCATACCCACAGAGTTTTTTGAAGAGCAGATTCCCTGGATAGTTACAGAATTATATTTGCTCTCGTTTTTACTTTGGTTGTAAGAATCTGAACTACTGTGATCCCTTCAAAATGAGTAGTAGATTTCATATGTGTGTGATCACAAAAGACTCTGACCATTAGTTCAGGATGTAAATACTGATTCAAGTTGTATTTAAGTGTTCTTTTGACCAGTATTTGCTAAATGAGAAGTGGGGCTTGTTCCAGGTATACACAAAATGTTAGTTTATATTTTTTATGGTTTCAGGATCTCCTCTAGTTGATGAGAAAAAATACAACTATTTTTCTCTCTTTACTGCTGTTGAATATCACAATTTTCAAGGTCTGCTTTAGGATTTTTGGGGAATTTTTTAGTGTTTGAGGTTGGAAATGAGCTTAAAATAAAAAGAACGCTTATTTTAGTCTTCATATTTTGAAATTGTTTTAAAACATTAAATGATGATTTTTGGAAAATTCACCTGAAGTTTTATTTTTTTAAAAAAACCTTGCAGGATAATTTCCTTTTACTATGTGATCTGCAATAACACAGTTATTCACAGTTGTGTCAATTTTGATTTTTTCAATTTTGATGAACATCAGACAACCTGCTGCTACAAATACTTCTGAAATACTGTAGTTGACAAAGAAACATGCATTACCTTCGCCTTACTAGCTGAAAATTTAGGTGTCAATCCATACAGAAAATAGAAAGATGAAAAGCTAAATGTCACAGAGAATAGTGGAAGTTCAGTAATCCCAGATGGCTCATCAGTCCAGATAATGAAACACATGGTTTCAGGCAACAGAAGATTTTGATTTACCTGCCCAAAGGAGGAAGGCAATATTTCAAAATCTTTTCAGTTTGCAGATTTTTATATATTTTTAGTGTTTAGCTTCCTAAATTTGGTAGTTTTGAAAAATTAAAACAATTTGGTTAAGGTGGCATCCCTGTTGAGGATGCCTAGAACCTAACAGAATACACATTCATCAAGCCATTCAGTCTCACTGGAAATTCTGATTCTACCTGTTTGTTACAGATTTGTCATATAGTTTTGTGCACAACTTTCTTTTATTTCTTGCTTGCTTGTTTGCTTTCCTTTTTTCTTGTTTTCTTTTCCTTATTTTCTTTAACTTTCATTTCTTTTCATTCTGTTCCTTCCTCTCTTCCTCCTCCTCTCTCTCTTACTCTCTTTCTCTCTCCTTCTGTTTTTTTCTTCTCTCATTTTCTTTCTCTCACTTTTTAAAGTTCAAATAAAACTGAATCCCAGCTGAAACTTTCCATATACATTCTCTTAAGATGAAAATATCCTGGCCTTTCCAGTGTCCTATTTTGTTATAAAAAGATGAAATAATTAAATGAAGCAACTAGTATTTCAAATATGTCTTATAATTAGACTTGTCCCAAAAATAGATTACTTTATTTTAAATTCCACAAGCTATAATCAAAGATAGTTTTCCCAATTTATAGAAATTTCATGTATTTTGAATGATATAGAAAACATGAATCAAAGCAAGATAATTAAAAAGGGAGAAAAAATGAAGACGGAAAAGAAAGATGGAATACACCTGCTTAACAGAATTTATAGTTCAACTCTCTTGGCTGTACCAATCACTTAGAACATTAATTTGTCTTTTAAAGGATTAATGTATTTAATTAAGTTTATGAAGCAATTCCTTAAAGCCTAAGACTGAATCTGGCAGAATAATAAATTCTTTGGAAAGGAAAAACTCTACAACATAGCTTCACCCTAAACCAGTTTTTGTGTCCTTTTTCACGCAATAAAATCTTCTGAGTAAGTTTCAGAGTAACAGATGGTTCCCTCCATTATATTTGCTCCTTATTTTGTATTCATATTATGTGTCTAAAGAAAATAGTCAAGCTTTAGAAATGTTCTCTGTTATATGCAGAGTCCTCACTAACTGTTGAAACCAGAATAAATATAGTAACTGTAAGTGACGAAAATGTAGCATCATCTATTGTTGGATCTGTCAGTGGCTTACTTGACAGGCATTCTCTTTGTACGAGTATGAAGACAATTCTGTCATTTATATTGGTTATAGAGCTTTCTGAGGGATCCTCAACCTCTTAACTTATACAAAATAATTGTGAGGAAATGCTGTCATTGATGCCTCCAGTGTGAAATCAGCTTGACTTTTAAACATTTTGACTGTGTCGGCTTGACCTAATGCTATAAAATTCCAATATGTAACAATCTACTAAGTGCAAACATCTTGAAAGGATTGACTTCAGGCCTAGAAGACCTTCTCTGACAGTCACATGCTTTTTCTGGGTTGGTTTTTAAGCAGTACTTCAGGCAATTATATTCACTGGCAATTGTCCCACTATTCTTTTGCTTATTCCCAGAGAACCAACTTTCCAAAATGTTAGACAACCATGTTTTCTGGTATCACATGTTATGTTTTTCAGCCACTAATTAGCAGTATAGACAGGGAAAATGTAGCTTATGAGGCATGTTATCTGCAGGTGATATTAAAACTATATTAATTCTCTTTGTGTGAAATTAGTTGAAAGGAATTGAATTACTACATGTAAGTAAATTAATTTTTTTTTTTTTAACATGTACTGATCACTTTACTCATCTGCGATGGTGCGGTGCTTCTCTCGGGGCTTTCGCCCGCGCCTCCTGGCTAGCTCTGGCACCGGCGCCACAATAAAGGTACGGTCCTGTATTCTGGAATACAGTTCCGATCCTGTGGGTCTTTGCCTCGGCAGAAGCGTGAACAATACGAGAAATAAAGGATGGAACCTCGGTGGGGAACTTCAACTGTGTTTTCTTAAATTCACACGACTTCCTTCCAGCTAGGAGTCAGCCCATCAAAGCCCACTGAACTCCCGGGGTTTCACCTTAAATATCAGGGTGGGGGAGTAGGGAGGATACAACTTGGAACCAATCCAGGATGGGAAAGGAGTGACTCTGGACCTAAATGACAACCCATAGAACAAATCAAGGAATAATAGGGGAAGGGGAACCGAGACCTTGCCAATTACTCGAAGCCTTCACCAGAATGTTTTAGACAAAGGGTGAGGCCTCGAAATGACAGACAGGATCCAGGTGTCACATAAATGATGACTGATTAGTAACAATAACCGGGATAAATCATAATGGGGTAAAACATGGGGTACATGGAAAAAAACATTGTGAAACAGTATAAAACAAACAGATGCATATAGAAAACAGATAAAACTCCAAAACACACCACTACACTCATCCCCTCCCAGAACCAGAAAACAAAACCATTCTTATAAATAAAAATGATAAGTAAGACTTTTGCATGTCAGATTACTACAAGACTAATACAAAAATGGACTTTGTTCCTATAAATGCTTTTGTCTGCATAATTGGATTATAGAGAATTTTATCTGCTGTTTGACAAGGTGGACTCAAGTAATTTAGATAAGATTTGTATTGTTCTTTGTACCAATGTCTGTTACGGTTTTCATTGCTTCTCTATCATCATTCACAAAGGAAATATTACATTTAAAAATACTTTTCCATAGCTATGCTTAGTCCAGTCATGTAAGTCAGTATTAAACGTATGTAAAGTTCAACATACAAATGGTAAGATTACATTTTTAACTACAGTGACTTGGAAAATTATACACTGTGGGAGCTAAAATGAGGATAGTGGGTATCTCCATATGTTTTGTGAAATTTCAATTAGCATAAAATCCAATCAAGGGCCAGTGAAATCCTGTGATGTCAAGAAGGGATTCTGTTGCTTAAACATTTGAATCTATGTCTGTTATACTTGGTATGGTGTGCCCAAGATGTGGATTTAGAGGTGCCATTGACATCCTGCACATTCTGAAATGGCAGTTCTTGTACCTAGAGGTACCACTTGGACCACTATCTTATGGGCCAAGCTGTGTTAATTATCACATTTTTGCCCTTTTTCTTATTAATGCAAATTGCTGAATTTACTGAAATTAGGTGTTAAAGTTGCAATTATATTAATATCTTAGAATGTACTTCCCACGGATGAAATCTCTCAACTTGGAAAATTTAAATTTGAAAAAAAGGCATAGACTTTCTTAATTTTTGGAATAGAATTTGCAGTCCTTGGATGTCAAAGTTAAATCCTGGAATTTAAATCAGGCAAAAAACTTCTGTAGCATTCCTTTCTAATGAATGGAATGCAATAGACGAGGAAATTCCCTTTTGGTGACCTCAAAAATAGGTAGGTTGACATCTTCAGAAGTGTCTGTAAATAGTGGATTAACATATTAGTTTTTTTAGGTAGGATATTAAATTTAGTTTTGTTACCATAAGAATAAACTATCATTTCTGCTTTTTAGAAAGTCATATATAAAATTGGAAGATAATATATTAATATATTCCAAAGCAATTTACATTTTCAGAAGCCTGTTTGGAAGTAAACAAAAATATGAATACTTCAGAAGCATAAAACATAGGATTCCTATACTAGTTTTTGTAGAATATTGTATTCTGTTCATTCTTTTGCATAAGAAAGTCTGTTAGTACCTAAATTAAGCATAAGGAATATGAGAGGGGCTCTAAGTGTTTATAAACATTGCATTTAAGGAAGGATTCCATATCTTCTCTATCTAAATTATCTCCACAACAACAGGACATATACTTCATCCAGCATATGACATTAACTAGATTTACATTATTGCAGTTTCATACTCTGAGTATTTGGGAATAACAGATGGTCAGGTAGTGGACATGTCCAATTTATCTATCTATATGGCCAACAGAAAGAAAGCTATTGCATTGCAGTGAATGATTAAAAGTATTTATGGCAGTCTTTTCTCTGAGTTAATCTCTGGAAAAGACTTCAGAGGCTTCTCTATTCCTGTAAGTATTTGGAATAATTAATCATTTCTTATTCCCAGATGAGGGAATTTCTGTTGATTTCCATTACACGGTGTGATCAGCCACTGCTGTTCCTCTGGAAATGTTAGGTTAATGTGGAGCTCAGCTGGCTGATAGCACAGCATCACTAAGAACTTACTGGAACAGTTTGTATGTGAACTTTTTCACTGGAGATTTTGGGAAGGTTGGAAACATTAGATACGTATTAGAATATCGAATTCTAACTTCACTTGTGATATTAGCTCTTAAAGTTCACAGTCCCAATTAAATGAGATGGTAGAGTTCCTCTTGTCCCTTTTGTTTGATGTGTCAGTGTCACACCACTCATGAGTGAGACAAACGTATGTTACAAAAACTGGGAGAGACAAAGCTGAAACACAAAAGCTCTCAGTTACATTTTTTTTCTAAAGTATGGGAAGAAAAATACGAAAACTGAGCTACCAATTGTAAAATTAAATAATCTGAAAGTAGGGTTCATGGCCTGAACTCTGCCTCTTCTGGGTTTGGTGCGTCTTTGGCATTCAGATCATCCTCATTTCAGCAATGTTGGGATCAGTGCTTGCATATGTACTACTAGGTGTTTGTGTTCTGCCCATTTAGTCTTTTTCATATTGAGACTCTCTAATGTTTCTTCTCTTGAATGTTTGTACTTAGTCATTTTTTATCACTTAGGCTGACCTCTCTTATTGTTAACTTCATGCGTTCCTAACCGCTTGCTCAAGATTTCTGAAGTAATTTCCAGACTTTTTGAAGAATATATCTAATTCAAGATAATCCCCCATTTTCAGTACATTGTGCTAATCATAGCTGACATTTCTGCAAGAAAAAGTGCCAAAGTCACAGTGATCCAGCTAAATTCCAGTTTTGTTAATTATGTCAAAGTGTCACTAACATAATTCTTTTATGACCAATTGAATATTATGCTCTCTATTGCTAATTTAAAACATGAGTTAGAACTCATCCTAGATAGTTCAAGGCTATGTCTAGTGATTCCTTTCTATTGCTTACTCTGTGACAGTGATAGTTAATCCTTATTGAAAAAGATACTATTTATACTGATTCTCTACTGTCTTTTCTAATATACATCCTTGTGTTTCATTTAAAAGTTTGAAAAATAACCTGCAGTTGAAGATTGGATTAAATAGAACTTCAGCTCTGCATGCCAGGTGAGTATAAATGCGGTAGTAGATTTATAAAGTGTATTTGAGTCTCCAGCCCTGCCAATGGCTTCTGTGTTAATAGTTTTGATATCAGATAACTCAGTGCCAATATTTAGAATGCAAATGTAAAGAAGAACTTGGATCTTAAGGTTTACCTGCATAGTAGGAGCTATCTGACAATTTCTCAAGCCAGTGTATGGTCCATGAAAATGGAAATCTCCACCTGTTATTTTAAGATCTTTTGCTGTCAGTGATGGTAAAAACCAGCAAAAATCAGTGGATAATCACATTGTCATTGCCCACATTTTCTTCAGTCTGAACAAAATATTTCCCTTTCTAAGACTATCAGTTTCCATCTCTAAGGTCACTCATTACATGAAACAAACATCAGAAAGACATTAACTTTAAGACACTGTGGTTGATTCACTAAAAGACAAAATCAGTTCAAAGCTGGACATTCTCTTGCCCACTGTCTTTATTTTTTTTTTCCCCAAAATCTACCAGTCCTCTCACCTCATAAAATCTTGTTAATAGAGACCCTTGTTCTGCCTAAACATTAAAAAAGAAAAGTTTCCTTCATTTACATGTGCAAATCTTTATCTCCATCTGTTTCTTATTCCATGTTTCAAGCCTGTCTGTCTTCTTTAGGATCTAGATGTTCTTTCTCATAACACTATCAATGTAATTATGTCCATTTTTTAATGATCTTGGAAATGTTTTCACGTGAGTTTCTTATTTTCTTTTTCCTCTCTATCTCAAAGGCTGATTTTAAAAACTTGCGAAGGCCTTTTAGCTCTTAGCAAGTCTGTTTTGCTCTTAATTCTTCCAGAGAATCTTCCTTAGGAAAAAAAACCAACTGCTCAGCAGTCAGTGATGCTATCAGAAGAGGAATTGAACATAGGTAACTCACTCTCCAATGTTCATGAATCCTTGGATTCTTAACAGTGACTTAATATGAAGAGTAGTGTTTCCAGATTTTGCAGTACTGCCTGTTGTCTTGTTCCCCACATCTATTCTTTACCAATACCCCTCCTTTTCAGAATCTCTGGAGATAATTTTACATAATTTAAGCAAACAAACAAACAAAGTGAAATAATGCTCCTTTTATAGTGTTACAAAGGGAATATAAAAATGTATAGAATAAAAACAATTTTTATTTGGATTCAGAATTTATAGATACATAATCATTTCTATGGGATTATGTTACATTAATCCATACTTTATTTGAATGAAGATAGGATTTTCCTTTAAAAATTAGGGGGAAAATATCAGGCAACATGGAAAGACAGTGAGAAATGGACCTCCTCCTGCTCCACTGAGTTCATTGACTTCACCTCAGGAAAACATACTTTATGTGATGCAAGAAGATAATAATTTAACAGAGGCCTAGGAAAAACAGTATTATATTTCATGATTATTTCCCCTAGCTCATCATAGAGCTTAACACCACCAGGTTCCTTAGTGCAAATGTGTGTAATACTTTTTCGCTTACTCGGGTCATTAAATGTTTTGCTTCCAACACAATCTGAACTCTGATACTGATTCTCTTTAATGAGGTTGATATGGAAAAACTGATGCAACAGCAACAAGAAACAAAAATTCCTTTAGTTAGAGGCTATTTTTTGTCTTATTACTGGAATACTACAATATAGATAAGGATAAAAAACCCCTCAGTAAAAGCTTGCATATACTGATCCATGTAGAATGGATAGCCTTGTTATTATGGCATTTGCTAAAATGAGGACATCCATATTTTTAAAAGACAGTTTATTTAATTGGAAACAGATAATTGAATCTGTCTTCCTGTGAATGCATGGAAAACATGGTTAAGATACCATCTGACTTTCTAATAAAAATGGTAAATAGATTTTCCTTTCTCTGGCAAAAAGATGGAGTTTTGTGTAGAAATATCACACGGTTAGTTTTTTGTGATGTTATGGTGGTTTCAAGTGAACAAAGTTTTCTTATGGACAATTCCATTCTAAAGTCATAGAAATGTCACGACTAAACTGTAGTTAGTCATGATTAACTTCCTAGGCTGTGGTGTTGGTATGTTTATGCTGATTACTTGGTTTTCTGTTATGGCTTGCTGTGATATACTATCCAGTAACCAATTTCTTGTATCAGGTCTGAGATGAAGGGAAAAGTGCACATACATAAGCCTATGCTGTTACACTTAGAAATCCTTCAGATTGTATGTTGTCAGCTCTTTCTTAGCACTGTAAGAACCAACAAATAGTTCTGTGACTTAGGTTACTAAAAACTTCTATTGATAAGAATGTTGAATCTTAATTGGTTTTATGTCAGTTATTGCTTAGAATTATGGTTTTATACTGATAGTTATCTATTTTATTTATTTATTTGTTTGTTTGTTTNTATTTGTTTGTTTGTTTGTTTTCCCTAGATTGACCTGTGAATATATAAAGTGTTATTTAGAAGCTATCCAATATGCTTACATCATGTACTTGAGTAAATATCTGTTCTAACATACATACAGTATTAGAAACCAAGCTTTTTATTTTTTATTTTCTGTCTTTACCATCCTCCTGTGTCTTACTGTTTGTAGAGTTTCTGAAATAAGAGTTAAATTCACTGTTTTGAAGAAGCTGTTGGCACAACCCGTTTTCCTCCAAGAGTAGCTCAAATTGAGAGAAACGTCCTTATACACACAACATTCAACATCTACTTTGTTCTAATGATACCTCAGTATTTGCTAAACATAGAGGCAAAAGTTCATTGGTCTAATTGGCTAAACCTGATTCTATTATGGTAAACCATGTTCAATTTCATAATGAAGACACAGGCAGGCCATGTTATTTTACCATGTCTGAACAGCCACATAAAACTAGGGTTCAGCTGTTTTCCCTAAAAAGTTCCTTCCTGCTAAGGAGCTGAAATCATCTGGATGTAATTCACAATCTGAAGACCTGTTTTGACCAGCTTTGTAAACGCTGTCTTTAGGAAATAATTTCCTGTGCTGAAGAAGTGTCCAGAGATCATACTTCCTTTAGAGACAACATAGGTTCTTCAATGCAACTTTAGAATTCCTTTTATTTCCTCTGTGCCTTGTACAGTAAATGTCAAGAAAAGATGTTAGAATCACTGGGAAGAAGTGTCTTGATAAATGTTCAAAGCTGAAGTCAATGAGGTTGCAATACATTATGTACAGATCAGTTGTGGAAATATGTATTTGATTTTGCCTCTACCAATAGCATTTTGAGCATACAGCTGTGAATCCCTTAGATACTATCTGTTTAAAATTGCAAGGGCATTAATTTTAAAAAGGAGAAGTGATTGGGCAGACATAAAAAACAACAATCAGAATTTCACTTATCATAAAGTCAACATTTTCTATTATGCTTTTAAGCCTTCTTTCTTTTTGCTCAAGATAGTTTATGCTCATGAATTTCAGCAGTCATGAAAATCCAGAAAAGTGTTATCACCAATTTTAAAGTAGACGAGATTTCATCCTGGAATTCTAGAGGGATTAATTTCAGCATAAGGAACTATTCAGTTTGAATAGCAGCAAATAAATTTGGTCACAGAATAAGCTCTTGGGGCTTGGTTTCCTTTTGCCATTATAATGCTTTCTTGTACTGTAAAGGTAATAATTAGAGGCTGTCCAAGACCACATAGCACTTCAAAAAGCAGCTAAAGGATGCCTCAACAGGTATAGTGTGAGTTACGTGAGACAACGTGTCTTAATTCAAATGTGAAGGAATTAAAACCCAAATTCTTTTGTACGAGTGGTTCAAAGTTTTCATTTTTTTGGCAAACTGCCTCTCCTCTTTAACAGCATTACACTTGTGTTTATTTAACATATGCACGTCTTTCACCATTTAGAAAGAAATCTCTCATTTATTTATCTAAACTAAGGCAGTAAAATTGGTATACTCTATAGGGGTCTTTATTCTAAACTTCTTTTTCTCTGATATAAGGCTACTGTGGCTTAGTTTTTAATTTTTGCATCCTGTTAAAAACTTACAGTCATTCTTTTCATCATCTTGTACATGCGTTCCTCTCCTTTTCCAAACTAAATATGGTAATTTTGAAAGGCACTAGACTGCTAATTGAGATTATCATCTTTCTTGTACCTTGAGGTGCTGAATATCAAAGTGGCTACTATGCTTATATATGTGTGGTAGGATTTCAGAGGCCCATATTCTTAGGACAGTTCTTTCTCCCATGCAACTTGCTGTTCTCTAATGTAATATTTCACTTTTTCACCACAGAAGGTGAAGTTTGTTGGGATGAACTTTCTCTAAAGAAATCTACATCTTCATCTATTTAGTATACCATGAGAATGGCAAGGTTAAAAATTCCAAATTTGCAGATCCTTTTTAGGATTATTAATAGCAGCCATTTACCAAGGTTATTTACAAATATTTTCCTTGTTATTGTTATAAATGTTCACATTCCTAGTAGAATAACTAGGTATACATCAGGAAACAAACAGCAAGTAGGGAGGACATAATTTTTTGAATGACTAACAACAACAAATTTTTAACAGGACTAGTGGATGCTTGGAGTCCATTAACGACTTTTGAGAGGAATTTTAGAAACCAGTTAAAAACAGTTAAGTTCAGATATTTCCTATATCAGTCTTTTAAGTGAAGTTGCCAAAGGAATCTCTCCTTACATTCCTGAAAATTAGTTTTGAAATTTACAATCAGTTCAAAATTCTTAGTTAAATTAATTAGTTAAACATTTTAAAGAATTTTCATGTCTGAATATAAGTTGTTATAATATATTTGACATCCCTACAGGAACAGAGAACATCACACATACTAGAATGTGTATGGGAAGGTTTGGCACATCTGAATGGAATCTAAAACTTGATGCCAAGCAAGAAGTCATTAAAAAATACAAGAATAGAATGAAGACAGATGTATACTTGAAACCTTGTTTCAATGAGAAGCTTAAGTTTGGAGGAACATCCTATTCGAGATTCAGAATTCACCCCTAAACGTAAAGACTTAATTTCATTTTACAAAGATGGAGTAAAGCTCATTCCCTGTTTCTTAAAATCTGATTCCAGAAAGATAGTTAATTGCTTGCAGCCTATATTTCTTGTAGTGATTCCTGAAAATAGAGCAATATTTGTACCAAAAGATCTAGGACGAACCACGACTATGCAGGACTTCATCATTGTAAGTGATTACTAGCTTCTAGTCTCTCCATTTTCCTTTTTAGTTCCTCTTCATGTTGAAACATCATCAGCTCAGGCAAAGGAAAACACAAATTTTTGAACTTTGGTGAATTTCTTCAAGTATCTCAAACTAGTTCATTAGAATGTCTGCACAAGCACCAGTGGTCAGCACAGTCAAGTTTTAAGGGAAAATATCAGATACTGATGTTAGTTTATGGAGAGCCTAATACTAGGAATGTAAAGATCCACCAGATTACAGACTGTCTACGGAAGCAATACCTGGTTTCTCTACCTTGATCAGACTAAGTCATTATTTAAGTGAAATTTGCTCAGACTGACAAATCGGAGGCTTCCCTTCCACACATGCTGAAATATACAGCGGTGGGCACCTTTGGAATTTAAAATACAAAGCCTGTGGCATTGAACCTCTTTCCAAGAGTAAATGTGTACCAAACAGGGCTTTTTGTCAAAGTCATATTTTTCAAAGTGAGTAACTAAAATTCACCATTCTGCTTAAGTTTGGATGTCACTCCTATTAAATAAGCAGGACTGCAAAGGTGTGTTCTCTATTATGAGTTCCCAGCATGCTTACACCCAATAAATGAAAGAGCCAAACTTCTTCATGAAACATCCTGTCTTTGACCTCTTGTGATTTATGGGTAGAATTTCCGAAGAAGGCCAGTGCAATTTTCTTCCACCAGTTGCATGTAGTGTATTAGATGTAATTGGAGAATAAAGAGAGAAGTGCTGGGATTAACATAGCAATTTCCGTCGCTGAACTGAAACCCTGATAATCAATTTTAAGTAACCAGCTAATGCATTTATGTAATAAACTAATCAATCTCACATGCACATTTTACCATTTGGATTGAATTTAACATCCCAGCATGCAATTAAGTGACATTATTGACAATGGTTTGAACATGTAATTGGTGATTTGATATTACAATTGGTGTTCTGTGCCTGAAAACAATTTTCTAATAAATTCATTATCATTAACTTATTCCTTCACATATTCTGCAGGACATATAAAATATAAAATACTAACTTGGAAAGCATGAATATCTGGGATTTTAACCACAGAATTCCTGAGCTAAGTTCTGTTTCCAAATATTTTGGGAAAAAAAACCTATGGAACAGAACATTTTAAACAAATACTATCAGCAAATCTTTTACTATAAATAAAAAGGCAAATAATGTTTTGCAATATATTCAACAGATATGAAATTTGGGCTGAGTCTATGTTTGTTTGAGACATTTTCTGTTATTTTTAGTGTTACAGAACTATGTACATAACTCTTGTAAATTTTCACAACCAGCATGGTAGTAGCATTGCTGCAGTAGAGATAGAGAATGTCTATAAATGGTACAGGTACAAATGTGTGTCACAGAATAAAGTAAGTGTTGTTATTTAGAGCAAACAGAAGTTTGGGCAACCAAAACTTTAACTAGCTGGCCCATCCTGAATTTTTTTGTATGTGAAATTTGACATGTTCCAAAACCTCCTGGGTAAAAGAGATCTGCCTCACCAAGAGAGGGCCATTACTTCAGCTGCGCAATTTATCTGTTAGGAACCAAGATCCATCTACATCATGGCAGAACTAGCTGTTGTTATCAATAACCTATCTTTTCTATTTGGTTAACTGTTCTAGCCATTAATAATCCCAATTATGGCAGTTAAAAAACTTTCCTTGACAGCTTATTCTGTTGCTGTGTTTAACTCTTCTTTCAGCAGTAAATCTTTTGTCCTAATATTTAGCCTACATTTTTCCCACTGAAGCTTGAGGCAATTATTTCTTGTTCTGTCTTTCTTGACGATGAAGTATAATTAATCTCTCTCTTCTTTATAGCATCCTTTCATGTTTCTGCAGTCTTCACCAAAGTACTGTTATATAACTCATTCATATTATTTATTTCTTTCTCAGCACACAAATAGTAAATAAAACATGAATGACTGAAAACAGGAGTTTCAGAAATAAGGGGGAGGGGGGTGTGTGTATGTGCCTTTGAACATTCATATTTTTTTAAAATATCACAACACCAATCGATATTATCTAAAGCACAACTTTCTGTTAAATTCACAGGACTGTTCAAAGCCAATGACACATTGCGACCTGATTTCAGGCTAATTATTTACCTTCCTAAGTACAATCTTTGACACATCAGGATGAAATAAAATTATCAAGAGGAAATAAAGTACATAAATGCAGTTAGCAGTAGTTCAAATAAGAGGGAAAAAGTACATAGATCCCTTTAAAATTTTTTGAATGTTTATATCTCTGGAATTTCAATTAACTAGTAGAAAGCTCTTGACTCACATGCAATGGTTGTAAATTGTACCTGATTTCCATTGATATTGTTAAAATCTGTATGTTTTGTAGCTAAATAAAACCAGCTGAATTTAGGATGATTTATAAACATAGGGAAAATATTTTTACTACAAACTTTAAACACTCATTACATCCAAAACAATTTTCTTTGAATATCTTGAATATAGAATGCTCTGTACTAAAACTGCAGTAAAATTGAAAGTTTTTGCACAATATTATATGATGATGTAGCATACTGAGTATCTTATATGAACATAAAAGACATCATGTTTTAGGATATAAGCTTTTTGTAGACATCAAGTGTCAACCTTATTCCTATGTAATTTGACTACTCAGTGTTTAAACATGTGTCTTGTAAGTCATATTCCCTGTGCTATCTGTCTATCTCACTGAAATTCACTTGGCTTCAAGGACCCACCTGGTTTCAGTAGTAACAAATATAACTTCCATATGAAATATCTTGTACTCTAATAGTCAACACACTCATCCCAGTTAGGCGTGGTAGAGTTTGATTTGTCTTGATCTCTGTAAGGGGGAAAGTTCTCATGACCATTGCAAACTGGTATGTCCTTCTTATGAGAGATAGCTGAGGCCCCTGTGGGCCACAGATAGCAATATTATCAAGCTCTTGAATCTCTACACAGGGACAGAATGGGGAGCTGGGGAGCTGGGGTTGTTTAGCCTGGAGAAAAGGAGACTCAGAGGTGACCTTATCACTCTCTACAACTCCCTGAAAGGTGGTTGTAGTCAGGTGGGTGTTGGTCTCTTTCTCCAGGCAGCAACTGACAGAATGAGAGGAGAGTCTTAAGCTGCACCAAGGGAAATATAGAATGGATTTTAGGAAAAAGTTTTTACAGAAATGTTGCTAAAGTACTGGAATGGTCTGCCTGGGGAGGTGGTGGAATCACCATCCCTGGATGGGTTTAAAAAAGACTGGATGTGGCACTCAGTGTCATGATTTAATTGAGTTATTAGGGCTGGGTTGGACTCAATGATTTGAAGGTCTCTTCCAACCTTGTGACTCTGTGAGTTTGTGAATTTTTTGGTCATTCTGGTATGAGACACAGTTAAACAGTGCATGACCTGAAAGACATCAATGCAAAAGTGAACAGCTTTGTCAGTGAAATCATGTATTTCTCTATCCACAGATATTTTGAAGGCTGTTCAAATCCCTGATGCTGATCAAAGCATTTCTGGTTTCAATGGGCAGTTACATGATGTTCACCATATTCATATCCTGCAAAGCACCAGGTGCGTGTTGAAGGGCTTGCAGTGTAGGTAGTAGGTTCTCATAATTCATCCATTATCTGACTTTTTTTTTACTTTTCTCCCATATTACACAAATTTAACACATATTTTGACAACTTAGGCTCTACCTAGGAAAGAATTGATTTCCTGTACTAGGAAATGATCTAATAAATGTCAAGGCTGTTTGGTAGCTCTTTACATTCAGTAAAAAATTGAAGCAACAATATGAACATGTGCCTAAGAAGAATAAAGTTTTCTCACACTCAATGTTTCATCTATAGCACATGAACACTACATTTTTTTTCTGTCCCAAGACAGATTTTGTTTATTCATTCAAGATGAGGTCTGGTCAAGGCAAATGGAAGGACGATGGGATGCACAGAATTTTGTTTATGGAGTTAAAGCAGGGGGGGNGTGAAGCAGACACAAGCCTGTGCTCAAAGATGAATCATTACATTTTAGTAATTATAAAAAGGAAATATTACACTATCTTGCTAAAGACATGCGTATGCTCTTTGCACTTGGGGCTCTCTAAATGTTTTGTAAAGATTTCAATATAAAGGTGTACCTGTTGGAGCTAGGGAAAGAGATGTTGATCTGGTGGAATCACCTGACACACCTCCTTCCCAGAATGCAAGGATCCGTTACTTACACCACCAGTGGTGAGTGAGGGGATATAGAATCACAGCCTAGACGTGCCCACATGGCTCCAGTCTTCGTCCCTCAAGTCTAGTGCAAAAAACATCTGTTCTGGCTAAAACCCATACAAGGCTCAGTGTGAAAATGTATATCTTCATTAGATAGTTTATTTATGGAAAAAATACAAAGTATGCAAGAAAAAGCTTTAAATGTAGGATGTTTATGCATGGGAAACTTGAATTTCTACAAGCTGGAGAAACATCTGAAGGTCTTTTAAAAGATGCAAAAAAGGAGAAAAATAATTTGGGAAGACTCACTATAAAAGTGTTATTATTTACTTGATTTAATAGATATTACTGTTGTTCAATATACTTCCTTACCTGCTGAGGATCAATGGCATGTTATAATCAAACCTGTAGCACCCAGACCATGGTGAGGTTACACAGGTTTCAAATAAAATACCTTAAATTACTTACAGACATTTTTAAGACCCATCTGACCCTCAAATATGAACTGCATCTATAGCAATAGAAAACAAGCTATATTATTGATTGAAATGATCCATTTGGAGCATTTGAAGTAGATAAAGATTACTGGATCACAACAGAGTTTGGCTGTCCAGCTAATAGCACAGAAAAATATGAAGGAGATAAAAAACATAAGGTGTGACTGACTATAGGTTTACTAGGTTCTAGGCATGTACTTCTCTTTTCCTTGTCAATATTGAACACATTAGTCAAGACCCTGGTTTAAAAATTACTCTTTCCATGGTGAGACAAATATATTTATATTTGATCTAATAAAAATTAAACCACTGAGTTTGCAATACTGAATGTTTTCATAGGGGAAGGGAAGAGTTTGAGAGTGGTGAGGAAGTGAATCATCATCATTATGGACTGCTGATGAGGATCTTCTCTGCAGATACTCCTAAGAAAACTGGAAACAGCTTTATAGCTTTATTCTGGGCAGAATGATTAGTGATTAATCATCCTCCATAACAGAGAAATATTCATATTCATTATTCCTATACATAAGCAGACAGCCTTACATAAGTAGTTTGAGAAACACAGATGGGATCATCACCCGAGTGAAGGATACATAATCTACTTTAAATTCATTTCCTGTCCTAGAAAGAAATGAGAAAGTTGTGGGGGCTTTGTTTGTCTGGTTGGTTGGAGTTGGTCTTTTTGCTTGTTTTTATATTTGTTTCTTTCTTTAAACTTTTATTTAGAGACTTTTTGAATTAAGCAGTATGTTTGAAAGCCATCATGCATGTCTTCTAAATGAGACAGGAAAGAAGTCACCCATGCTTGTTCTTCCATTTTCTTAACCCTGCTTAGAGTAAGACAGCCCCTGGCTAGAGCATAAATCAGATAGAAAGAAAATCCTTTGTGCTGACGGGACTGAAGACAAACATAAAATGTTGTAGGGATAAAGAACATTAAAACAGGAATAGAAAAATACTATCAGCTGATTCTTCTCTCCGGATAGGACCAATCCCGTCAATCACAGCTGCTGTGTCTGTGCTCGTGTGAATGGTCTACCGAGGCAAAGGGTCCTGCTACGTACATAAGGTCTTGTGTATCATTTAGAGAAACAGATGCAGTTCTCTGATGACAGGCAGAGAAGAATTTCTGTCTCCTTAGGGGGTGAACTTAGCTGTGATGGCAGCTGGCCTAGTGCCCCCCTTGGCCTTTTACCAGAGTGCTGTCAGATGTTCCAGCCATCATATCCCCAGGCACTTTCACCATTTCCTTGAGTCTGAATTCAGACAGAATTTTTCTGTCTCAGGATTTCTTGACACATATCTCAGTTCAGACCCTCTGCATAGCACCTGCCACCAAAATTTGACTGTTAATTTCCAGGCTAATTCTGACTCCTCAGGTTCCTTCTGGAGGCCTCAATATGCAATTGCTTACATGGTAATAGTGGCTTTCCACTAATTCCTTGCCTTTGAGGTCACATAATTCATGTTATTTTACTGCTCAGGTTTCTCTCTTTCTTTTGGACCCCTCTAGGGTTTGTCTTTCAATTTTGTTTAAAAAGAATTTTTAAAAGCCTCTTTTTTTCTGTTTGCTTGTTTATAGTATAGAATGCCAAAATTATGCAAGGCTTTTTTCAGGATAGTCTGCAAACACGTGTGAGCACATAAACCTATGGTCACTCTGCTAGGATCCAAGATTAGCCTGATTTGTGGTAAATATCAGGCAAATCACATACTGGATATTGGTGCAATATCTCTTACATCCATAAGAATAAAAAACACCTCTTCTAGGTGCTGTGTTCATGGAACACGTTGTTTACAGCACTAAGGTTATGAAAAACCCCATCTTGATATATTGAGAGATCCTGTACCAATTTTTTCTTTTTTAAATATAAAATCTATATATGTACCTCGATTTACAACATTCTCTTCCCCTCCCTCCCCTTTTAAAATTTATTTTTTATATTTCATTTCAAATTAAAGAGATAGAGAAGCAAGGCTATATCTGATAGCAAGGATCCTTCTGTTTGTATGGTGCAAAACTCTTTAAAGAATTCAAACAAGTCAAATCAGTAGTGAATCTAAAAAAAAAAAGATTTGTGTCAGTTTGCTTTGGTAAAAGAAAATGCTTTCATTATGAATTTTGTTTTCAGAATAGATTCTTTGTTCTCCAGTTATGTGATATGATTAATTCTGTTGCTTTGTATGTCTAAATATGCTTGATTTTTTTAATGAAGTATAGGGGAAATTCATACTTGACTAATGGATCCTGCAGGCTTGTTTCTGCTCCTTGACCAGCAAAGTAACAATACTTGATATTTATGTTATTGGCTGATAATTAGGTGCAAAACCACTTTCCAAATATTTCTAAACAAAACTTTTGCGACTTAGGTAGGCAATGTTCGCTTGCAGACAAAAGTGGCAGACAACCAAAGAGCGTATAGAGCTTGTTTATTTTTAAAAGTCATCCCACTCATAAACAGATTTTCAAATGAACATTATACATGGTCTCATATAGCCTGTTCCTTGTAGGAGCTGCTGAGAGCTCTCTACTTTTGAAACCATAGCTACTATTATATAAATAAATAGAAATTTTTATCCTTGAAGTCAGCTGTGGCTCTTGAACACACTAGAATACATGGCACAGGACTTCTTTTAAAATATGTGCTGAGGGAAATCACAAAGATTTATTCCAATGCAGAAGTACATTTTCTTCAGAAATCATTTCAGAAGTTAGGCCAATAATACCTACCTCTGTTATACAGGCAGACATAATTAGTACAAATGAGCTACTGACAGGAAAACAGAAGCTCTTTCTTACCCTCTGTGCATCACTCATAATTGCTTTTATGTTAAAGGGCATTGCTTAAAATGTCTCTGTCACCAGATTTCTGGGACCAAATGCAACGTGTCAATTTGACTAAAAATTGCAACGTGGCAAGAAAAGAATCCAACTAAACAGCTAAACACATTCTGCCCTTATGTAAATACAATTCTGTTTAAAAGTTGAGTGTACTAGATAACAAAAACCTACTTGGTTTCTAATGCAGTTATAGGTATTTTGGTGGTAGCTCGTTGGTCAGTTGGTTGGTTTTGGTTGATTGTTTTTGGTGGGGTTTTTTTGGTGTTTTTT
>VZDJ01007753.1:33376335-33401447 GCA_008694505.1 Cyanoderma ruficeps
TTTTTTATGGCACATTCCTGGACAAACTATGGAATCCCAGAGTTTGTTAATCTGGGAGATTATAAAATATTTGAGTCTCCAAAATCATATGTGCATGCCTCTGTGTGTATATACTCTTGCTAGCCTTCAAACATAGAAATCTTGTTGGAGTTTGTCTTGAAACATTTGCCTTAGGTAATTTAACCCAAAAAAGGAAAATATAAGATAGAGGAAAATCATGTGGAATAACTTAGGGTGAAAGAATCAGTTAAGTTTGAAAATAGCTATTAAAGCAATCCTTATCAAGAAAAAAATACAAAAATAAATGAGATTTAATTTTGAAACTCAGGTACCATTTTATCTCTAAATATCCAGAGCAAAGGCTTGGACAGTCTCCAAAGCATTAATCACTATTATTGCATATTGATGCTTGATCAAAAGTTAGTTTCTTCATTTAGTTTAGTTTCACTTTAGTTCTGCTTTCCACTGCTTTGTTTCAAGATGTTCTACATGGTTTTGCTGGAAAGAACTATTTCATTTTGGACAGAGAAGACTCTTTGAAACAACATTCCACTGAAAACAAAAACAACATTACACCTGCTTACATGAGATTGCAATGTTTCCTACCCTTTCTAGAAAGAGATTCACCTGTCTCAGCTTTCCTCTTCCTTCTCTCCTTTTCTCATCTCTCAAGTCTGTCCTTGTAATAGTCTGTGCCTTCTAGTACTGAATATTAACTAAATATTCTACAAAATACTTTTTATGTTTTAATACTAGAAGTTTTAGAGGAAAAAAAGTTTGAAAGATATTTTTCCCTGAAAGCAGAAGCCATTCAAAGCCAAAATATTCCACATGAAAATGAGTGTTGATTTAAAGATAGTTACAGTGCTTTTGCACTAGATACATATAATAGTGTACAATTTCTTAGTATTTAAATACTTCTAAGATATTGTTTTCAGATTTCCATGGATAAAATGGAAATCTTACTGACTCTCTCTCAAAAAATAACACCAGGATTTTAAATTATGAATTTCAAGTAGGGTTTACATACACCCTGAAAGAGTTTCTACTCAAAAAGTAAGGTAGGAACTCTTAGAGTTGACTTTAAAACGAGCCTTTTTTCTTTTCTCTTGAAGAGATACAGCCAAGTAACTTCTGATTTCTGGTGGTTTCATAACTGTTATTCATATTCATTTTATTATTATATGTTTTCCTGGTATAAATAGCAGGATGTTTACATTTTCTTGCTTTAATAGGGTATAGTATTCCCAAAGGCAACAAATGCAAAAATAGTACTAATACTAATAATGAGTGACAGTTTTCATAATCAGCTGTGAAAACGAATCACAATTTTCAAGTACAAAAATGTGGAGGTAATTTCCAAAGAGGTGTTGGTGTGTGGCACAATTCATGGACTCTTACAATGTTTTATATCATTATGCATTCCTTTTCAGAGACCAAATTGTTCTCTGTGTGTGTGGAGAGACTTTCATTTCTCACTCCTTGGAGAAGAGATAAAAAGAAGCAAAAGATTGTCACTCCTCTCTAAGTTAGGAAAAGACGTGCAAATGTAAAAAATAGATTTGTGCTGCACTGCTGCTGTAAACAAACCAGCAAAGGGGGGAAAGAAAGGAAACTCTCTAAGGAAACAGAAGAAAATGGTTCCTTGTCTGCATTAGGCTACAGTTCAAGCAAGTGAAAGAGTTTGGAAGAGATGTGGAATGACACCCCTGTCCCTCCGCAGCTGGCAGTGGGAATGCCTTCACCTGTTTACAATTCACTCTCCTTGTTACAGTTGCTGTAAATTGGCTAAAAGAATGTTAAAGCTATCTCCCCTTATTTGCTATGGCACATATATATATATATANCCTACTCACTGAGGCCTTACAAAAATCCTTTTTAGTTGTTCAGCCAATATTTTCCTTTCTGTCATATCCCTGTGAAACCGTTATACATACAACAGCGGTCCACAGTTCATTTCATTCAGTGTAAGAGAGAAATGTCTTCCCTTGTCTTGTCCTTTAGTGTTTGAGTCAGATAACCAAGGAATGCATTAATCCTTATAATATAATTATATTCCCAAGAAAGATATACAGGCATGTCTTAACAAAAAGAAATTTTCATCTCAGTGGAAGTAGTCACAATCATTTTTACTCGCATATCAAGAAAAAATTTTAAAAAAATAATTAGGGGATATTTTTATATATAATTTCAAAAATTTTAACAGTATAGGAAAATTGCAAAAAAGTTGCCCAGTTCTGAATCAAATTCTAAAATGCAACATTGCCTCCTCAAAAAAAATCCTTAATTTTCCAACAGTTGTCCATCAACATAGTAAACTGAAGACTAAATGATTTGGCTTTGAATTAAGTGTGTGTTTATTTTAAAACCTTTAAAATTGCAATTATGATTAGTTATGTATGAGGAATTTTATTTCTATGAGCACAAAGTTATTACTGTAATAAAAGAGGTCTGAGAAGGCTGCAGTGAGAGCATAATTTAATATAAGTTATCCATGTCTACTTATTTCCTACAGAGACTCTGGAACCAAGCCCAGGACAACTCTGGATACTTCAACTAGACATCTCAAGGGAATATGCCCATTTTACTGCTAGCACAATCAACACTGCAAATTTCCCTTAGGTCCTCATGAATTTGAGGCTGGGCAGTCAGGAAAAGTGTTTAAAGGCTCATAAGATACCTGGATGCCATTGTTCAAACGAGAAAATGAACTCAAATATTTTGATACCCTAAACCAAGGAAATTTATAAAGTTAGAAATATATGACACAAAAAAAGTAATTTCTCATGGCCTATGTGACTCCAGAAGGACAGCTAATTAAAGAAATATTAAAGTTTTGATATGAAAATAATGAATTTGCTATGTTTTCAAAAACTTTTTTAAACTTCATGTACTAGGTGGCTTTGTTGTTTGTTTTTTTTTTTCTCTAAGGGTGAATGCATAAGGTTTTCAATAGGATAGTACACATTATCTCTAGGTTTAACATGGGAAATAAACTTATGAAAAACAACTGGTAAAAGAGACATTTTTTGATCAGGAAACTCTGTGGAAGAATGAAAACAAAGAAATGTACTTATGTTTAAAGATATTGAGAGTTTTGAGGCCTTGCACCTTGAACACTGAATGAAGAAATCCTATATTAATAAAGCAAGTTATTAGCAAAAAATGCTGTGAATTACCCAGTAGAATAAGTAATAATTTCATTGTAAGGACACATGCAAGAACACAAATCTCAGTATCATATATATCAAGATATTGAAGCAAAATTGCTACTAATTTGCTTTGAATTTCCCACTCTTGGCTAATAGAGTGTCCAGGTCTGTGACACCCTTTTTCATATATTCTTATAAATGTAAGGAACCTCAAAAATGATGATTTAGCTCATCTTGTTGTCTATTTATTGTCATTACCCATCAGAAGCTGAAATAGCGATCATTGTTCTTTTCCTATCTATCCTCATAAGGATTTTATGCTCATGTAAATTTAGACCACACTTCCTACACATTCTATAAAGAACAGGTGGAGATGGAAATTGCATAAAGCCAACTTTTGGCAAAGGTATTGTTTTCATTCCCTTTTTGCCTAGAAATATTATATGTATAAATCTTATACAAATATGAAAAGTAGTTACTACCTTTGTAATGAAATATTATTTATCAAATTTGGATAATTATGAATTACTGCAGAATTACTAGAACCAGCAGGTCTGTTTCAGAGTAAGACACTAAGATTAAAATCACTTGTCCTCAATTGCCTAGAAACCCGTCATGAGCTGTAGGAAGACAAGGTAAGTGTTTTTGAATCCTTTTCTCAGTTTACAAGGAGAGATTTTTTTTTTCCCCCTTCTTCCTTCAAAATACCATTAAAATAAAACCACAAGAAATTGACCAGCTGTGTCTGTTTATATTTTGATCACCAGTTTAACTCTGCAGTCAAGCTTTTTTGCAGCAATTTGACCATCCTTTCAATTGGTAGCATTGACAAATAATAGCTATTTGAACAGAGAGCACAATAAATCCAGAAGCAAACTCCATGGTATATATCAAAGTATTCATCTTGCACCATATCTTGAAAATTCAATTCTTATAAAAGCAAAATCATTACAGATACACAAGTGCTCTGAGGACAGAACTGGGAGCACATGGGGGTTGTTTTCAATTGAAGCATAAAAGAGTTTTAAATCAATTTCAAATTCGATACCCTCCAAGGAAGGGTAATGAGGAAAGTATATGCAGCAACCTTGTTTTCCTTGAGAATATTTTGTTAATTTGGTGTGTTACCCAGGAGATGTTGCCTTTGCTTTTTCTAGATGGGTAGGTAAGTGGAGAACAATATGCAAGTGCCTAAGAGGGTCACAACACGTAAAGATTAATTCTGTATTCTGACAACCCTTGCACACTTCAATCCACGGCTCTGACTTAATTTTTTACAAGTTGAACTTGGTCCATATGGTCAATGAATAATATCTCTTTAAATTAACTAATTAGCCAAAAAGGGCAGGAAACATGCTGAACTATAAAGAAAAAGGATTTATTTTCTGTTTGTTGAACTCTAACTAAGTAGTTCTTTGGTTCAGAGGAGAGCTTTGATGAGTTTTTGTCCAAATTTTTTCAAAGCTGGCAAAATAGGCACTATGGCCTGGTGGAAAGTTAGTTTGAGTTTAAACTAAATTAATTCACTTTAATTAGGACAAAATGTTTTGAGATGGGAAAAACGAAAAATGGAAATTCTTATCAACATATTTTGAAAACACTCTGCCATTTGAAGTGTCAGAAGCAACCTCAATAAAGACACCATAGAGTGAAATAAAGTGGTCCAGGCAACATAAAGAGTGCAAAATATAGCATAGATATCACTATCATGCATAAGACAGAAGTCAAAAAGTGGACTACATATGTTCTCTTTTAAGCATTTTGAAATTCTCTTTACCTAATATGTATGGTGTTCTGTATGTCATGGCTTAAAATGGCAAGGCAGCTAAACACCACAAAGACTCTTGCTCACAACTCTCCCCATGGCGGGATGAGGAGGGAATTGGGAAAAAAAAAAATAAGTAGCACTTGTGAGATAAAGACAGTTTAATAGGACAGAAATGGGAGAAAAAATAATGATGATGCTAGTAATAATAAAGATACAAAATTTAGACTATACAATGCAAGGTACTTTCACACGCTCACCACCTGCTGACTGATGCCCAGCCATCCCTTAGCCAACTCTTCCCCAGCTTTATACTATAAGCGTGACACCACATGGAATGGAATAACCCTTTGGCCAGTTTGGATTGGCTCTTCTCTCCATGTCCCCTCCCAAATTCTTGTGCTCTTCTAAGCCTGCTCACTTGTGGGGTGGTTTGAGAAGCTGAATAGGTTTTGACTTAGTGTAAACATTGATCAGCAACAACTAAAATGTCAGTATGTTATGAACATTATCCTCATCCTAAATACAAAACAACTCTATACCAGCTACTTGGAGCAAAATTAGCTCTATCCCAGATGAAATCAGGACCAAAAAAATATTGTTAGGAATTCAAGTGTTAAATCCCTTTATTTAAAAGTGATACTAATGCTAAAAGTCTAATAAAAAGATATTTAGTGATATTTTGCTTCTTAAGATATCCATCAGATAACCCATGCATAACTGTTATTCTGTGTGTTAAATAACGTGCCAGTACTCTTTTAGCGTATAACAACTGCCTTATTAAACAGGAATTAAATATATATCAGAGATATTTAGTCTGAGGTATTACTGCTAATATCAAATTTTTTCATGCTTTTCAATGGCTACGTGCAAAGTATGATTGCTATATTTTTAAAATATTTCTGTTCAGTTTAATTTGCTAGAATTCGACCTTAGGGTTCTTTTCCTTCTAAGTGGTGATCAGGGCAACAGGGCCACTGTGGGCTATGAACTCTCAGACAAGTTTGGTGAAATTCCTTGTAAATAACGGTGACTCTCTGCTGAATATTAATATATACCACCAGGATGCACCACCCCTGGAAGCGTTCAAGGCCTGGCTGAATGTGGCTTTGAACAAGCCAGACTAGTGCCCTTGTCAGGGATGTTGGAACAAGATGGTCTTTAGGTCCCTCCCAACCCTAACCATTCAATTAATCCATGAGTTTATTAATACCCGTGGGGTATAGATGTGTCATCTTGGGAGTGTGTCTACAAAGAAATGGTGAAGCTGAGCAGCTCTGACAGACATATCAAAAAAAGGCTCATTCATGGCTTCAGGAGTAAACTATCTAGAAGGCAAGTATTCTTTCTCATGGTATGAATCAGATTTTGCATGTATCCTTTTGATATTAAATATAACTTTGTCATGCTTTCACAGTACTTTTTTCCCTTTAAAGTTCTTCTTCATACTGCAGGTGGAAAAAAAAGGATTTGTGCTCACACTGTGAATTTAAATCCTCTTTTCCCTAAATTTAGTGTAATTTTGATGAATTCTGGGGCAAGTCAGTACAATGCAGAAGAGAAATTTTTCTGTTTTCATGAAATTAGGAAGCATTTGGTATTTAAATTTGCATGTCTCCGTACAATTTTTTATTGAAAATCTCTTAAAAGAAAGAACACATCTCTTTATACAGCATCAATATATGTCAAATACAAACCTTACAGCCAATATAATTAAACATCTGAACAATGCTTAGGCATTTTCAAGGTTAATTATTTATTCTTACATGCTATTTCTATTCAAGTTTCTGATCTTATGAAACTGATAATTTTGTAGATATATAAATATTTTACTTATTTATAAATTTTTTTATGTAAGTATTGAAAGTTTACAAGAGTTGATTCTTTCACAGCTGATCTAAATTCTGATGTGAATAATGCTGGTTTTAATAGAATTTTAAAAATCCCTTAGCTCAAACAGAAACTTCTCTGAATAAAAACTGGGTAAATGTAAGGAAGCTGCAATTTGGCCTCAAAGCAAAAAATTTTTCTGACATTTATTTTAATCAGCCATCGGTCTTGGTGTTTTTTCTGAAAAACTGTGATTAATGTTAAATGTGAGTTAGTATAAGAATTCTAAATTAACATTCAGCAGGAAACAGTAGTAGAAAATTGGAAAACTCTTTTGGAAAGAATTTACTTTCCACTCTTCAGCAGTCTAAGGAGAATATTATATCTTAGTTCTTAAGAATTCTGTGGACTATTTTTCTTTGAAGCAATAACAGAGAAGGAAGGTTGTGGTTTTATGTCAGGCTCACTTAAAACTGACCAAAAAATGTAAATTTAATGGCTACCACTGATATTTTTAATACTTAAAGAAAGCACAATATCCATTCCTTTTTCACATTTTTGAGATATAGATATGGAGACAAAATACATATATACACAAATATATGAACATTTATGCACACACATGCGGACAAATACATCCTTCACATATGGCTATGCACTGAGGAATGGAATAAAGAATACATGCTCATGAGAACTACCTCTGGGGTTTTCTCCAAAATGAAACATTTTCAGAAACCTGACATTGTCAGGATGGGGGTGAGCAAATGGTATAGAGAGAGAAGTGCTTGCTGACAGGTTGACAAAAGTACATGTAGCCTTTCCTTCTGGAGGGGAGAGGTTAGGCACTACAGCACCAGAGCAGAACCTTGGGGTATTACACCGCTATCCATTCGCAGCCTTCACAGTGATGAATGAGGTCTCAGCAGATGCCTTGCAGAGAGCTGGCAAGACCGAGAAGCAGAAAGGATGAGATTACTCATATGTCTGCCCTTTTCCCCTCTCAGATTGGGTGAGGCAGGTGATTAAAAGATAAAGTCCTGGGTGATCTAATCAAAGCCATCTGCTCCTACTCTAGTCAAGTCAGAGAAATTCTCAGAAGCTCAAGGAACATGAACAGTTGGTTTTATCGGGACTTAAACAGAAATATTATTGTAAAAGCACTCAGGGGCTCTGAGGACAATCCTCCTATTCATTGAGGAGCTCCAGATATATGGATATAACTTTCTTAACTGGTTCTCAGACTTCAAAATACCCTCAGTTACATTAAGCAAAATTAAGGATTCAATAAAACCTGATGGATTTGAGCATGAGGGGAAAAAAAGCCTAAACCTGTCACCAGATACTTACTTTGAGGGGAATGAGGCTTCTTGCAATTTCTTCTAAAGCATCAAATACTGGCTGAAACCATATGGAACATATCCATTTCTGCCTGGTGACGACAAGCCTCATTCAGAAGATTATTAACAATGAAATTAATGAAATTAAATTCAAAATTTTTTCCCTGATCTTTCATACTAAGCAGGATAAAAAAATCCTCACAGAATATCTTGGCATCAGGAGCCTTTGTGATAACCAGGATGAAACATGTACAAAATTGACTACTCTTTTTAAAGGGGAAAAAAGAGTAATTAATAAATATCCCTAGCCCGAGGAAACTAAATACTTTACTCTGTGTACAGACCTGCTCCACAAAAATGTAAAGTTCTAATTTCACTCAATTGTAAATGGGAAATTATGACCAGCTTTTTCAGTTGAAATTCCTGGTTTAATCTGATTGAATTCATGTATGTATGATGGTCAAGAGAGACATGGGCATTTCTGATAACCATAGCAAAAGGCTGCCTGGTATTGCAGTAGAGGTTTGGCTGTCTTGCCCCTGTTTTTATTGTATTGCTTTTTCAAAAGATTGTTAGTATGTCAGCCACAGTCTTTCAATGAAATACAGTAGTATTTTGAGATGCACAAAATTTTCGTTGTTGCATCTATTTATGGAGATAACATGTATTCATTCTCCCTAATCTACCTCTAATTTTCTATGCAAATACTGCCAGGCTCACTCAAGGCCACTGGATTTAGTTACTCACTTGACTGAAAAGCATGTCAATGCAAATTCAGGCTGATAAACCAGCACACAAATCTCCAGGGCTTCAGCAAGTTATAATTTAACCACAGTATTAACAAAACAAGATAGCAATTATGCAAGGAATCAGCTGAAAGGTTATTTTTAATTTTAAATTTCTGCCTCTGTGCAGCTGGGTGTTGGAAGTAAAAAGCAAGACGAGGCACGTGTCCCCATTAGGCAGGCCTTTGGAAACCAAGCAGCATACTGTACTAAGCATTATGCTGTGGATGTTTCACAGTAAATTTATCAGTGCTAGCCCTGAAAGCAAATGGTTTTCTGGTGTGGTGGAATGTTCTTTTTAATATTAGTATATCAAATATTTTTGGCTCTGACAGTGACAGCAAATTAGTGCTGACTTCATAAAGGCAGAGCTGTGTGCAAGCTTGGGGACATTACAAGGGCTCTTCTGACTGTCATAAGCCCTCACCTCCAGGACTGTCTTGTCCTGAATTCAAGCTTTGCCATGTAGTCACATCAGCTGAATTCTTAACTTTCTCATGCTTCACTGTTTAATCACTCGTATAATATCTTTGTAGAGGCCCTCTAACAGGCCTGTTTACATTAAAGCTTTGATTTTGTGTACTCCCATTTGTTCTTGGTAAAGTTATTGTTCCTCCTTATTCATTAGGTGCTCACCAATCTCCCATCTCGTAGAGCTGGTTCAGTTCCTGTGCAGTCACAGCCCCTGTAGGGGGCTGTTCTGGAACCTCTATAAGTCTCTGAAGATGACAAGGCTGCTCTCAGGTCCCTGGCACTCCTATCTCCCCCTCCCTGACCTGTCCTGGAGCTTCCACATCCTGTCTACAACCTAGGACTCAATGTCAGTTTCCCAGGGCCATCAGCCCTTGTCCAGCCACAGCATGGCAGAGCTGCTCTGCATCTCTCCATGGTCCTGCCCTGCCTGGCTCATCCATGGAGCCACAGCCCACCCTGTCCCTGGCCCATTTCCACCTCCATGGAGGTGCCCAGTGCCTGGGGCTGGGCTGTGCACTCTGTCCCATCTGCTCCTGTGTGGGGCAATGGGGTGGGCCCTGGCTGTCAGTCCCTGCCCTGTTCCCTTGGAAAGAACCCCTGTGAAGGCCCATATCCCTGTGAGAGCTGCTGACATTTGCAGTGCCCTGAACACATAGTCAGCATCTCTATGAAACTACTGAGAAGAGGCAGGGAGTAAACTCAAACACTGAAAGTCAGCTGATTGTACCCATGAATCATTAGGATGTTCCATGTCCAAGTGTTAGCTGCTTCAAGGCCACTAGTCCTGTTCCAAACATCCTAGTCTTGATGTTAGCCATTCCCAGCAGACAGACAGAGTGTTTCTGCCTTTTTCTGAGGTAGGAGAGGACATAATAAAATTGATACTAGTTCAGCATGGTCACTTTATACCTCAGGTCAGAGAAAAGTCCATGTCACACTTAAGTTACTGGAATAAAGACAGCCAAGAAAACTTGCCATTCATATTACAGGCTTGATTCAGTTTTCTGGACATCTGGTTGCTGGGGTTTATTGGAAATAAATTGAGAAGTATCCAGCCAGAACTTCAGCAGCCACAAGGGAAAGCCTTAGGTAAATGGTAGGTTTCCCTCATATCAGTCAGTTCACATGAATGTCTGACAGATCCTGAGGCATCTGAGATGTCACTTTTGTGATTACAAATGTGCAATTGAATCACGGCCTTTGTGCTTACACAAGCACAGCACCCCCGTAATAGACAGGTTTCTGCAATATAGAAGCTTTTGAAAAATATGACAGATAATTTTAATTTGGAAAGGTGTATTACACAGCTATGGTTGTCATAGATTTACTTTTTTAAAGTTCTAAAATCTTGGAACACAGTTTTGTAAATCATCACTTCTGTGTAACACAAAGGAAGATATGATCACTGGAAATGTTTCATATAAGAAACAGCTTTAAATTAGGAGTCTTTGATGATGCATACTGTAACTAGCTTTCTGTTCTCCTGTTTATCTGATTCAGGACAGCCTACTTACATTATATGGCAGAACACATAAAAGTAGTTTTTGCATTTGTAGAATACAATTCAAAGCCTTTTGAAATCAGTTGGATACTTTTCTTGATTTTCCTGGAGAATTAGACATGTAACATGTCATTGAGCATCTCAGATGGGAGGTTTCAGTACACAGAAATAATCAGGGTTTTTTTAACTGGACAGCTTTGACTGTCTCCATATTTTGTGCGAACTTCTATGTTCATGACTGCACATTTTAATTGCTTTAAAAGTGCCTGAAGCCAGAGGCAGACAATTCGGACTTCATAAAAATAAATGAATGAATAGCAGTAGTAATGTTCATTTCTTCTGATGGATACACAGACTGGCTCACTCTTAATACAATCTGAATGTTTGAACAATATACATCTAAACCCTTAAGCAGTATGAAAATTAGCTTTCAAATTAAAAAACCTGGATTCAAAATGTTTTCATGAGTTTGACATGGCAGTTGAGGATGAGCAAGAGGAGCAAAATAAGACATGAGATATGAAAGACTATTAGCAGACCTGGAGTTACTGTCACCAGATCTTCACCTGCATTAGGCTGGCCATCATTATACTATTCATAACTGCTTTTCTTTGAGGTGTTTAGATAGTCTAGTAACAGGTTCTTTTACTATTTCCCTCATCTTCTTACAGATGGGTTGACAGAGTTTGAAACTAAACTGGTATTACACCGTTCCTGTAAGCTTAGCACTGGTCTTTTCTTCAACTACCTCAGTGGTTTTGCTTTCCATCTGGTTGCCATGAAAGTTTCTGAGTATTCAGAGCCAGAAGAAAAAAAGAAAAGGAAAAAACCCGTTTTGAGAACATACTGCCCAAATGATCACAGATCAAAATATTTTGTAGTAAAGGCATTTCTTATTTCTATTATTCCTTCTTCTTCCCTCACTCCAGCACTTTTCATGATCTTATTATTGAGAAGTTCATGACATTACATTTGTGACTACCATATAATTTTATTGAAACATTCATATTCTCTTTTGATCTTTTGAAGGGCAAAATATTAAAGTGATATCCCTCTTGTTTTTTGATTTGTTTCCAATGGGAAAATAAATGTGTCTCTTTCATGTGTGTCTGGCCAGCTTGCTAAAACTTTCATTTCTCTTCCAAAAATTCCACCTGGCAATTTCAAAGAGAAATCCTGAAGCCTAAATACAATTGCCATTGAGTCAGTAGTGCAAACATCATGATACTTCTTCCCTTTTCTCTTTGTTCATTCAATCTTTCTCTTTCCACAAAAATATTTTGCATTTTTTTCTCATCTCTCAAAATAAACTGTAAAATATAAAACCTAAACAAAAATGATGGACAGAGAAGTAAGAGGTTACTCTTTATTTGCCTGATCAGACTATTCAGATATGAGAGTAGCACTGAAAAAGAACAGGGCAAGGAAATGGAGAGTATTTGTACTTAAGTTAAACCACACACCTAAAGGTTGTCAGACTTGAAAATTCAAAAGCCAAGGTTCATAAAATGTATTCTTGCACTGTTAGAACTTGGCAGGGCTATAAGAAAATAATATAATCTTGCTTTCCTTTCATTCCAGCTAGCTGACATTTTTGCCTCGGTCTGGCATGCAGTAGTCATTAAGAGAACCTGGCATTTCACAAAATTTGGCAAATGAATGACGACTTCGGGGACTTTTTCTCCTTTTTCTTCTTTTTTTTTTTCCTAGGCATATAAAGCTGGTATCAAATGTGACTGAGAAATTACATTTGCATGCACACACCTACACAAGATTTTTTTGTCCTGTAATTACTATAGCTATTTTAAGTGCTCACAGTGCATGTGTATATATGGATTCATTCAGGCACAGTTTTGACATAGCACGTGTGTGTACTATAGTTAGAAGAAGATTATGAGCTTTTGCATATGGGCTTGAACAGGATGATGGGAGTTAGGACTCACCCTAACTTCTGTGTAGGAACTACCCATTTAGTAGGACAGAAAACCAGAGGCAAAGCTCTTTGTTTAGGTTACCCAGGACAGTAATGAGTATGTCCATGTGGGACACCTAAAGGTCTGACCACTGAAAGGAACCTGACTTCAAGTGTCTTAACATCAGCTCCCTGAAAGGACTGAGAAGTTACCATCTAGACAGAATTTGGGAGCTTATGCTTTAACAGCATAAATCCCAGATTTAGCAGGATTCTGGAATCCCTGTGCTATATGCATCATCTAACTCTAAAACTATCAAAGTTTAGTTTTTGCCAGAAATTTTCCTTTTGTCTAAAGCACTAAACTTTCTGTTTTTATGAACAAGGACCTCTTCTGGAACAGGACTAGGTTACTTCCCCAACTCAGACCTCAATATAGGCAAAATAGGTGTTTTACGATATAATGCAAGGCTAGAGCAAGGTTAACTAATTCACAGAACATCAATTTCTATAGGGTTATTGTATCTACCACTGCTGGGAAAAAGATAATACTTTCTCTTTCCTTCTCTTATTGCTTTGGTACATTAGTACAGTGGTTAGAGCTATCACACAAAAATTCACAGAGACAGAAATTGATTGAGGTTGGAAGAGATCTCCAGAGATTGTCTATTCAACCCACCTTACTCAAAGCAAGGTCAGCTACAGAATGTTTTTCAGGGCCATGCCAAGTTAAATTTTGAATATCTTCAAGAACATAACCTCTCAGATTGACTCGTACAAGTGCTGGAGCTTTGCAGTAACAAGCAAAAAGATTCAAACAGCTGAAAAATTTCTCTAAATGTGAACAATCCCAACTCTTTCAGCCTTGCCTCATATTTTGATTCAGGTCCTCAGTTATCTTCATGGCCCTTGGCTGGAGTCTCAAATATTCTAGATGTAGAGTCTGACATAAAAAAAATAAAAATAGAGATTTACAGGATCAAACTATTCCTCTTTTGCCACACATATATTTTATTTTAAATAATTTGAGCCTTGTGAAGCTAATCTGTTCTTTATTGCTGGGTGAATTGCAGTATATTTCAGGATTTGGCCCCTCTGATTGTTTTTAGCCAGAGAGCAAAAAAAAGTTTTGTGTGGTTGGATCTACTCCTTTTGTCGTGTCACAACACAACTCAAGAGTACATAGCAGTGTGATAAGAAGTCCATTCTTCCCAGGTTTGATAAGGAAGAGCTGCTTCTCAACAGAAGCCTAGATTTAATTGTGCTGACAGGAGTTTTTGTATCAAATGTTGTACACACGTGCTTTCAAATGATGAAAAATGCTGCAGTTTCTTCATGGACAAGATATTACCTTCCTTACATATTGCTTGGAAAATTGCCCCTAAGATTACTGTAACCTTAAACGATATTATGGAAGTTTCCATATGGAAGATCCAGCCACAGAGCTTTGAGTTTGTTTATCTCTGGAAGCATCCTAGATTGGCATCATTAATACAAGTATATAAAAACTTAATTAATTGTTAAAAATTGCACTGCCCAGTGAGTGTTTTAGGCAAAATCTGTACTTAAGAATGGATATTTACTTTTGAGTGCTGAAGGTGCAAAAGCATTCAGCATTTTACTTCTGTCTACTAATTAATTTTCACACTGACAAAATAAGTATCATCTGGGTGCCTGATTGCTCAGGTGGACAGACATATCTGTTTTAATATTTGGCTGACAATATCCCCCATCCCTGGCCATCCCTCTTCTCAAAAAATACAATGAAATCACTTACCAAGAAAAAATAAATTTCCAGAAGCTACTTTTAAACTAAATTAAATTTAGTGAAAAATTTGATATGAAGACCTCTGGAGAGTTCTGGAGAGTACAGTCATCACTAAACAAAATCATTTTTGGGTCACCTCACTTAAGATTGTTCCCCTGTTTACTTCAGCTGTAATCTGGAAGACACATTCTTCCACAACTTCTTTCTCCCTGCTCCAGCTAGGAGAGGAGAAACAGAAAAAAAGTTAAGCCTGTTGTTGAAATAAGTACAGTTTAACAATTGAAATATTATAAAATACACTACTTCTAATAATACTAGTGATAATAGTAGTGAAAAGGGAGATAGAGAACAGAAAGAGAGAAAGAACAAGAAAACTCAAGGAAAAAAAAAAGTGATGCACAATAACATTGCTCACCAGCACTGCACATAAACAATTTAAATATCAGTGTTATCAACATTATTCTCATACTGAATACAAAACACAGCACTATACCAGCTACCAGAATGAAAATTAGCTCGATCCTAGCTGAAACCAGGACAATGTGTCACATTCTTTTCTTAGATTCTCAGGTAAGACTAGTCAAAGTGGTACTAGATTGCATCAAAGTGTACATTTATATATTTGGCAACAGGAAAATGCAGTGAACTTAGCAACTCTTTTTATAGAGATCATAAAACAGCTCTCACAAGGTAACAGTCTGAGGTCACTACTACCCTGGACTGAAAGTGAAACAGTGACCCATGATATGTAATAAAATGCTCCATATTCCATTATTATTAGAGTAAGTTCCTTTTATCTTCATTCCAACACTTCTTACTTGGCTGTCACCAAACCTCCAAACGTCTAAAATTTAAGACATGGACCCTGAAAGTCTGGGTTACCGCTAGATTAACACCTACAGTATTAAGAGAAAAGATAAAAAATAGCCTTTATTCTGAAAGAAAAAGAAAATTAGAAAGAAATTGAACTGATGCATTGGATTTGTATTGTCTTTTAGTATTTTAACTCTAAGATCTGGCAGAGAGTGTTTTGGTTGACTCAAGTGGTTTTTTACCAGGTTACTTTCAGTGGGGAAGTTATGCATTATCTATTTCAAAATCTAGAGGAAGTATTCAAGGCAGTCAGAATAAAACGTATGAAGGACTTTATAAACATTAGTAAAAAGTTTTAGATTGTAGAAAGAAATCATGTTTATTGATCAAGTACCCTTCATACATATAAAACAAATCTACCTTTTATTTGTTTATCCAGAGACATTTTGCATATGACATAGAATTGCTCCCCCAGACCTGGATCCAGATTCCTAATCATGAGCTATGGCTTTGTCCTTGCACTGCAGCTTTGTTGTTTGGGAAAACAATTTTGGGAAAGAAGCCATACATGTTTTTTGTTCTTGAAAATTATGACCTTTGGGAGGGAAAAAATGGTGTGGGGGGCAAGGGGGTGTCAACATGACGCGAAATGAACCGACATAGAAGAATGACCCTAAAATTAAGATGCTAACTTTTTCATTATTTAAAATAATATTAGTTAAAAAAAAACTATTCACTGATTGAAATTATTCCATAGCAGGCCATGAGAAACTGCTCAATCTTCTCGCCACAATAGAAACATGGAAGAGTGAAATAATAGAGCTTATTATTTTTAATGTTCATATTCCTTTTAAAATGTCTTGTTCAGGAAAAGAGAGGCACTAAAAATATCCAACAGCATAGTTGAGGTTTACTTGGCCATAAAAGCTAAAATATACAGCATAGTTCAGTACTCCCAATATTTGTACTTAATTTATAATCAATCACTGAATCAGAAGATAAGCTGAGCTGGAAGGGACCCACAAGGATCATTGAGTTTGGCTCCTGTTCCTGCACAGCCCTATCTCAAGAGCCACACCATGTGCTGAAGAGCATTGCCCAAATACTTGAGCTCTGTCAGGCTGGTGCTGTGACCACTTCCCTGGGAAGCTGTTCCAGTGCCCAGTCACCTTCGGGGTGAAGAACATTTTCCTAATATCCAACCTAAATCTTCCCTGACACAACTTCAGCCCGTTCTCTCAGATCCTGTCACTGCTCACCACAGATATCAGTGGAAAGGAGATCAGGTTTGATAAGGACTTTCTTCTCATGAAGCCATACAGGCTGTCACCAATGACTGCCTCATCTTTCAGGTGTTTTTCAATACTTCCCAGAATAATCTTCTCCATAACCTTGGCAGGCACTGAAATGAGGCTGACAGGCCTGTAGTTTCTAGGGTTGTCTTTCTTGACTTTCTTGGAAATTGGGACAATATTTGCCAACTTCCAGTCAGCTGGGACCTCTTCGGATTCATAAGACTGCACAAAAATCAGCAAGAATGGTTTTGCAATGATAAATCAACACCTAGGGCACCCCGGATGTTGTCTAATAGTTAAATTAATTACAAAAATAATTTCTGAGACATGAATTCACTTCTGGGAGCAAAATAATGGATAACAGCTCTGAAACGTCTCTTCATCTCATGTTCCCTGCACTCCCACAGACTCACTCAATGTTAAACTATATTAAAGATCTCAGCAGTAAATATGAATCTCCAAATATTGATTTCAGGGATACATTTTCTGCAAATAATTCTGTCTGGCCTGATTTGTGACTATATCTCTTCTTCACACTTGTCTTTCAAATAGTTCTTAAAAACGCAGATTATGGGATATAAACAGGAAAAAAAAAACTACTCAAGTAATTCTATATATTTAAATACTAACCAATCATTAAATAGTGCTTTTTGGATTTTTTTTTCTTAATTTATAGAACAGACTTTAAACTGTGTGAAATATGTGGTCTGATGTTTCTAAGGAAACAGCATCTAAATAAACAAATTAAAGAATTTGGACACACCAATGTGCAAAAATGAGGAAACGATGACATCAAATTTTCTTTGTGTTTATTGACTGAAGAAGAGTGAAGTGTGGCAGCAATCAGTGAGGGGTTTATTGGATTTTCTTCAATGGCAAGTTGTTTGGAGGGTTTTTTTTTGGTTTTTTTTTTTTACTTAGACACAATAATTATAAAAATAAGAGTAATAGCAATAAAAATGGCACCTGGATTTCCTATTTTTACACCTGAGTGACATGTAGACACATTGGACCTAGTCAGCTTGCAACCTGTCTGAAATGGAAACTAAGTTATGTGAATATGAGATGAGAAAAATTGTAAGAAAGTTTTATTCTGTCACTAGTTGGTTCTGAATTACCTTGTTACTTAACAGTTACTTATATTGCTTGGGGTAAAGTACTGATCATCCTGAATAAGGGTGGGAGAACCTAGGGTCATTACTGGGGGAACACTTAGACCTTCTCAACATCTCTGCTATTTGAAAAGGAAGTAAACTGAAAACATTGAGAATCTTGAATGGGGGTTGCATCACTAGGTCACTGTACATATCTCATTCATGTTCTTTTTGATGCATCTGGAAGACTAGGAGGAGTTTCTGCCTTCTTCAAGGAAAGAACCTAATGGAGCAAAGTTGTAAGGCATCTTGCGTTGTCATCTAAAACTCAGCCTTAAAAACTAACAGTGAAATCCAAATTTCTTCCCTTTCTCTTAAAGGTGGGTCATGATACTTAAGTGTTACTTGTCTTGATTTTTGATGCAATTATTTTTAAAATAGGTCATTCCATTAAATAGAGTCAATTAAATTTCATAAATCAAAAGCACTTCCTCTCTAGACTTCTCATCTGTAGTTCAGGAGAGCATGTTGCAACTCCTATCTCAGTTGGGCTGATGGGTCCTACATACTTAAGCTTCTGAGTGCAATTGTCTGCACTGTTTTGTATCATTCACACTTTGGGGTGGCGAGATCATAGTCTAATGAGCATTACCCTAAGCTAAATCCGTATTTAAAATGCAAAAGAAAACCGTGTTAGCTTTTGGTATGCCAGTTTTGTCTGGGACATCATTCATAGCCACCAACATAGAATTATACCGTATAACCTGTTACACTTTGTTCAGCATTCTCAAACCTAGGCAGAAAAACTTAATTATTTCTTCTTTAGATAGGACTGTATTGGCTTTCAATCTCATATATATTTCATGATGATGTAGTCTTAAAAGCAACAGGGAAACTTTGAACTGTTCAATCTTCAGATAAGTTTTTGAGCTCAGTTTCATTCATGGTGTGAAATCATTTCCTCAAACCAAACAAAGCCTTTGTAATAGAAATAAAATACCACCACCTTTAGATTAAAAAGTTTAAAAGCTTGGCCTCCATTGCTATAAATCTCAGACATATGCAATTTGGATAAGTATGATGAATATGCCTGATGGAACCTGGTAGTTTATTTGAAATATGCAGAACTCTCTGCTTGTCCTAAAAGTTGCAATATTCAGACATAAAAAAATTGTTTTTGTTTTGCAGGGCCATGTTCTAAATTGAACCTTTACTTGAATATTTTTGAGGGAGTCTTTGATTTCTTCAGGACTAAACTGATTGTAGACAAAGCTCTGTCTACAAACAAAACTACTACTACTGTGTAGTAAAAAAGGACATGTTAATTATCTTAAGAAATTTTCTAATATTAAGAAATCATCTCATCAATCCAATTCTTAGAAACCTATTACTTCCTCTCTGGCAAGCTGGACAAAGATGGCTCAAAAGAATAAGGAATAAGACATTCAGGGGTTAATACAGACACACAAAAGCATTCTCAGAATATGTGGTTCTGTAAAAGATAAAAGTTATAATACACTAAAATAAATGAGGGTTTTTTGTCTTGAAATGGAGGAAACAAATCGCAAATTTGCAGCTGATGATAACTGGATAAAAGAAAGTGCATTGGCCCAGTTTTGGAGGGAATGATAAACAACTGTATATTTATATCAACTGTCTCAAAAACAACTACAATGCATACTTTGATATGGGGACATTATGATGATGAATTTTCTTTCTACTAACAAATTATAATAAAGTCACCACCACCATCAATAAAATAACTATCATTGTCCTCCAGTTTCTTTAGACAAGTGCTTTCTTCAGCTTCCTGCTTCTATGAGAAGGAACATATGATTTTTTTTGCTAGAGACGTGTCAGAATACAGAAGTCAATTCTGTGCACTTGTAGCCTCTTACTTTCCTCAGAATTTAGACAGTATTTTACATGTCAAGCAAGTAAAATCATTCCCAAGTTTAAAAAAATTCTTCCCTTCGTACTATTGCCCATGCAACATTGAAAAGTCGGCTGATTTTTTATTTTTCCACAAACAAGAAGTCATTACAGTTTTAATCTGCTTTTTCATAATTTTCTACATAACATTGCCTTTAAAATTGAGTTTTGAAACAGTGAATGGTTTGAAGTAAACTTGTTTCATAAAATTATATACCATAATGGCTGGAAAAGAAAATGATTGTTGACTGTAAAAAGTAGGAAGTTGGAAGAATGATTTTTTGATGTTTCCAGAAGAACGTCTTTCATGTTTCATAGTTTGGGAATTGAGGACACTGCTAAGAAAAGATTGCAAATATGGACTTCAAAGGAATGATTTAAAAAAAAATGAAAGAAAAGAATTGCCTGTTGAAAAGATACATAGCCATTGTTCTCATCCTGGATATTCTTGAAAGTCATGGGTTTATAATAATCTAGTTAGGTTTGCCATGCTGTGTACAATATCACTTTGTCATGGATATTTCTCTGACTCACTGCATTGAAGGCCACTGTGAGAGTTCAGTGCCTCAAGGAACTTCCCCTTTTGTTGAGATGACAATCTTTTGCTTTGTCCACTTTGAACCTGAACCACTTTCTTTCCTTTTCCCTGCTTGTATTTTTAGCAGGAGAGCCCTTCTTCAACTGTGAAATTCTATTTAATTCTACACATAGATAGAAGACTGGAGTTTCAATATGCAGAGGAGGCAATAGGAAGACTCACTAAACAGTAGGGTTTTAGATACATTAGGAACTGTAGAACTTTATGGACAGAGGAACTGGAGTAGAAAGAAACCAGCTGCAGCATACTCATAATGGTAACATTACCCCCAAACCAAAATGCTCAAAAGGATTATTTAAATCAGAAGTTAACAGAAAGACAGTTTTTGCAGAAGAACAAGTACTTTAGGCTGACACAGTCTGCAGAAGTATTATCAAAACTTATGCTAAGCATGTCTCTCAAAAGAAAGGAAGGAAATTCACAAGGGAAACATAGTGTTTATGCATAGAATATGCAACATTTATCAGTGAAATAGGGGAAAACTTAGTAGAGTTTCCTTAATTATGCTGGGAAACTTCAAATTAACATAAGGAATGATTAGAATTCTTGGACTATAAACAATTACCCTGACATACCAGGTAACTCAGAGACTTGGTAGAAAGAGGATAAGCTATGGAATGTTGTGTTGCCAGGCTTCCAGTTTCATAGGGATTCTAGACTATGACATAACGGAGGGAGAATGAATGTATGAAACTTAGCGAACATTAAATTATTATGAACACAATTTAAAAACATTATTCATTTTGGATGGAAATTTCATGTTATAAATAAAAATGTAGATCTAGCATGGAACTGTGCCTGCTCTTATCAGAAAAATACAAAATGCTGAGTGAGATGGAAAAATTTCGAAGTTGGAGACAAGTACTAAGCGTGAGAGATTCTGATTATCTATCTAGAAATCTGAAAGGATTGAATGGAATGAGGTGTAAACTTCTTTTTTTGCTATGATGAATGTTTTATTTCTAGAATAAAAAAGTCTTAGATCTCACAGGAAAAGATTCTGTTAAAAAAGTGCTCTTGAGCCCTGCAGGAAGAACCATTTCAAGAGATATTACTGGGATATTTATTATGTGATGGTGACCATGCCTGAATAAGGTTTATAAGCAGGAAAGAGATAAAAAAAAAGTCAGAATACTAGCTTTCATTTTTCAGAAAGGAAGGAAGATTTACAAAACAAATGGGAGAGCAAATCCTGCAAAAAAACCCCCAAACCAACCAACCAAAATGTAATAAGAAAACTCCAAACAAGCCCCTAAAACACTTTTTTAATCTTGAATTCTGCCTAAAAATTATTACAGTGGAAGTCGAAGTAAAAAGAATGTGAAATTAAAATAAATCAAAATAGACCTCAAAGATCTTATAGTAGGTCAGTAGCACAGACTACAAGCTAACAATGATAACATAGATTAAAACTCAGTGTTGAAGAAATAAAAAACATACTAAATATGGATAATGAACCATAAAATATGCAGAACATGCATAAACAGGAAATTAAAATATCTCAAAAATAATTTGAATAGCACGTGCAAAAATGTGCTTAGCCTGATACTAAATCTGTCACTAAGCACACTAAAACACTTCTGAGAGGGAATTAGTTAGACCATACTGTGACAAAATTCTGAAAGAAAACTCAGGTGTGACAAGGCTATAGTAGATAACCACATTGAATTCTTTGAATTGGTCTATGCTGTGGAAGGCATTGAATAGATCCTCATATCTAAAGCCCTTTTGCAGCATATAGGTCAAAGGAATTCAATCACTTCTAAAAATATACAAGATATATTAGGCAAAATAGACAAATTAGATGCTCATAAGTCCGCAGTACCAGGTGATATTTCACCCATGGTGTGTAACCTATCATGGTGAGGCCATCACATGTACAGAACAGGAAGACTTCCAAGATCACCTATCTGTGATAAGCCATCCAGCTAGGATTGTGGGAATTACAGGAACAATGAGTCTGAGTCTATAATAGAAAAATAAGATCTTTAACATAGCAGTAAACAGAGCCTTTTGGGAAAGAGTCAGCATATCTTCTGTAAAGGGCAATCCTTCCTCACTGACCTGCTGCAGTTCTGGAAGAATGATTGTAAGCAGGAGTATTAACAAGAGACAGTTGAACCAATGTATTTAGCGTTTTCAAAGGTTCACCAAAGGCTGCTAAAAAAAATAAGTTGCTCAGAACTTCCTTTAAGCACTGAAAGTTGGCTAAATGATAGAAGAGGTAGGGTAGGATGGCATAGCATAACATAGACTAGCATAGGTTTGGATTTACCAGTTGCTTTCCAGTATGAAGAAGAATATGTAATGCAGTCCCATAGGGTAGATGCTGGGACAAGCTCTTTTCATGATTTTAGAGACCTGGAGAAGAAAGAAACAATGAACCTGCAAATCTATGACTGCTACTAATCTCGTTTGTGGTGAAGAACACTGAATTGAGATATTATTAATCCTGAAAACTAATAAGAAGCTGTTGCTAACCAAACTGCAATATTAGAAAAAAAAGTTCTTCAAACTAGAAGCAGGTCCTTTTCAAGCAGATAAAACACAGTCCTTCTTTAAAAAGCAAGTAGCAAATTTACAGAGCTTACTGCAGTATGATGTTGTAGGTGGAGACATGCAGTAAGCTGAAAAAGAATTAGATGTTTATTTACTAAAATGTCTAAAGAGCAGTGTACCATTAATCAACAACCCATGGCCATTGACAGAGTTTGGACTGCAAAAAGTAACTAAATTGGTGCTTCCACTCTAAATATCTCCTGTTGCCTGTGTCAGTGATTGAGCTCTGGGGTGGATGGATTGTTGGTTTGACATCATATATTCTAATATTTTTAATGCATATAGCCCTCTTCTGATCACCTACTGTGAATTCCTGCAATACCTGCCTAAGTTTCTGCCATATGGTCTCTGCAGAGGACCCACAAGGACAATCATAGCTCTGATATCTTCTCACTTTTTGGCATTTCTCAGAAAATACTATGTGGCTATGCTTTGCCTTGTGCCTGAAAGTTAGACTGACATTCCCAGAAAACATGGGTTTAAAGTGTATTTATCGAAGAAATTATACCCCGTTGTCCAGGCTTCCAGAATTTTGACAACACTCTGAAAGGTAGCTTTAATTAGGATAACAGTAGTTCAGGAATGACAGAAAGTTTAAAAATTCTTCAGTTTCATCTGAAATAAATTTACGGATGAAAGTAGATTTGATGAGGCTTAGATATGCAGCTGCTGCAATCATTAAACATTGAACTCTCCCATGATTTTGTTGAAAGTCTTCATTTGGCCTGCCAAATCCTTGACATAAACAAGAAATTATCTTGTGTGCATGGACACAGTAGGTATGTTGGGTTCTCTGTTGTCCTGCTATGTGAACCATCCTAATATTTAAAACAAGTTATAGCTTCTGTTTCACCTTGATTTTACCTTAATGTTTTGGGGGTTTTTGATTGTTTTGTTTTGACAGATATACAGGTGGAAAATGGACCACAAGATGACCTAGTCCCTTCTTGTTTTTCACAGTATCAATATTGATATGCTGAGATACTCAGACACTAATGTTGTACAAGGCTGCATATTGAACTTTAATAAAAAACTGTGATTAATCTGATCACATCAAAACCAATATCTAGGAAGAAGAAACATAAAATCCAAGCCCAAGGCCTAATGTACCCAAAAACATGTAAGTTAAGGCAAGGAAATATTGTCCACTTGTTTTTTTTTATTTTATCATTTTATATTTTGAAAAAGAACCTTCAGTAGCCATTGAAACAGATATAGTTGAATGTGTCAGTAGATTACAAAATTTCAGGTTTGTAGTTGTAGTGGAATCAGAGTAAGAACATGTACTATTCAGTTTGCATACACGATACAACTTAAACTTACAGATGCTAGACATTTTTAGGAATAAAGGCAGTTGTCAAAATATCAAAGATGTCAGAGCAGATAAAATCCCTGCAGCCATGCTGAGCTCTGAAAAGTATGCCATTTCCTCCTTCACTATCATACAAGGTAAAACCTGAAAGACAACTATGATTTCCACATGAATGATGTTGTCTTTGTTCTTTTCAATAATAAAATAATCCTATTTTCTTTTCTTTTAGACATACCTTTAAAATAGCACAATAAAGCACATTCTCTAGACTTTTTTTTAATTTAAAGCTTTATTATAGCAACTGAAGTGTTTGAAATGTGGCCACCTTCAACATTCTACTGGAAACTTTATATAGGGGCTTTACAGACCTCTTACATTAGCAGAAATCAACTTTCCATTTCTTTAGCTAATCTACACACACTTCTTGATTTGCTTTTGTCCAAAGGAGAGTAATGCAACAATGACGAAAGTTATTTCCCAACCCACATGAAGAAGTTAAAAAGCTTAAAAGAAAACTCAGGTAAAGCTGAAGAGGAAAGCTTTTAAACAGTGCAGTTGGCAAAATACGCTTAAGCCGTTGCTCAAAAACAATCCAGGTAATTTACAATGCCGATTGAAGCCCAGCCTTACACTAAAACTTCACCACAACCCTTCCCAAGTATTGACNACAGGAGTTTTAAGTTCCTGTGCCAAAACAAAACAAAACAAAACAAAAAAAAGAGAGAGACAAAAAAAGACATCAGTTTCCTAATTTTCATCCAGATGGTTTGAAGACAGCAAGGACGTATGTAAAAAATCTACTGTATTTTTAGAGAAAATAGGATCAAGAAGAGACCTTTTATATCTTAACCTGTTAAACTTTCTGTAATGGTGGACTATAGCTTGGGCTACTACACTTCTTTGTGTGTTCTAAATAAAAGAGGCTCCAAGCACTTCTCAGGAGGATTCATTGTTTACAAAGAAAGAATTCTGTCCCAAATAGGTG
>VZDJ01007753.1:33401467-33446689 GCA_008694505.1 Cyanoderma ruficeps
GGGGGGGGGGGGGGGGGGGGTGGTGTGGTGGTGTTGTTTTTCAAAGCTACTTGTCATTGCAAATACCAATTTTCAAAACAAAGACAAAATGACACATACACACATAGTAAATACAAGAAAAATAATTTGTAAAAGAATATTGCAACTTCTGGAAACATGAATATTTTTATGTAATGCCAACATATAAATTACAGAGACTAAAATCCAAAACCCACTTCATCCAGTGACATATAATTAAACCTTAGGGAAATAGAATTATATTATCTGAGCAATCCTCTGTCTAAGAGAAAAAAGTGTTCATTTCCATGGATGCTAACAGAGCTTGGAGGAAGAATTCCTTCCTGCACCTCTCACTGGTTGCTTCACCCTCAAATCAAGTCATGTCGCAATTTGTACTTTTTTTGGGTATATATGACTGTGAATATAAGAATAATTAAAAAAAATTATATATAATTTGCTGGTTATTACTAAAAGGAATTTACTAACTTCTGTTTGGGAATGTAATCTCAGATCTATAGGGTTAGAACGACTGTAATAATTGAATAGCTCTGACTATTACTTACCATTGAATTGTTATCTCAATGTATGGACAACATTATGGGATTAAACAAGAAGGGCAAGTCCCCACTTAAAGTTACCAGGCTAATTGTACAGTCCAGCAGAGAGGACACTGCTGTAGTGAGGCATTTTGATTCATCTGACGACATCATCTGTTTTCTATCATGAGGTGAAAAGTGGGAAGATAGATGTGAATACCACAGCAAAAAGGAGGAAAACACCGACCATTTTGAGTTTTTCTTGTGTGCATACTGGAAAGAGAGAGAGTTCATGCACTCACAGTCATACAGAACACTAAATAAAATTACTCTTGCACAAAAGACCTCCTTGAGATAGCATCACTGTTCTTGGGGCTCTTGACAGTTTTAAAGGCCATTACTAACACCTCCTCTGCAATCTACTCCTCTGCATCACATAAGTGTCAGGGAATCAGATCAAGCAAAACTCTCATTAAAGTAAATGAAAGTCGTCCCTGCATAAGGGACAAATATGAACTCAAGGAGGATCTTTTGGTTTGGCCTCAGGAGCTCAGGAGAAGCCTCAGAGAGAAAGGATATGCCCATTAATAGTGCTCTAGGCCAGATAATTTTCTGGTCCATTAGGTTAAGTTTTTGAGAAGAGAGAATCTAATAGTACTTTGTTCTCTGAAGTATTCATATAGACAGATAATAAACTTATGATAATTATACCTTAGAGACTTATAAAGATACACTTAAGCATGCATCTGTCTGTAGTTATGATGAAGTGCTATTTCAATACTGATTTCCACTTATAAATTTGGACAATTACAAATTATCTCCTTATTTAATGGAGAAAATATATTTTACTGTTTTCAGGGATGTGCAATGCCAAGAAAATTGCTTGAGCCTGATTTAGGCTGAATTTGGAGGGAATGAGAAACATACAAATTAAATAGCATATTAATATATTGTTTCCTCAGTTTCATGTCACAAAACAACCTAGAACCAAACACATCAACTCAGACAAAGATAAGGCTTCCTGACAGAGGCTAAAGTTTCCCTGAACCATAGGAATTCTCCTGTACTGTCAGTCAATTAATGATTTTCCAGTTAATAATATTGCTGTTTCAATGATTAGGAATTTGTTAATCACACCAACTCTGGCATACTTTGGTTATCCTTCTTTCATCTTATGAATAACATAGATATTTCTCCTTCTCCACCACAAAATTACTAAGGAAATACAAATAAATAGGCTGCTGCATTTGTTCCTAAATTGTGTGGACAGGTTTTACACTCTGTTTTCAGAAATATAAGTAGCAACTCTGAGATACATATGTATTTTGTAAACATCACTATATATGCTCTTTAATATGTTTATGGAATATTTCTTCATACTAAAGTAAGGCAGGCTATACGAAAAAGAAATGTTCCCCTTTCCCCCCCCCTTTATTTTTTTTTTTGTCCTGTGAATTGCTACTGAGACTGCTGATACTGTTCCTTCCTGCATATGTCATAAAATTCTATTGTGCTTCAATGATGCATTTCTGAACCAGGAATATTTTCAAAGATGGAGGAGGGTCCAGGGAACAGCTTTTTTTGCATAAAATAGCCAAAACACTGATTTTTTTGCGTTGTATTTTAACATGCTTCTGAGACTACTCATGAAAAAATACATAAGACATATTTTAAAGTAAACTCACCAAAGCATTTCAGAAACAGCACTGGCCAGTGACACTTTGAACATTTTGGTTAATTGTTCAGGACCAGAAGATGCTAACAGTGTGTTAACAGGTCATGAGATTGGTCTAGAGAAAGGGTTAATTCATACTTAGATATACATCTCTTGTCCATGTCCAGGGGTTTAAATATAATTCCACCCACATATTAGGAAACGTTTCCCAAATTCTAAGTATTATACTGTTGTACATTGAGCTAAACTGTGTCATATCTCATCGTCCATTGCATGGAATTATCTCTTATTAAAGTTATTGTTAATACGAAAGTTAAAACATTAACAAATTTAATCCATGTTGCTCACATGCCTCTACAATTTCCGAAAGACAAAAAATCCCTAACATTAAAAAAAGATTTTTTTTTTATTATTTTTTATTTTGGTTGAAAACTGACCCAACCAACATCTGGAGTGATTTACTTTTTAGTTCTGTAGGGTTTGGTTTGGGTTTTTTCGGTTGTTGTTTATTTGCATGTTTGTTTAGGAGAAAGAAATAAGAAGAAATGTTAACAGACACTAAGGACTTTTCAAAACTTGAGAAAAAAGAAAAGTGAACCTTAAATCCCATGCCAAATTTCAGCCCAGAGCAAATTACTATGCTGCACTCTTAGATGGCATGAATACACATAGACAGGTCTTTTACCATATCCATGCTGTAGTTAGCCAAGTAAATAATCAATTGAATTAATGGAGGGTGACATTTTCCAAGCCTTTCTGCTGAGAAAATTTCATAGCAGCATATATGTACATCTCAACAAATTTCCACAACCCCACATAAAGAAAGAACAGATGGAGACCTTTAGACAGTTTTGGAAATTCAGCATCAGATGAATCTCTACTGCCACAGTGAAAATTTCCAGTGGACCTACTACTGGCAAAGAGATATTTCATGGATATTCACTTTCTTCACAAATGGAAGGGGATGCTCATAACTTTGTTTTCAGAACTGCAGATCTCTGAGAACATATGTTTTCTTCTTTGTTCTTTTTTTTTTCAGTTCTGTCTTGGTTTAAAATATGAACACAATAAACTCTCATCAGCAACATAATATTTATTTGAATTGTAAATCAAATGTTACCCAGTGAGCACCTGTAAATTACTTGGCAGTAGTTTTAAATTTTCCTAAAATGTTAATCTGAAAAAAACCTGCATCTTGACAAAAAGCTATTTTTTTATCTCATTCACAATTTAGCATTTAAAACTTTGAATTGTTTTTTACAGTAAAGCAAATGTTTGTCTTATGTCCTTTTCATGCACTATTATGTTTTGGTTTTTTTCCACTGAGAAGTTTCATTATGTATATTAGCTTTTGGTCTGCATTGGGATATTAAGGAAATAAGTAACTCCATGTTTTGACTTTTTCAGGCACATTGCATATGCAAGGTATGACAACACCTTGAACCTATTATCCTATGATTTTGAGGAATAAGTGTTAAGTACATACAATGATTTTTCCCTCTCCATTATTCAGTATACATTTCAGGAAACAAGATGAAGAACAGGAAAGACTTAAGTCTACAGGAAAATGTAGAATGAAAGAATGACAGCAATAAGCACATTAAATACAATAACGTAAGAGAGATATTCTCTTTAACCCAGAGCTATACCAAAATGTTTTAACTAAATTCTAAGACATAGGAGTCAAAATACTGCTGTGTACTTTTCATATTGAGACTAAAAATACTGCAATCAGGGTTTGATCCTTTTCACAATTTTTATATTATCACTGAGAAATGAAATGATGAAGCTGACTGCCTCATTCTCTGAAGTCACCATTGGTTTATATGTGCAACTTTGAGAATTATTGTTCTCTTAGGGATGATGACAAAACACCGATCCACTAGGTAATACTTATGCAGCCTCGCAAATGCTGTTTGCTGTGTCATTAAGCCACTTGAGTTTAAAATATTCAGTACATTCAGCAACAGGGGAGTGGTAGAGCGGCCTGAAAGGAACTTTGATCATGGGCCTTTTCCCCCCACCTTTCAGAATAAGACATTTTTCATGAATAAATGACCATGACCATATAGTCATGGTAAAATTACCCATATTCTTATGCAATACTAAAGGCTGCTTTCCATGGCAAAATAAAGGCATTTTCTTTGTAGGTAATCATTTAGCTGTTAATATAACTTGAATTGACAACCTTAATTTCCAGAGAATCTTTAACTGCCTGGGAATCTCTATTTTCTTATCTTTTTTCAGATTCAGTCAGCAACTGGGAAGTTCTATTACAGTCCCCTAATTATATCTTCTTCCATCTTTATCCTATTTATTTGCCCAGGATCATGTAGGTGATTCATTTGAAAAAAACTTTCTGAATTTAAAGGTGAACATTAGCGCTTCTATAGGCATTAGACTCATGGCTAAGTAGTTACTATTTCCAGTTGTTATTCCCTTCTATCCACACCCAGGTACTGCTCAGCTGTGTTTGAAGTCAAGGAATCTATCTATACACACAAAAGACAAAAAGAAAAAAATCCATGTTGAGAAATGTTCCCTACAGCTGAACTGTAGACTCATAAATTCCTCACTCTAATGTTTACATACTTCTGAATGGCTCCAATTGCTACCAGCCAGGGGCCTGGGTGTTCTGCTTGCCACAAAGAAATCTGAAACCTGGAAAAATTTCATAAACAATTGTCCTTAACCAAGAACATATGCTCACCCGGCCACTATGTAAGGCATTAAATATCCAGGGAATACAAGAAGAGGGGAAGGGGAAGAAGAAGAAAGAGAAGAACACTGAATGCTTTGTTAAGTGAAGTAGGATTGTCAATTAAAGATCATTGTTGTTCTACTTTAGGAGAGTTTGCACCCTCAGTGTTTTGCCTAATATACATTTTCATGTTTTTGTCTGTCTGCAGCTATCTGCTATGAAACATTTATGCTAAATAAACAGGCACTATTAAATGTCCAAATTTGCCTTTGCTGCTGTTTACCTAGTTTATTCATCTTTTGCATGTTGAACTTTCAAGCTTACAAGTCAATTTGTCACAGCAGTAGGACATAGAATCTCTCCTCCCTTACTACATATAAATTAGAGTCCAGAAACAGTGTTTAAACTGATTTTCCAGCCTTTTTAAACAGTGAAAGTTTTTTTTCCCCACAGTTTAAACTATTGCCAGCTATTAGGATTCCACAATTTCCTTTCAGAAACTATTTCACAATCTAATAGAATCCACCATGGGGAAATTCTTCTTATATAATTGAGCCCACATTTGCTTAATATGTATTCTTTAACTTGAAAAATTAATAGATTTGATTGTTAGTTATGGAAGGTTAATCCTGTGGTTGTGCCATTCTTTCAGATTGCAAGTTCAGCTCAAAAAGTGGAAAACTGATCATGAAGCATAACGTTTTTATTTTTGGCAAATATGATGCAATGTTTTGAACTTTGATGGCTTCCTTTGTTATTATCTAAAAACTCTGTATGTTTCTCCCCTTGGGAAGAAGATCCCATAGAATTTGTGCAGCTTTGGCAGCATGACTCAGAAATATTGAGGTAATTTGACTCATTTTACCCTGCCATCACTGCTGAACAAGTAACATCATGTGCATTGAATTTTCTGTTCCTTAATTTATTAACAGAATGTAACTGAAGTTGAGTGCATTTAAATGGGAAATATAAATCCAGAAGTCTAAATAATGCTTTTTTAAGAGCATAGATAGTTCAGCAGTAAGATATCAGACTATCTAATATGGCATTATAAAGAGAGACTCAAGATCAATACCCTATTTTACCCAGTTTTTGTTTCAGATGTGCTTTAAAATTGATGATGCAAAAATGCCTAAACCACTTCTATTCAGGATCTGAAGTATAACTGTAAAAATCATTCTTACCTAAGAGATACACACCTACACAGACATTTGCAAAAGTGAATTCTAAGAGCAGACATATACGAGAAGGGAATAGAGATGACCTTGCCCCTAAAGGAGGAGGAGGAGGAGGAGGAATCTTGAGGAAGAGGTGATGAGAGGATCATGAAGAAGAGGGATCCTGTGGAGAGAGAATCACTGCTGTGAGGTCAGTCTGGGTCTGCAGTTAGAGCCTGTTGTTGGAACCTGGAGCCACAGTCTAGCTGGGGAAAAGCCTGCAGTCAGAGTTGGAAAACTGATACATGCAGTCATAGTTTAGCAGGAAGTAGGCCTTTTAATATCTCTACAACACAGCATTCTAAAACATAGATGAAGAACAATTCTATTTATTCTAATTGTAGGGAAAATATTCACTGAACAGAGACTTTATAAGATCCTACAGTTCATCTAAAGTTTCTATGTGCTACTGTGGTATTGAATAATTTACCTCAATTTTTTATGTGTTTAAGTTTCAACATGATTTTATATATATATACACGTAGGGTTTGTAAAATATGATCACTCAAGTATATGCGGCAAGGAAATAAAAGCTAGGCCTATAGTGCAATTGCAATGACTTTATCATGTTTTAATATATCTAGCATCAACTTTTATGCTGTTGAACACACTTAAGAAAGAGGAAACTTCAAAATGCTCAGAGAAAGTGTAATTATGCTCTTTGATCAAGCCTTGAAGGAGCAAGTATAAACTGATTTATGCCACTTTAAAGGCTGATGGAACAGTCAACAGCTAATATTAAGCAGTATTTCTTGATAGCATAAAAAAGAATAGAGAAAGGTTCAGATTTTGTCTGAAAAAGGTACTAGAGACTACAGATTATTTTGTGTGTCTGTTGTTTGCTTGGGGTTTTTTTATTGTCTCATTTTGTAAAGTGACAAGAAAGAAATACAGTGGTTCTAGGAACAGTCTATGATGGGGGAAGATAAAGGGGCATATTCCTACTCTTCCTGCTATTGTCAGCAATTTTCTTTGTTTATGCAAAGCAGCTTGGTATAATTTGCTTGAAATCCTGTTAACACTTAAAGTAACTCAAATATTCCCACTTCAGGCTGCCAAGTATCAAATATGATCTCTGATGTCTCGCAGTTGTCACATATGAACTTGCCAGGCTTTTATCTTTCTTGCTACAGGGCCAGGAGTTGGTGTCCCAAGGGAAGGAACACTCATTTCTCTGCCCTAAATGCACAGCTCTGCTGAGCTTTGCAGTTTTGCAGTCTAGGTAACCCTGAGAGTTTGTGCTAAAGATAGGTTGAATGTCTGCTCTTAACTATCATGCATTTAGTCATATAGACTGTGTGACTTCCTAAAAAGAATGTCCTAACTAATTAAACTTTGAAATTTCCGTTTTGTTTACATTGATCTGATTTTTCCTTCTCTAATTTGCTTTCCTATTTTTCTTATGAGTTTCAAATTAGGCTTTTATTTGTCTAAATAAGTAGTAGTGTGGTCTTTAGATCTAATCAATCTAGCCCCATAGTAACTAGTAGAACAACAAAATTGGAATAAAGTGACCCGTAGTTTATCGTTATATGCATATTTTCATGATAAGAGACTATTAGAAATTACAATGCCAGACGAGACTATTTTTTATCATTTTGTGGGTGAGTGTCAAGTCTAAGTTTCAGTGCATGCTTTAGTGAATAACTGTAATTGAAAATGTTGTATATTGTACTGTGTAATATAAATTATCTATCTGCAGAACTCTTACTATGGCTTTACATACTTTTGATTTGCCAAAGACCTGATTCCAAAAATCACCTTCTTGGTGGAAACATATGCAACACGTTCTTGTACTTCATGCAATCAAAAGCCTTGCCATCAGTTATAAAAATGTGCATTCTTGAATTGGTTAGTTTGAAACAAAGTCCCAGTGCAGACTAAAGAGTTTATAGTTTTCACTACAAACATGCAATCAGGTCAAGAAGAATTGAAAACTTCCCTGTAGTCTTTAACTGAGCATATGAATCTTGTAAGAATTACATTTTTCTTGGTCTTTCGTAAAATTTGACATTGTGTATAACTCATGTTGAGAGTACATTTTTTCTTCTCTCACAGACAACACAGCTGGATAGATTTAGGTAAGATAAACTTCCCAAATTAAGTGGAAACGCATGTATGTCCTTTTTCACAGTTTGGGTCATTGTGCAAATTATAAACTGTAGTAATTTGGTGACACTGTTCATATTCTTTTGCTAGTTGTTACTAACGTAAAGCAAAGCTGGAGGACGATTTGTTGTGATTTTTGCTTTCTGATCAAAAGAGTGCAATGAGTGGGAAAATCGGATGTTTGGGGATTAAGGAGTGTCAACAAAGACCCTAGAGGGTAAAGATCTGGAATAGCAGATCTTGCCACATCATCTGATGACTGAATCACAATGTCAGGTTTGTGTGTAATCCCAAGGAGAAAGAAATATGCCCAGACCTCATGGCAGTTTTACAGCCATACTTCAGGAGTTCTCTTAAGGTGTTTCAGTGTTTGAGCAAGATAAGATTCTTATTTTGGCTGTTTTCTTCTGCTTTATTGAAAATGGGCCATAATTTTTTAATTTTTTTTTTAATCAAGAGGCTTTTTTATGACAGAACATGGTGTCATTAACTCATGTTTTATCACTGGTTTGAAATAGATAGGCTTTAATTTTTATGGTGATTTATGCATTTGACAAAGATCATATGCCAATTATTCCAAGTAATTTTTCAGATTGACTGGAATTGTCTCCATCTTAATAATTTTCTTTTAAATTTAGGTAAATTTTGTATTGTAATAGCAACATGCAAGACTTTGAGCTTATTAGGGGTTTGTTTTACTTTTAAATATACTTGAAAACTATTTTTCAAAGGTAAGATTTTTCAGTCTAAGGAATGAAATTTGACATCTCTGATCTGAAGTAACACATTGTTCATGAAGATAATTCGATAGCTTTTATATTTTCAAAAAAATTCCAGGAGTTTAGTTTCTTTCTATTGTATTATTATGCTGTGGGGTTTTCTTTCTTTATTTTTCATTAATGTTTTGTAATATTTTTTCTTATTTCTCCACAGGAGAAATATTTATTTTCTCTGTGGAAAAGTCAGTTTGGCATACACTAGTGTAGTCTGAGGGTTTTTTTAATCTAGGCAATTAATAGAATTTGATGGCTTTTTATTTAAAGGGAAAATATAAAAAAAAAAAGAAGCCAACAATCAAAAAAAACCCACCATGATACAAGATAGAAAATCTATTAACAAACATTTGATATTTCAAACTTTATAAAGGCTCATGAGCACACAGGGTGTATGGTTTACTAAATATTTTAGAGTATCAGAATATAAGTTTTGGAACACTAAAGAATTTTCTATTAAAAAGACGAAACTGCAAAAAAAAAGAAAAAATTCAATACCATGTTCCAAAGGTGTTTCAAGTGACTAAGAGAGTGAGAACATGACAGTCTTTAGATCAGAGTTTCACAGATACTTTTTTTGCCTTTTTTAATGACATGTGTAAACTGGACCTCTATTTAGCAAGGAGATAGATGAGAGGAAGTTTTCAGTTCTTTTGCTTGCTTTTATGTTCTTCCACAATTTCTCTTGCCGGTAAAAGCAGTAGCTTTTATCTTTGTGATGATAAAACCATTCTAAAAAGGAAAAGTTATAAAATATGTCCCTACTTGCTTTCTTTCTGAAGTTTAAGAATGCATTTGATTGCAACAAATAGGATTTAATAAAAAAATTGAAAATTAGGGTGACATTTTTGATAATTATTCTTAATATGTCAACAATCGTGTTACTAAAAAAAAGTTTACAATTAGCTTATATGATCTGTTTGGGACTTACATTTCTGTATTTTTCTACCTTAATTATAAAATCTATAGCAGCTTATATGTAGTTATATAAAATCCAAATTTACTGTTTAAAATTAACTAGCATCTTGTTCCACGTGATGGAGAAATAAGTAGGCCAGCTAGACATCAGCAAGAAGATGGGAAAAAAACCCCAAAACACCTTCTTTGTATTATAATCAAAAGCTACTTAAAGTTCATAGCTGCCACGTCTGGTCCTTTTCTCAGTGTCCCAGAGATAGTTACAATGAAAAAGAGACGTCTTAATAAGATGTGGAGGACAGTAGGCTTTAGGAGGAAGATTAGCTGAGATTTACAATGGAAATAGAGGTAAAAAAAATCAAAGATATTTCAGAAAAAACCCCAAACAACAAAACCAACTAACCAAAAAAATAAACCCACAAAAAACTGTAACCAAACAAACCTGTGCCACCAAGTAGTACTATTTTTTAAAAAACTTTTTTTGGGTATTTTTTTTACTTTTCAAAGACTACAAAGCATTATTTTTAATAAACTGGACTATTGGTGTATCAATAATTATTTTTACTGTGAAAGTATAGAGCTTCAAGTGGGATGTACCCCATATAGCTTATATATGGCTAATCCCTTCTATGATTCAGTGATAATTAGAAACTTCAACCAGGAGCCCTGATGTCCAGAACACTTCTCTCTTCTTTTCACAGTAATTCCTTTTGACCTGTCCAGAATTAATTACCATCTGTCTAATGCTATCTTCCTAGCTGAAGGTGAACTAACAGTAACAACGTGGAGGCTGCAATAATGCCTACCAGCAGATTTCACTGGGTTTTTGCCAAATTGACAGGGTCCCATCTGCTTTGTGAGGACATGTTGCAACAAACTCAGGTGCTCTCCTAATGACCTGACATAACTATTTAAAGAGATGTTTGTGATTGTAATATATTGCTCTATTAATTACAGCAGCAGGGATTAGCTCTTCCTATGCTTTTATGCTGTTTGGATTTCTTACTGTAATCGTCTTACTAACTGTTTCACCGTATAAATTATATATCACATTAGATTCCCTTAAATCAATCTAAATTCAGATATGGTGTTTAAAAGAGTGTAAGTTTTCATTTCTTGCATGAGTGCACACCAGAATGGCAGTGGTCCTCTTCTCTATCTAATAAATCATGTGAAACACTTTACTGTCCTAAACCCTGTTTGGATGCTATTGAATGCATGGAGTATAAGGGAAATATGCATTTGAAACTGTGAACCAAGTTGCTTTCTTCAATTTCCTCATTCTACCTGAGTTGGTGACACATTTTTAAATTTTAGTCACTAAAAAAACAACTAAGGTGTTTATTATTCTCAGCTCACATGCGAAGGAAAAACAATATGAACTATAGAATTGCAGAGAACAGAAATTACAACGTTTGAGGGAAGCATCAAAACAACCCATATAATTCACAGGGGGATTTTTGCACTTTTGGAATTATTCATGTGGGTGGTATTTCCTAACTTGCACACTTATCTCCACATTTTTCTGGGGTTATAAAGGGATGTCAGGGTGACTGGATATCTACAATACGGATGTCCACATGTGAGCTACAGGTCTATGAACTTAATAACACATTTCTCTCTTTCATGAAATCCATGTGGTTTGAATTTATTGAAAATTCATCATTCTGCTGTCAGTTATGATGAGCTAAAATGAGGTGCTTACATGTAATTTAGTAAATGCAAAGTAGAAGGCAGCATGTTTGAGGAATTTCACTCATTTTTGTAAAGCTTTCTGCTCCTAATTTTTTCTTTTCTGGCTTCAGCAACAGCATATTCTATGTTCTCAGACAGCGAGAGCTGAGAGAGACATAGCAAAACACAGTTGAGAACTAATCTCCAATTTACAAAATACATGTCATAGGAACTTTCTGGGCACTTTCCTTCAATTCTTTGCCATTTCTGCCAATTGGCAGTGCTGGTACCTCTCTGAAACCTCTTCCATACTGACCTGATTCTAAGAGTGTTATACCATTGGAGTCAGAAATTGTCCCAGAGTCATTATCCATTAGTCATTTTTTTTAATGGTCACTTATTAATGACTCACAGTTCCTTTCACACTGCAGAAAGATGAGCATGGCTTCTCATATAGCTCAAACATAGATAAAAGCTATTCCTTAGAGCCTGTGGAACTCCACACTTGAGATTTCCATCATCTTCATGAATTGCCAGATGTGTTTACACAGGCCATCCACAGGATACTTGTGAGATAGACAAGTTAATTTAGTATGGGAAAGAAAAAGTGTCCTCAGTTATTGTTTGCTATGGAATTGTTCTTTCAATGTAGTATAAACATAGCCTCTAAGTCTAAACAAATGAAATAAAGCCGAATTTGGAGAAGTTGCAGTTCTGAGAAAGAGAATTATTATTTTTGTCCCTGTTCTAATAGCATAGTAGGTTAATTCAAGGAGCACTGATTGGAAAAGAGATTTTTAATCAGTCCAAAAAAAAAAAAAGCTCAAACATTGAAAGCATGTCGTAGTATTATGTAAGATATTGTTTATATCTCATAATTTTGATCTCTTGAATCTTCATCTGGCTCTCTCAGCATCTCCTTTATAATAGACATTTAGCTTTCATGTATTGAATATACATAACCGAAGTGTGTTTCAGATTCATAATGTCACAAAGGCCTGTCTCAGTCATACTGATTCTCCTAAACAAAGTCCTGTTGTACCCACATTCACATTTCTATATAGATGTGTGCATTTGTGTGAGATCACGGATCCCCAAACCCAGCTGTGCAGTAGCTGCAGGTGTAAAACTGCCACACTTGGTAAGTTCTAATGACAGAATGCGTCACCTTTCTCCTCTCCATATTTAAAAATGTTAAATGGATTTTTCTTTCTGCAGGCATTATTATCCTTCTAAATCTACTTAGTGTACATGGATTAGTCTAATAGGAGAAATTGTCTCATTAGACAGCCATCATCTGCTTTCAAGGAACCATTTCTAACTAGTCTCTTCAGGGGATGGAAGGGAGAAGCAAGGAATCAAAACTGCAAAACTATTTATTAGGTCTCAAAGGGTCAATAGTCTTTCATTTTGTGTGCTTGTGATTAACTTGTCTGATATTTCAACAGCAACAAAGTCTAAAGTCCTCTAACCCTTTTTTACATTTTCTCTTTGATATCTTTTCTTGGGTGTCAATTAAAAAAGTGTTCTCATCATACACAGGAAAAGAGAGAAAATGAGAGAGATGAAACAAGTGTGACTGTAACTTTCTTATAATCCTATAATAAGAGAGACAAATTAGCCTCAAGAGGAGACAAATAGTTCTACAACACAGAAATATAAAGACATTGTTATTTCGTTAGAGTTTATTAGCTGCAAGGAGTGTGAGAAAAAAGCACAGCTTTGTTGCAAAAAGGAAGTCAGTCAGTCATTTATTATTCCAAGTCTTGCAGTTTCAAAAATTTGCATTTTCGAATTTGACTTTCCCACCCAATTCAACCTTAGGAACCTTGTTAAAAATGTGACTTCACTTCTGCTTTGAATATGAGGGTTTACCCAGCCCCACAACCTGACACTGTGCCTCAGAGAAAGAAGAAATGGTTTCATTTATTTGCCAGTACAAAAAAATATTTCCCACCAACATTATTCTCTCTCTATTCCATTCCCTTTAATCAAAATGAGTTTATGAGGCTTTCCCCTCAACCCCCATAGCAGCAAGATATAATTTTTTTTCTGATCCCTGATATGATACATCAGTATGTTGCTGGTCTCTACTAGACATCAAACTGGCTGTGAGTCAGGTGAACTTGTGGAAGCACTGGCTGAATACAGGATTTCTTATTACAAAGGTGCCAGCCAAATGATCAGCTCAAATTCCCTCAAGCCATTTTTATTGTAAATTGTTTCTTAGGTATAATAATTAGGCTTCTCAATTTCAGCTGGAACATCTTTTAGTACTGGACCAGATGACCCCCCCAGATGGCACAAAGTTATCTCACACATTTAGGCTGGGTCCTGGGAGGTGTAATCCAGGTTAAATTCTTATGTCATGCTCAAAATTCCTGACACTGCCACCATCAAAAAAAAGTCTGGGTTTTTTTGTGGGTTTTTTTGTTTGTTTTGTTTGTTTGTTTTGGTTTGTTTTGGTTTTGGTTTTGGTTTTTGTTTCTTAATCTAAGAGGAAGAAAATCCAGCTATGAAGCGCCCCTCACAGGTGAGCTTTAGCCATATTTGCCCAAATAGTGAAAGAAAGAAGTGGTTAGCAAAAAACTACCTGGATTTCTGCAACTCATAAGCAAAATATTTGGAAAGTACCTGTATGGCAAATTCATGTTATGTTTCTATGACAAAATAAATAATAAATGACAAAATAAATGGTACATTTTGGTTACTGGACATTTTATAAACTTCTGTCTAAACATTGATATCTATTGACAGGGATTTTTTTTATGTCACAATGCAATTTTATTAAGGTCTTGTTCACATTACATTTAGGAGTTTTATATACTTTGTATTCTAAGCTGGTCCTAGAGTTACAGGTGTAGTGGTTTTGTCCACAACAGGACAATTTGTATCTTTACTGTGTCAAAATATCAACATCCAAACAGCACACCTCTTAGAGCTTTCTCACTGACTTCAAAATTTATCTTATGGAGCTAGAATGGAGTCGGGTGGGGAGGGTGTACACAAATACTGGAGTGAAATTCATAGAAAATCTTCTTAACCAGCCTTCTAAAATCTATGGTCACCCAAAATCATCAATTTCCATTATGCACGATTTCAATAAGCAGCTTGTAACAACTATATGAATTTCCTTGACTTAGATGTTTTCATGAAATATGTGTATTAATTAAGATATTAAATTGGTATGAAAAGTAATTTTCAAAGTAGGAAATGCTTCATGCTGAAACATAGTAATGAATTACCAAGAGGTAAAGGGTAAGATTCATTATGTTTTATTTATTAATCAATCAAATAGAGCAGGTGAGACTTTGTTAAATTATGATCCTCATTCTAAACCATGACATAGTTACAAGTTGGAGACATTTTGGCGGTTTGAGATCTGCTCTTCCTTTTTTATAGATTAACAGGTACAAGATCTTTATTCTCATTAGAATTGAATGCTGATATCACATGGATCAAGAGAGTTGCTTTTAAGCATCCAAAGGCAGCCAAAAAGCTTTAGCATTCAGGAAGAAATTGGAGTACATCCTTAAACCTCAACAGTCTTAATGTGTGCATCCTGTGGATTTTTTATCAGTGGTAAGGAAGATTGACCACACATGAAGAAATTTGATATCCTGAACAAGATTAAGTGCTATGAAAGAATGACTTTTACAGCAGCACTTGATTAATCCCTTTCACAGTGGACTTTTCTCGTTTTCAGACAAACCCTTGCTTTGATCAAATATAGCAGACTTCTCTCAGCTGTGTGATCTGTTTTGCCTGTAACGAATAATGAAACATGCTTATTCGGTAAGATGTTGCCTTCTGTAGATAATCATGTCACATGTGTCATAAGCGTCTTGAACCTTTTGGTAGTAAAATGAAATTAAATAAGTGAGAGATGTGTGAGATTTTCTTAGGAGAAAGGATATGGCTTCTTGTAACTACCTGCAGTATGGAGAGATCAATGAATACCTTAAATATCCCAGAAACCTGACATTATTGTTAGATATATTAGTAATTTTGGTTCCAAAGATTTTCTGTTGTCTCCAGAGATGCCAGAAGCTTCAGGGGCTAGACAAGGGTCCTTTTCAAATTTCATATCATCTTTAGCCTTTTATGCACCAGCTGTGAAAATCAATTAGCCTTGGTGAAACTAAGCTGCTGCATGTTCTCAGTAATGAAAAATACCAACTGTGCTCCGGTGATATTCTCTGTCTGTAAAAAAAAGGATAGTGCTTCTGAATTTATTTCTCACATTTTTCCTACATAGAGTTGCCTTTTTGCTACTGCTTTTGAAATTTACCAGATGTGCCAGACAGGTTAACACAGGACACTGTTTAAAAAGGCAAGAAAGCTATACTGTAGCCCAGTTCTGACATTTGTGATTCCCTAAGGCTTGTACAAAGCCAGGTCTCAAAGTAAAAAAATATCTGACTGAGTGCCAAAGTTGACTTACACTAACTCTTTGATAATATTGTGATGCCCAGCAATTCCTTGGGAATTTACAAGCTGTTCCTCTTACAAATGTCTTCTGCTTCTTTCCTTGCTTAGGAGAACAAGACAGCATCTTTGAACTTGAGAAACTTGAAGACAATGTTTGAAGAAGATAAGAAGAATCTGCCTGCACTAATTACAGCTTTATGGACAAAGAGAGGTGCATCCATTTTGCATCTGATATTACTGATTTCAACATAAATATGAACAGGAATGAAAAAAAAATCCACTTTTAATCCTCCAGAGCTTACTATTGCTCAGTCATTTTGGGTTTGAATTTGTGAGTTTATATTCTCTTCCCTTTCCCCTTCCCTCCCAAGAGTCTCAAGTTTCTCTGGTTCCTTCTTCTGCTACTACTTTTAGTAGGCTACACAAATCTAGGAACAAATAAGGAATGGATCTGATGTAGATACAGAGTGTTGGAATAACTCACTGTGTAAGAGTCACTTGTTGGAGAACTTTCAGTACCCATTAAGCATTCGCTGACCTGCTGAGAAGCATCTAAGTTTATTGTGTCAGAGGGCAGAAAGCTTTTCTTCAGCAGACAAATTAAATTTTGAGCTAAATCCCCAAATGTGCCGGTTAGTTTATAGTATTATATCTTGGTATTTTTCTGAGCTTTTATTCACACTTCAGTGATTACCTGTCACACCAAGGACTGATATCCCACTGGCCCAGTCCATTGCTTCCAACAAAATAACACACAGAAGAGGTTTTTTCTGTAGTTTAATTTTTGAATGATAATACCATTGTTTTATTTCTCAATTCAAACATAAACATATCCAAATACACTGGTCCCACCTCTCTCTAAAATAAGAACTACAGAATTGCAGACCTTATTTGGCCAAGGAAGGAGCAGTGGGAAAATATTGAAAGTGTATAAAACCTGCAATCTTGGCAGAAGCAGTGTAAGTATACTTTGAGCTATTTTATGGCTGTCTTCTGCTATGAAACAATTGTATGTTTAGCAGATAGAAGCATCCAAGTTATGCCTGGACATGGAAGGAAAGATAACAAATATAAAGAGGCCTGTCACAAGCTCTAACTTTGGATAAATAATAGATATTGCAATGGGATTTTTGTCCTCATGCTTCTAGTACTATCTATATATCAGCAGAAAATTCAGTGAAATGAACTGAAAAGAACAATACAATCAATTCTGTTGTAATTTCACTTCTTTATTGGAGTAAGAATTTAGAGTGGTGTAAAAAGAGGTAATTCAGTTACTTTTGTGTAAATCCTACTTTTTCTTGTACCTCCTAGGTACATTTCGCTTCTATAAACCCTTCATAAAATAAATCAAACCTGAATATGTTATCTGTGAAGCATATTCAAAAAATTATGTTGTTTATGGTGCTGACTGAGAAAAAAATTTGTAAGGACTTACAGATTGCATCATAGATCACCTACAAATGAGTGAATCAGGCTTCTAATGGTTTGCTTGTCATTTGGTAGTGCAAGGAATTTTATTGGAAATAGAAAAAGTCAGGGTTAGTTAGACATTTAAAATATATTTTATTCATATTACTCTAGTGTGTTTAAGGGAGACTATAAAGAAAAACCAGAAGAAATGTTTCAAATATGTAAATCTTCTCTTTCATCTCACATTTCTTGAAAGTTGCTCTCAGTGATTATTTCCTTACTTCCTAGATATGAGAAATAGACAGTCCATATGAACAGTGATTTTATTTTATATGGTCTTCAATTATTTATCTCCAGTTGCAGAGGCAAGGTTTAGTGTAGTGTAGGGTAGTGTCAGAATAGGAATTGACCGCCAGAGTTCTGCATCATTAAAACAAAGATATAAAGATATATGAGGTACTGCACTAGTAATTAGCCTGGAATATTTTTGCTGTTTTTAATGTACTGATAAAGTTTCAAGCACCTTTCTTAAATTATATAGAAATAAGTTTTATGCATTGCAATTACTGCAATTATCTGTTCTTTCAATAGACGATGATTTTCTCTTAGTCAGAAATTCTACCTATGGAGACAAAAAACCCCCAAGCAAACTAGAGAAATGTACCTTGAATTTGACGAAGAAGGGATTTTCATTAATTTTGGGCTAAAAGAACTTGATGGTGTCTGATGTTTTTCATCCCAACAAAGTGTAATGTAACAGCTGCTTCTTTATGGCATTTTTAATTTCTGGAATCAGTGTCAAAATAGTTCTGAAAACACCCATATAACATGCAACATTACACAAAAACATGCATGGACTATTCAAAACGTCACTGCATAGAGAAGAGTTACTGTCTTTAGGCAAAGATCAACCTCTCTGTGATCTTGTGTCAATGACATCAGGTCCAGTGGCATGTTACCTGACATCACCCACCACAGTGCAGTTCTATTGGCTGCTGACATCCCAGTGCAGCTCATAGATGCATCTAACATCCATCTGTCCTTCCTAGATCAAGTGACAAGGAATTGTGACACATGTCACCGCAAAACAAAGGAAATCTACCAGGAACCTAAGAAAGGCACGTATCCAAGTACCATCAGCTTCAAAGAAGCAGGCACCTCCTCTCAGCCTTTAAAAACCCTTGTCAGCACCACAGTTTCAAATTTTCAGCCTGATGAAAAAAGAGCATAGAAAGGGAGTCACAAAGATATATTTCAGCAACAGAATAATTCCATATGTCAACAAGAACAAAACCAAATTTGTGGGCCAAACTCAACTAGCATAACTTTCTCAAAAGACTATCTTCTTAAACTTTGTTATTTGTACTTCTTATTTATCTGGTCCTGCAGTCATTCCGAACCATTACTGAGGCAGGTTGTTAGAAATTAAGGACAGCTTTATATGCTGTTCTTTTGTCTATTTGATTCTCTATAAACTAGTTACTTAAAATGTCTCAAATCACTCTTAAAAATAATTGTTTTGTGCACTTAGTACCAAAGATGAGTCAGAGAAATTAATGGTGAATACTTTTTCTTGTTCCATTGGACATCTCGCCACTTCGACACAGTTTCCAGCAATCACACTGTTTACCTTGTTAAAGTCCAAAGAACAGCGCCTTTAAAAAGCTGATTCCTGTTCTCTTCACATCAGCCTTATTTTTCCAAGGCATACAGGGGTTTTTTCTTTGAGCTAAAAGCTTTGATTCATCTTTGCAACTTAGGCTGAGAGGCCTTTTTTCCATAATAATGCAATTTTACCTTTTCAGTTTCTGTTCTTCCACTCCAGCTGATGATTATATTCCAACCTTCACTGGAAAACCAAAAGCTCTCTCAGCTTCACTGAAATCAAGAGATATTCCAATAACTCAGGTTTTTACATCACACTACTAGTTCAAACTGCCTAGGGAGAGAAACAAAAATGGGAAAGATGAGTGCTTGTCAATATGGACCCGAATAGAATCAAAAGGCTTTTTAGAATAAACCCCATATTTTACTGCATAACAATTTTATGGCAATAAAAGACAGCAAATTGTTTTATTAAATTGATAATTTAATTCCAAGGTGAATTTGTTAGCCTTTAGGATGAGGAAAGAAAATAACTTTCAAACGTAATGATATCCTCAAATCGATTTGGAATGTGTGGTTCACCTACAAATTTTACTGCTTACCTAGAAATATCTCAAGAAAGGTCTTGTGTCTTAATTAAAATCACACATTTCTAATAAAACACTCTAAAGCTAGCAACTGAAGGAAATTAATGAACAGAAACCAATAATTCTGAAGCTTAATATCATAGTCCTAAATATCTATTTTATTCCTAAGCCTTTAATCTAAATATCTTTATCTTATTAATTATTACTTTGAAACAAGATGCAGAGTAATTTTGAAGCCTCTAATTTTGTGAAATATCTTCAAACGTAAATGTATTTAATGTATTTTCTTTATTTTCTTTTTCTTTTCCCTTTCCTTTTGCTTTAAAAACAAGAAAGTTTTAGGGTTTTCCCTTTTTTTTTTTTTTTTAATTTAGTTGTCTATTGCACAGTAAATGTGAGTTTGTAAACTGCAAATTGCCCATTACGTGAACTTTTAAAAAAGTTTGGAAATTTTCAATAAGCAGTAAGAAACACCTATTTAAAGGTACATCTGGAAATCAATAGATGAAATACAGAGAGGAGATTCAGAGAGAAGAAAAGATATTTTGAACTATACAACGTGTGTTTGTTTTCCTACAGGACAGTATTAAGCATTATCATTTTTTTTAACTTCTATACTCTTTTTTTGAATAGAATTACTATATATTAGAAAATAGAATCCTAGTATCTGCTACTTTCCACACTTCCAGAGAAGTCTCCTATGCCTTGAGTATGTTCAGTTTATACTTCTCAATTTGAACAAAAATTTTACTCTTTCTAGTAGTTGCCAATCAGAGGGCATTGAGTGAGATCCTCTCTGTATATACTTCATATGTTTTTAATGCTGCATTTCATGAACTCTGGATTTTGGGGCTTCATTTCCTTTTCTTGTCACCTTTCTTGGCTCAAGGGGGAAATTCAAGGCATCAGAGAACATCAAATTTATCACTTGAAATGCAGTGAGACCTCAAGACAGATTTATTGCTTTACAAATGAATTTAAATAAAAGTAATTAGTTAGTGTTCTTTACTAAAAAAATAAAGATAATTTACCTCTAAAGAGAAATCCTTCTTGAGATTCAAGACTTACTGGAATTATCCCTGCAGGTGATCAATAGCACAAGAGTTAATATACCATTAGACAATTACACATAATGACTCTAAAACATATCAGCTGTGATATCATTCAGGTGATTTATTAGATTTACTTCAAAGAGTCTAATTCTAATCTGTATTTATTACAGAAAACATTATAGGTATGCAGTACATAATATGCAGTTTTAAATCTTGCAGCATGATACAAAAATTTCAGTACTTTCTGTCTAAAGAGAGGAAAAAAATGAACCTTGAATACAGTCTGTATTACATAAAAATTATATCAAAGATTTCCTCAATTATCCCGGACCTTATGAGCTTAAGGCTTGATGTGCTTATGGAATTACTATAAATGCATCCTCAATTTGATTTCACTTCTAGTATTACCTAATACAAGAAACACAAATGGAGATATATTTTAGTGCTAGTAATTAGATAGGAAGAGAAAGGAGAATGGACTTGAAGAAGGATTGCCTGATCATGTACTGGAGCTAAATAAAAGTGTGTTGTTTTTATTGTGAATCAAAAACATTAGAAGGCTTTTTTTTTACTCAAAACCTCAGACGTGAAAGAAGAAATGTTTTTCTGAAAAAGGCAAAATCTATAGTGTCATAAACAAGTACTTTCACTCATCACTGTAGCAATATATACAGAAATCTCCTCAACACAGTTCTATGAAAAAGTAGCCCTGATGCATAAAAAAGTCAAAGAAAAAAATAAACCAAAACTGAAATCACCTACCCGACATAATAAACCAGAGAAAGAATAAATGACAATGTTATTCATTTATACATCATGGTTCTATCTAAAGCCACAAACATGCCTGTGATATCACATTGCGTTGGTGACAGTTCTCATGACTGTCTTTTACAGCCGTGGATATTGGCACAGACTACTCATAGGCCTGTGGGAGGAGTTCCTGCATAAAGAGCAATTCTAATGTTGGCTGGGTGGTCAGAGACCTCCCTGTTCCTGCAGTAATAAAGGCATTTTCTGATCAGGGCTTGGAGGTGCTTTTTAGAAACTCTTCCTTTTCATCTACAATCTGTTTGTTTCCTCTCCGTATTTCCTTTTCATCTATTGCACACCTGCAACCCTGCTCTTTACCTTCCCTCCTTTCTCCATGGATTTTAGCTTTCATTAACAAGTATTCTTAAAAAAAAAATACTAAGAAAAAATTGGGAGATGCCTTTTTTCTTTCTGCCATTTTTTACCTTGGTGTTATTAAGGATGTCCCACATTCTGTGCACTTAATTTGTGATCAATACTTTATGAAAGGAAATTATCTTCTCTTGTCTACCATAAACAAGTTTCCTTGTTTATTTGCCTCTAGGTGCTGCCCTAATAAAAACTAGAAATAATAAGATCTGAAATAACCCGTGCTCTTTTCTTAGTTGTACAGCTGTGAATTACTATAAATTGCTGGTATTTCTGTAATTAAGGATTTCTTTTGTTTTTAGTATAGGTCCCAGAAAAAAGTTTGTTTGTTTATTTATTTTCTTTTGATTACTCTATGTCTCCAATTGTGTAATGAGCTAAACAAGTTCCTCATAATTTGGCGGGGACCTCATTTCTTTGGAATAAATCCAATAATTAATTTAAACCTAAAGGACACTACAACATTGAAGAATTTAATCAGAGTTCCCTGATTAAGTGAATCATTGTTAATAATTACTGCTTTTCTCCAATCCCCAAAATAAAAGGTAAAACAAGGAGAAATTGCTCATTGCTGAGAACTCATCACCAAGATATTAGTGCAATTAAAAACCATGAGATAACCCTACAGTCTCATATGTTTCATCTATGAGACAGGGCTACTACAACTATAAAAATCTACCAAAAAACATATTATTCCAATTTCAAATGTATATTACAAAGGTACATGTCTGTAATTTTTCAACAGAATTTCATGTAATTTTAAAAACATATGCATGACAATATTTCAGAAGTTAGATCTATTTATGATTTTTCTTGACTATTTATTTATTGAAGTTGAACTTCAAATGAAAGAAAAATCTATTTTCAATTGTGCATTGTAACAATGCAGTGCTAACACTGGAAGCAACAAACTGTTCCCTTTTTATCTGTCATGTTCATGTGCACAACAAATATGTTGTCAAATTTGTGCTCAGCTGAAGAACTAAAAGTTAATGTCAGTTATTCAGTTTATATAAACAACATCCTTGGATGTTTTAATGCTAATTTGCACCAGCAGAGAAGATCTGAACTGAAGTATCTACAATGACGTATATAATTTGATGGAAGAATGCAGGCAACACAAAGGGTTTGCCTATCCTGAGCCACAGGGAGCATAGGAGTTTAATGCAATATAGTTTCTCTTTTGCAGATACAGCTCAAAATCTTATCAATATAAAGTCCTGATATCTTATCCATTAAGAATACATTCAAAAATCAATTTTTTTTTGGTTTCGTTTTCAACTTTGCCGTATGTCTGTGCATCACAAACCTACAGATATATTTGTTGCATGTTTAGTCTTGGTTTGCACTGTATGTTTAAAGATACTAAACCAAATTAACATAAACAGACAGCATGATGAAAGAGTATGATTGTCTGACTCTGATATAATAATATTGCATATTTTTGAAGAAAAGACTTAATTTTTCCTAGAAGATAACAAGCAGTATCTTGATGTCTCATCCTTCAAATGTGAACCCATGTTTACATTTAAGCATAACTAGAGTACTTTTAGGGCAGTGGGGGTTTTTTATTAAAATTAATTCAAAGAAATGTATGAATATGTATGACACGAAGATTCTGAGACAAACTGTTTGGATGTCAGAGAGAAACTGGACTGTATTTAGGTCAGATAGAAGGTTTGAAAGTCAAGATATAATAAATTGCTGCTCTGACTAATGTGATATCATCAAAGTGTTCTACTTCAAATTAATGTAGATGTCTTCAAATTAATTAAACTCTCAGAAAAAAAGACTAAAGTCTAGATCTTTCCAGAAATGGGATATCTGTATTACTCTGTGCAAATAGAGTAATTTAAACTAAAAATATCAAATCAAGACTCCCAATAGGAGAAAGATCATCTTGCACTTAAGTGTACTGAATTGAAATTTGATCTATTTGTCTTAATTTTTTACCTTTTATTGTGATTGAGTTCCTATGACACAAAGCAATCACCATGGATAAGAGAAATCTTTCCTCAGATAAAATGGAACAGTGTTATAATTTAATCTTTGGGATCTGCAGCTTCATTCTCTTACACTGAGATTTTGATCCTTCCCCTCTGTACCANATAGCAATAGTGGGAAAATTCTCAGAAGTAAGAAGAAGAAAAAAAGAAAAAGAAAAAAAAATCTAGAGAAAGGTGAAATCTATAATCCTTTGGAACCATGAAAATTCCATAATAAAAATATCTCTACATAACTACATAGACAGGTGCAACTGTCTAATTTGTTGTCTTCTGTTTTGAAACAGTTGTGAAAAATCCCCAACCAAACCCCCATCTTTAGTACTCTACAGAGTGTCAGAGTAAATGTCATTGTATTTGATTAAGCTAATAAAGACACAACTCTAACATGCACGAGGAAGTTGTGGATTGAGACAAGGTCCCCACAAGGAAGGAAGGATTTTGATCAGTTTTGGATGCACATCAACTTTTTCAGGACCTTCAAACTTGGAATGTGTTTCAAATAATTGTATTTCAGGATTTCTAATTATATTTGGAAATGGAGCTGCAATCTTAAAAAAACCCTGAAACGCATTCTTTCAAAATAACCAACATTTTCAAGACAATTTTGGATAGTGTCTGGTTTAGTTTTCAACAAGAGCTGAGGTTGAGCAAAATGACTGGATGTTTCTCATTGTATGTTTATTAGATCACTCATTATCTACTTCATTCATGGAGACTCAGAACCTAAAGCAGATCAAAAATGCCAAATTTTGATCAACTGCTAATGAAATTCTGCTCATATGACTTCAGATACTGCTGAGAGGAGACAAAGCAACATCTGCTTAATCAGTATTTTAAAGAGCTCACAGGATAATATTTTTGTTTCCACACAGCAAAAAGCAGGGTTCTATGTCTTTGTATACAAGGGAGATAACAAAGAAAAGGTATTCTAACATTTTGTACAGTTTTGTTTGTTTTTTAAACTGTATTTCTACTGTTCTTTTTCTTAGCAACTTTACAGTAATCAGAACTGAAATCTCACAAAGAGCTGCAGATTTTAACTGCCTTACTGGTATTGTTATTTCTAAAAGCTCAGAGGTCAAAGAGCCATGGACACCCACCTTGATAAAAGATAAAAGAATGTTGCTGTATATCTGGTTTAAATTTCTTGTCTTTATTAAGCAAATGCATAGCTTTGTCAATTGTGTAATGGTGTTCTTCAACAAACAGACTTCATCTACAAAAAACTAGGGAGGTTTTACATTTTATTTCCCTGTAAATGAATTAAGGGTGGCAAACAAAGTTAGAATTTGAATTTATATAAAAATATCCCTTTCAGTAGAAGTTATATTTGTGCATTTCACAATATATTAATATAACTTGATATATTCAAAATATATCAAGATAAATATATTAATTGTGGGAAACATGGTATTGTTGATAAAAATACTGGATTAGGCAGGCAACTTTTAGGTCAAAGCAGGACACTTAATAATAGAATATATCTTTCCATATCTCTCATGTAAATACTCCAAAAAAGGTACTTCTCCTTCAAATCTTTTCTTTAGTACTTTGGTCACTGTGGTGCTTTAAATAAAAAAAATATGATCTGCTTCACGGAGGGCACTCTGTTTCATGCTAACCAATGCTATTCTGCTTTCCAGCAGAATTCCCATGTTTGTTCCTTTTGATCTGTCTTGTTTGGGATGGCACCATTCTGCATTTGTGCAGAACGTGACAGAATTAAAATCTCTTCTACACCGTAACTCTGAGTGTTAGAGAGTGATTCCAAAATAAAGAAATTAATGACACTGTAAAAGTGAGAGATGTTTTGTATACATACACACCAGAACTTCTGCATGAGTTTAATAGTTCAGTGGTGCTGGAGCACAAATTCCGATGTAAGTGGTCTCACTGGAGTCACCACTTACCTTTGCCCTGGGCTGGCACAATCTGTGTTCCTGTGACTTTAATCAGCTACTTTCAGTGATTAGGGAAGAAATTTGAGTAAGCAATGCAGGCTGATGCATTCATATTTACTGGTAATGGCAGACTAATTAGGAGATATTAAATGTCTTGTATAAAATTAAGAGACTTGTATAACGCCTCAGTACTTGTATTACCTAAAAATATTTAAGATTTCTTGTCTCTATTACAAGGAATAACATTTCCTTCCGCAGCTCAACTTCCACAAATATAGAAGACACCTAGAGAAAAAAATCAAATATTTCACATATTTAATCTTTAAATGAATATAGAATTTAAACAATATATTTGGGGTTGTATTTAGGTTTTTTGTAGGCTAATTTAGTGGTTTCAAAGACACTGTATCAGATATTCAAATGAAGCTGAAAGATGAACTAGTATCTCTAATATACCATATTCTTTGTTTATAAGCAGTTGATATATCCTAGAAACTTCTGGGATTTATAGGATGTCTTGAATGTAACATGAAGGAAAGAGAAACATACTTTTACAAAATATTCACTCCAAGGACCGCGTACCCTCTAAAGAGCATCAAAGGCAGCCATAAATCAAGAGGTAAACAAGGCCTCGTAGTCCAAAGCCCTATGGGGAAAATCAGATTAGTTATTTTGCATGTCCAGTAATAAGTAAGACTATACAAATAAATATTTCAAATCTGAATTAATTTTTGGGAGGTTTTGTTGAACCCAATTTAAACCAGATTATATTTAAAAATAAAGATGCATGCTTAAATCATTTTGAAATCTCTTATCTTAATATCAAGCTTTGTAATTTCATTGAAATGAATCTCAAAATAAAATTCACCCAATCAAAAGTGACTCAGTATTGAGCATGTTCCACTTACAAATTTAGACTATAAAATGAGAAATGCAAATAGATATAACTGAAGAATATTACATCCTTGCAGGTGAATTTTCAGTTCCTCATTTTTTGAGATACTACAATCAAAGCTACCTACCCCTTAAAGGGCAATTAAAAGCATTGTTTTCTGTTATCTTCCTAAAGAAGTAGTAACAGGCAGGCATTGTCATAAATTTATGGGTTACAAAAGTGGTAAATTTAGGTGCAATGAACCTGTGCTGTAATAACAATAAACAGTTAAGAATTATTCATTCTGTAAGTTATGTAGATGAAAGAATTTAATTTTTTTAATAATAATTCACCTTCATTAGCTATGGTATATGGAGTTGTTTCAAATCCACACTGAATTAATATTAATAAGTAATAAATTAACTCTTCTAATAACCCAGAAATAAAAAGAAGTTTACATCATTAACTCACTTTTCTCACTGCTGCCACCAAATTTACTCCAGTTCAGCAGAAAAGAGAAAGAAAGATATTAAAGTATCTCTTACTATCTTTGAAGGAGAATCCTTGGGAAAATAAATATGACAGTTTTTCACTGTGTGTTGGTTTTTAAAAGGTACAAAACCTATCAAGAACTCCAGAGTAAAAAAGCATTAAGGTTAATAATTCATAATGTAAGTCCCAGATATTTCCAGAAGAAAGATAAATAAGGGAATAACTACAAGAAGAAAGTTAAAAAACTAGGTCTCTGCAGTAATGATGTTATGTTGAAAGGGAAAAAAGGAGAAGCCATTTAAGGAAAACACAGTTCAATATCCACTGTAATTTGGAGATGCATGGCATCCAAAGTGGATTTGTTAACCAAGTCTGGGCTTAGTGCTGTAAGTGCATTCAACCAGGCACACGCCAGACTGCGCCTCTTGATTCCTGTGTTAGCAGATTCCACTGAGCTGACAATAGCAGCCTGCAGGCTGTGTGTGCCCTTGGGGGAAGCAACCTGCCATGTTGTGGCACATACAACCATTTCAAATCTCAGGGGGAGACATCTGATTGTTTCAGGAGTGTGTGCTCTTCAAATTGAAATTTCTTGACTTCCCCAGGGATAATGCAGTGGGTACTAGAGCATTTGTAACTGCCACCACCTTGTCACCAGCATGTAATTATGTAAAAGAAAAAACATTTACAGGAATTTCCCAGTAGACAAAGAAAACTTATAGCGTCAGATCTCTTATAGCTTTAAAATGGTTGTTTCTCTCCTTAAAGCCTTCAATTCTATAATACATTGGAAAGATGCCAGATTCTGTTGACAATGTTATTAAAGATTTTGTGACATTTTGAATGGCATGATCTTAGAAAGTCATGCTTCCTAAAATTATTGTTACCGTCTCTATCTGGAAATTCAGAAGGATGACACTTCACACTGGGCTAGGTTTTTCAGATTAAGTGTCAAAGGGAGATGAAAGGGAAAAGGAAAGGAAAAGGGAAAAGCCATCCAAAGAAGTTTCTCCTGAATGGATAAATTCTGTAGAAAATTCCATAACAGCTCAAGAATCTGCAGAATCCTAATACAACTGTAGTAGAAATGAAAAAAGAGATTTAGTATTAATATGGTTTTATTCACTGAAAAATATGTATGAATTCTTTAGTTATTGTGTGCTGTGTTGTTTGAAATTATAAAATTCACAGTACGTTTAGGCAACACTTTTTCTATAGATACTGTCTCAACATAGAGATCCCAAACACTTGAACAATTGCAACAGGTAAATGAGATGTTTTAAGTACTAAGTTGATATTTTGTTGCATTTATAATACTTTCTCTAAGAAGTCCAGTAATTTATAACATTTATAATATTTTTTTATGCTCTAGAAGATTCTTCTGAGAATTTTAAAAACTAAACAAAAATGAAAAGGAAAAGAGAAAATTCCAAAGATTTCCATGGTTGATTGGTTATTGAGGCAAACCTTTTGCTGTCGGGACAGCTCAAGTACTGCCAAAATGTCAGTCACTAAGTGGGCCTAAAAAGCTGCATGATAGACCGCAGCTTTTCAAGAACTAACTTTTTCAGACTCATTAGATTCAGAACATCCTGCACTGCAGGAGCTGCAGGAATTTATTTTTCACAGCGTTCTTTAAAAGATTTTGTTGTTTGCACATTCAAATCCTTTTCTGCACTCCAGAAACCTTTGAAAATACTTCACTTAGGAAAACAGAGAAAGGGCATGGCTGTAGGAAAAAGAGTGTTTTTCTAACTCAGCTTCAATAACCCAAGTAAATAAAATCATGCAGCAGTCAGACATGTTATCTCAATCTTTGGTTGGGCTAACTCCTTGAAACTTTCCAACACCTGCAATGACTCTGTACAACAAACGACAGTATACTCGTGATGGATGTCTGCAAAGCCACCAGCTTTGGTTTGAAGAGAGCCCATAGCTCAGCTGGCACAATTAAAATTGCTGTCTTTACCGGTATATGAAATTCAAATATCTGAGGCAAGCACATTTAAGTTAGGAACATATTTTTTCAGGGTGAAGAAAATTTTCCCACTTCATCTCTAGAGTGTTTTGGAGTGTGATCAGGAGATGCAGGAGATTCAGCAATAGAAATGGAAATCAATGGCACACACCAGTACTTGGTGTAATGATGACACGTATAGCTATGAGAGCCCTCTTGGGACAACAGAAAGTCATCATCAGCCTACAGCTATCAATGTTAAGGGAGCCTTATCAGCTTCAAAAGCATTATGTGCTGTTACCTCAAAGTGTCCTGCAGTTACATCCTGTAACCGTACATTCTGGAAATAGAGCTCCTGAATTCTGAGAGGTCTGACCAAGATCAGAAATGAAATGAAATAATGGGTATCAATCTCCTCTGGAGCAAAAATAATCACAAATTTGTTTTTGCTTATTCAGGCTGCATTGCATCCATCATGATGATATACAATGGGGTTATCCCCTCAGTGCGTTCTGAATGCAGTGACTATTGTTTATTAGCTGTCATTCAAGCCTTTCTCATGAGTCTGTCAAATGTTTATGTTATAAACTTACAGCAATTAAAGATAGCTCTCACACAATTTCAATCTGCTTTTAAGTGTTTCAATTAGTAAATTATAAGCACCAATTTTCTTAAAATAAAAAGTTAAAATTTAGCATGAGAATAAGCAAAAAATATTACTCTTTTTAAAAGTATACTTTATTGATTTAAAATAGGTTTGTTTTTAAAGTTATCTTAATTCTCTGAAGTAATTCTAGCAAAGGAAGAGAAACATATGTGATACTCAGAAGTCAAATTTTGAGAAGTGTCTATGTAAACAACGTGATATTTTCAAAGGACTGTGGTCTTTTTAACATAAAATTCCCAGCACAAGGAGTTAAAAACAAGTCATGTGGTCTGTGAAAACCAGACACAGACAGTATAAATGGTTCCGTATCACACTCTTATCCAAGAAATATATTTAATTTTTTTACTCCTTTGTTGATAGGAAGCTCTAAAGACAGTAAAGCAACATCTTTTTTCTGAAATAATAAAATCTAGAGAAAACTTTAACACCTGTAAGACACGATGACTTATGATATGGCCCACTAGTAAAAAGCATATTTCTCTGCCTTCCAATTAAATCCACTAAGTTCACCCACTGTATACTGAGTGTCCTCTGAAGGTAAATAAATAGCGTTTCTGCCTAGGAAAGCCATAATACTGTAAAAAAAATCACAGAGCTTTCAATCTTAAGTGGTGTTAAAATAATAAAATAAATGCATTGGTATGATTTTCTCTTTTCTCAGCATACTTTGACTTACCTAAATAAAGACTGCAAGATATAAACTTGAAGTTGTCATCACTTGAAAATTAGTGTTAATATAACCAAGAGTGTCTATCATTCCCGCGGTATAAAACTGAATTCTTTATTTTACAATACTTGAGGCACAATGATTTGGTTACTACTACTGCTTAGTAATGACAACTTGAACATTTAAAGTCAGTCAGGCAAAAACCACAGATATGTAAACACTCCACAGTGTTATCAAAATGCAGTTTAAAACTGTGAAGCATCAATTTAATTTCCTTTGGAAGTTAGCTGGTTGTTGCCTCTGAATCTCAAGGATTTAGATTAATGTCTATGCAATATCCCAAATGCACATTTCCTGGAGTTATGAAGATACTTTCAACTTGGTGAAGCCATGGTGGATTTTGGTGAAATTGGGACTGTGGACTGTGACAGTGTGAACTGATCCTTTTATACTGTAAACCATGCTTTTGACTATACAGCAGTTTTAGCATACTGAAGCTATTTATCCTCTTGTAATTCAAAACCGCACCAGGTTTTTTTTTTTCTTTTTATTTTTTTTTCAGAGGCGCACAAGATTATATTTCTCACACAACTCCTGATGAAGTGATTTTTTTCTTGACCATACTGAAAGTGTTTTCCAAAATAGAGACAGGTCATCTGGCCATGAGGCAACTTTTCCCTGGACATTTTGTTTGCAGAAAAACTAAAGCAGTAGTAGACAGAACAAATGACTGAAAAGTCTTTGTGGTCTCTGTACTTCTCTTTGAACTGTCATGTCAGTTATGTGGGTCTACTTTAGGTTTGGAGGAATGCTGAAAAAAGAGGATAAGAATACATTAAACATGTGAATATGTTTAATGGAATTTGTCAAGGAAATAGGTGAGGAAACAGGTAGAGAATAAAAAGAAGTAATTGACAACTTCTGAAGTGCTGGGGGCCATACACGCTCCTCAATAAAAAAGAACTATTTGCTACTAAAGTACTTCCAAAACATATTTTTATTACTACTACTACTACTACTACTAATATTATTATTATTATATCCTAATCTATTATAATTATAATCATTATTATTATTGTAGTCATCATCACCAATATCATCATTTTCATCATCGTTGTTGTTATTTTAGAGTCTCATAACTTTCTGACTTGGGTGATTTCATTTCTCTTTGGTGAGTTCAATCCATGAACCTGCCTCTCTTCTGTCACTTGTATCAATACAGTGCTCGTAAACTGAGCTGGATTTATGGGTCCTGGAGCTGTTTAATTACTGACGTCTCACAAATTTCTTTGTTAGAGGTAGCTGTTATTTTTCTTTTGTAGTTTGCCTTCTAGATACTCAGCAGTCAAACACACTGTCTGGGATTCCAGAGCATACTTCATATTTGCATTTCATGGAATCATGTGTAACCTAATAACATTGAGAGCACAGATGACACCAGTCCACGGTAAAACGAGATATATCCCAATATTTATCTCCAATTTGTCTAAAAATATATAAAGATACAGAGTTTTGAATTATGTTTCTGTAATCACCTTTGCAAGCCTTCATTTGGAAATGTTTCTTCTAAACTTCTTTCTTAGTTTGGAAATGTGATTAAAGTCCAACTAGACACAGAAAAAAAATATCTTAGCCATTTATTGTAAAATTATTAAAATTAACGTTTTAATGACTTGAGAACATTTTTCTAACTATTTTCATAATACATATTATACCACAATCAACTTCTACAAAAATACTTATGCAGTTCCAGACAGATGCCCAGTTCTTTCTGTAACACACAGAAGAATGAGACTTTTGTATAACAATAAAATTAAGTATATGACATTTTTTCATATGTTAAAATAAAAAAAATAATATTAGAAATTGTAGCACTTCTGGATTTGATAGACAGAAGAGGACAAGAAATTTGCCATTATGATTTTTGGTGTAAAACTGAAGTCATACTTTAAAAAAAAAATATTTTCAGACAAAAAGAGAAAAATAATTTTTCCATGTATAAATGCACATATGTAAATATACAGAAATATTTGTTGTATTCACTTTCAACAAATAGATTTGTTGAAAGTGAATAAAATAATAAAAAAAATTGTTTGTTTTTCTTTACACAGAATTCTTTTTTACCCCATTAAATGTCTCTGGTTTCTTGTCTACACACCATATATTGCAAAATTAGTCCCCGTTGGTTATGCATTAGTACTTTGTCCAGTCTAAACATCTTGAGCAATGGAATGTCCACTGGGAGACTTATTTTCCACAGTCTAATACATCTCACTGTCAAAAAATTGTTTCTGATATTCAGCCTAATTTTTTCTTGCCTTAATTTCCTCCCATTGCTCCTAATTACATCTCCTTGTGCCACCCTAAATCATTTGTCCCCCTGCTTAGTGTTTATGGCCTTCAAATGCTTGCAGAATGTTATCATATCCTTATGACTTGTCATTTAGCCAAATTCAGTGTAGAAATTTATGTAAATTGCCACTGCTATATTGATTTATGCTCTTGTTACCACCTGAGGATAAAAAGCATAGCATTTGATTCCCTTGGGAGGATATTTTATACCAGTTTGTGTCATGACTCACACCTGCCTAGAGTAGAAAGAAGAAAATTGTGCTTCAAACATTATGGATTTCACCGTCGCCATGGCCTGCTACTGCTGCTTTACTCTGCAAAACTATGAGTAGATTCAAATACATACATACATCTATCTATCTCTATCTCTATCTCTATCTCTATCCTCTCTCTCTCTATCATCTCTTTCTCTTTCTCTTTCTCTTTCTCTTTCTCTTTCTCTTTCTCTTTCTCTTTCTCTTTCTCTTTCTCTTTCTCTTTCTCTTCTCTTTCTCTTCCTCTTCTTCTTCCTATTCCTCTTTCTCTCTATGTGTGTGTGTAAAATACTAGATACAAACACTGAAAAAAATCTCTGATGCCAACATTTTTAACATATTTGAAAAGGGGTGACTTAAAAAGGCAAGGCCTTCAGCTTTTTCGACATGCAATATATATATATATATATATATTACTTCTGGACTGGTAAACTTCGGGGGAACATCATGAACTCACTCAGGGTTACATTACACTGCCTATGTCCCAACCAGAAAACTCCCTTGTAGAAAGCAACTAGTACTTGAGGGATAGTAGACAGCTTCTTCTGAACAGTCTTTATGTTCTTATCATCACCTGTTCTGGACAGAAAAAATATGGAATTTGATGACAATTCTGAAAACACCATTAATTGCTGGAATAAATCATATTTCTTGGTAAACTGGTGATTGCTTTTTAGCAAGCTCCAGTTCTGCACATTTTCAGCAAGTTCCAGTTCAGCTACAAAATCTTCCAGTGGTCTGTGTATCTTATGATTATCTAGATACATGGTATCTAGATAATCATAAGATACACAGTGGTACAAGATAGATTGGGTTATCACAAGAGAGGTTTGTGTGGTTTTCATATCATTCAGATTACAAAAAAGCTGATAATCTGAGAAATATCTTCCTGGGCCTATGAAACTTATCACCCTTGCTCATTCTGTAAACTCTTCTTAGAGGACAGAACTGAATTCAGCACAGATGTAATCTTCTTAGCAGAGCTGCAGTTACATTTGAAGAAGCACAGTCTTAAAGCAGAACAGTAGACAGATAACAAAGATTCCTTGCTTGCCTCTTCAAAACAACACGGGTCTATATCAAACACATGACAAGGCAGGTTGGTTTCAAATAAAGAGCATCCCAAAGGGTGTCTCTCTGACAAGAACACTTCCCACACATCGCTTCTCAGTGTCAAAACTCTCACAGCAGGAGCATTAGAAACTGTGCAACGTGACCTAGGAACGCAGTATAGGAGAAAAAAAGTGGATGTCAGGATATAAGGTGCTCTTTTATCACAATAATCACCAAATTATTCAGCCAAGAGATTATATTTTTGTATGTAATCCTCACAGTGTTTCAACACTCTTTGTAATGCCAGTGTTAAGTCTATTCATTACAAAAATGAAACTAATCCTTAACTTAGGAATATTATTTCTAGGTATTACCCTCAAGCATGATGAGGAAGTTTCAGTGATACAGATTAAAAATTCTCCATAAGAAAATGCCTATAATGCTGCTGACAATGATCTGAAACACACTTTGGAAGGGTGTAACTGTTGTTGAGCAGGTACTTGCTCAAAGGAACAGAATGGTCTGTGCCCCTTGCTGCAGCTTGTCTGACACCCATCTGCAACTCTGGAGCTGCACATGAGGAATATGATCATGACTGAAAGCCACATGAACACATAACAGTGCCTATTTTTAACATTGGTCTGTTTCTATGTCAGCAAACACCCAGAAAAACAAAATAAAAAAGGAGAAAAAATTCTATGTTGCAGTGAAGAAATAAACACCCATCATCAATCAGTTCCAATGGACAAAAAATGAAGATAATGCAGAAAGATTTCCTGACACACATAACTTTTCCTCCATTAGAGAAGCCTTCAGTAGGCCATGAAAATTAACAACAACAAAGTAATTTTGACCGGTGTAAATAAGTAAATAGATAAATTTTCTCTGCTGCTAGAATATCAGTGAGGGCATTATTTCAGCTTAAAAAAAGACCACTCCACATGGGATTCACCAAAGATTAGTTTTTCCAAGAGCACTAATTACTCTGAGAAATATAATATCTCATAAATTCCTGCAGTCAGTTCTTCCAGATTTTCAGTTTTCAAAGCTGCAAATTGTATCAGTGTAGATGGAGTAATAGAGGGGCTGGGATTAATCACACTTCTGTCAAAGGTAAATCACAGATACCTGGCAAAAGCTGTCACCTTCATTATCTGTCATGGTTTTCTTAAGTATGTTCTTGAATTGCATTACTAAAATTGAAAAGCTTTTTCATAATGAAGTTTGGTATTATAAACTTTTAACTCAGTCTTATTTCTCTATCTCATCAGGACACTATCAAGTTTACATCCTTCTGGAGTTTTTATTAAAACATTTCAAACTGTTCCTGTTTAGTTAGTTTTTGTACCTTATCTCTCTGCTAGAACTCCAGTCTCTGTGTGTGTGTGTGTGTGTTTGCATCAACATGTTTCTGTATGCATGTGGTGTTATTTTCCCCTTTTGAATACTTCCTAGGCTGAAGTATGTAATAAAGAAAATTAAATAATTTTGGGGCCCAAATAGAATCGCTGACATGTATCCAAATTAATAATTTCTTCTTAGTACTGTCAAATTGGGTCTCACTAGGAAGCTGTGCCTTTCCTGTTGGGAATAAATACCACAGCAGCCTGGACATCATTATTAATGCATTCTATTCATTAGCATTATAAGCAAATCTAAGTCAGAAAACTTGCATAAAATATTTGATGTGGGAATCAGGTGTACTGTAGAAAAAAGGGGTATAGCAATCAGGTTTCACCCTGAGAAGTGCTCCTGTTGCAGTTTTGGTGAGTATCCACACAATCCCTTTTAGGTGTGGCTCTCTGGCGACAAGTGCCAGAGTTTTTCAAGATGTCTAAGTTTCCCTGCCTCAGGGGGAGTGACACAGTAATGTCTAAAATGTGAACAGAAATGCTTGAACCAACTTTCAAAGGTAATGGACTATCAAAAATGGACAATGAAAAATAATTTCAGGAGTGTGTGTGAAGGATAATATTATTAGAGAATGCTTTTTAGTGTAAGGTCATTCAGCTACTTGATTTGTGATCTTCATTTATGATCTTCCCATTTGGTGATGTAGATACTCAGAGACAGATGAACACTGAGCAAAGTTTAAAGAATTTTCTTTCTAAACATAAATTTTTTAAAAAAAATGTAGAATATATGAGTTCCGATTTTCAGAATGGTTCTTCAAATTAACTTTTGGAGAGGAAATATGACTTTGGAGAAGGCAATTTGGGCATTAGCTTCAGATTTCCAATGCAACATCCTGGCAAAACAGCTAAAAGAGTATTTGGGCATTTAGGAAGGTCAGCTGTAGCTGTGTGTAGCTCCTTTCTTTTTCAACAGAAACAGAGAGGCTATGTTTTACAGTATGAACCCAGATATTCTGACTATTCTTCAAAGCACAGAACATTTTTCCCTACAGTAACTGTAGCAGAAACTTAGTAAGACCAGGTTTTTCAGGCTAAAGTGACTCTCTGGGTATCCACTTTATTTCCTCTTTCTAGCCCAATTTGTACAATTAATTTTCCCAAATTTCAGCAATATTTATTTAAAAAAAAAAAAGTTGTTGAGATATGACATTACACAAGAAATTTAAGATAAAGTTTCTCCAGCCTTACAAGTATAAAGCAAGAAAGAGATGAAGGTCTATAACATGTTTAAGTGTCTAATTTATGGAATTTACTGGAAAGTTCATGGACACTCATGACTGTTCTGATGGAATCTCCCAACATGAGTAAATCATGTGCTTGTGTCCCATATGTAGTCTTAGGTTGAAAATTTAGCCACATGTAACATAAATTTTCACTATGCATAGCAATAGCAGAAAAACAACTTTCCCTGTGTTTGATTTATTCAGCTATAGAGACATGTAGAAATATTGCACTTATATTGCAATAAATATATCCTTAGCAAGTCAACATAATTAAACCTGGAAAGAGTATTTTCAGCAATGGTAAAGCAGAGGCAGATTGATCAAAGACTGTTGTTTGATCCAAATCAAAAGAAGTCATTAAAACACATAGGAGAATGGGAATGGGGCTGCAGGCGACCTTGGCCTTGATGAGTTACAGCTGCGTCCTTGAACAAGACAGGTAAACAACTCTGAGGGAGAAGAAGCGTGGAATGTGGATGTGTGTTGACACTCACTACAAGGAACAGAAATTTATGACCAATCCCAGAAAAGCAGAAGGTGCGTGCGCACGGTTTGTTAGCCAATTCTAATGCAAAAAGGAGCGCATGTTATGCGTGTGATACAAAGTATAAAAAGTTGTACTGTGGGATAATAATCTGCTGATTCTTGCCACCATCTTCAGTGTCAGTCTTTTTTCCACCATCAAAACCACACAGTTTTCAGTCAAATTTTCAACTGGAAAATATGTTGAATTTGTATTGTCACACCAAATGCAATAATTTCTAGATTAATCCAATTTAAAAAAGAAAAAAATATCAGAAATTTAAAGTGCAAAGCAGTTGGTGTTTTGCATTATAAAATGTTAATTTCCTGATGGTAGTAATTTTGAAAATAGGTCTAAAGGTATTAAATTAGAAAAAAATGCTGCTTAAAACTTGCCATGAAGTAGAATAGATAGGTAGAAATGTATCAAAATTTACATCAATTATATTTACTTGCATAAATATAAGAGTTTTAAATTTTTTGATTGAATATATTGAATTTACCGTACCAAGTTTAACAATATTTTAGACCTCAAATAGTTTGCCACTTAAGTGAGTGATAATCTTTTTCTTGGCCACAGTAGATTTCGGATCAGGAACTATGTTTGTGACAGGGAAATCTGTGAGTACCTCTTTTTCATGCCAGTGACTGATCTGATAATACCCCTGATGCATTTCACAGAAAAGAACCAAGGAAAGAGAATTACAGTCTTTGGCAATCTCCATTTCATTCTTGCTTGAATTGCAGGTGTTCCTGTGCTTTCAAATACTTGTGGTCTGGCCATTTTTTCAATGTAGATGAAATTAGGGCTTTCCTGTTATTGAAAGGAAAATAATTTGCATTCCTTCTTTACAGTGTAATGGATAGCAAAGAGAGTACATTATTGCTAGGATTTTGCCCCTTTTTTGAAATCATCAATTTTTACATCTGTTTTAAAACCACATGCAGAATTATTTTGCTCTTTCTTGGCAGTGTTAAGCAGTATTCTTTTTATTTTCTTCACACTTTTGAACACAGCAAACAAGCAAGGTTTGTCTCCTTTTGATGAAGATTTTCTCACAATCTTGTCTTTTATGATCTTAACATCATTCTTTTTCAAAAGCAAAAGCCAGACTCTCTGCATTACTTTAGGATAAATAGAAAAATTTCAATCTTTTTTCTATACATTCCTCACATGTTTGTGCCTGGTACTGGAAAGCACGTATATGCAATATTGCCTCTGGAGTATTGGTATCTTTCTTCACTATGTTGTGAAGAATTTATGCCAGTACCTCTGACTTTAATCTGGAAAGGTCAGGCTGTTAGATATATAGAAATAATATAGCTCTTCTTTAGCTCTATCTGAGAACAGATGGTAAATCATCCTTAGAAAAAGAGAGAACTGGGGTTTTTTTGGAGAGGCATTCCTGAAAGTTTCTTCAAGGCTGATTGGAAGAAAGTGAAGCATAAAGTGGTATCCACAGGCCATGAGAAGGTAGTCCCTGTCTTGTTAATAGCCATTAGGGCAGTTACAATGATCTAAGACTAGGCTGGGGAAAAAAAAATAGAAGTAAATAATCTATTAGTCCATTTCCCATCTTCTTTGCTGCATGCATATTGTTTCAGAACAAGTTGCTCTCCAAAAGCTGATTGGAAATCATTCCATAAATGTTTTGTTCAAAACTGACATTCAAAGTAAGAAATCTTTAAATATATACATGTCACAAAACATGTTTACTCAATCTGTTGCATGTTATGTTTATGTAATAGGTTGTAAATGAATATTTGAAAATAGTTTTCCATATATATATTGTTATACATAATACTTTAAATTTACTACTTCTCTATATATAAGTATTTTCTTATATTTTTAATATTCCTTATCTTAGGAGCTCATTCCTGTATTTTTAATATTTGATAAAAATTTGGTGTCCAGCTTGAGATACCAAAGGAGGAAGATTTGTGGCTTATACATATCAATGTTATGGAAATTTCTGGTCGCTTAACATCATTAATACATTATAAGTATCAGAACAACAGGAGTGTTACAAAACATCAATTGAAAAACTGTTTACTATTTATAATTAACTGTTTTTCTTTCATTAACCCTATATGCCTGCAGAAAGTTCTGAGTGTGTGCTGTTGAACTTTGGGGTCCTTGAAGCGGTACTTGGTAGAAAGCCGCTATAACTGTCTATACATTCGGAGCAATTTTTAACTAAAGCAACGTAAATCCTTTGCACATAGGCCTTGTCCCAACATCACAGATAATAAATAATGCCACTTTTCACTTATATAGCAGATTCGCACCCATTAGATAAGCAAATTAAGGTAAAGAAAACAAATGGCAATGCCACACTTAGGTTCTGCTGAGGTGGCAGAGCCATTTTTGAGCTCCAGTCTGCTGATATACAGCATGTACCAGCTTTGACCCCCATACACAACATTACATTTAATAGTAAGATTGAGTGAACACAGTTACTAAATATCAGAGAAATTAAAAATTAGTGGTGGGAAGGTGGTCTAAAACTGTACTTATGTGGTGGGGGAGGGGGTGAAAGGCATTATCTATTGTTTGATAAGCAAATGACAAGGATGCACTACAATGACAGATAGGGAAGGCGTCACTGTCCCATTACAACCTTTGTATTGGAGCTGATTTTTTTCTGTTTTTCTGCGACTGCTCACTTGTCCATATTCGCTGTATCTTTAGCTTCCAGATATGATAAGGAGGATTGTTTAGCACAGTTATGACAAGTCTAAAGCACACAACCTAAACTGTCAACATTTAGGACAAGGATAAAAAGGCAGTAAACAGGAAAGATGAAGAGCTGTTTATAATGCAACATATATTATAAAATCTTTGCAACAAACTGAGTTGTAATGAATTTTGTTCTTTAGTATTTAGCATATAATTTTTTTCTGTTTTTCTAACAGTGTAAAGAAAGGATGGTTCTGTAAATAGATCAAATAGGTTGTAGGAAACTGTTAGAAATTCAAGTCCATTTATAATTACTTCAAATATATCTTTTAGGACAAGAGAATTTGGGAATGACTGCTACTATTTTAGGCATTTATATGTAGGTAATAAGGACCTCTACAGTTGTGTCATAAAAGACAGTTGATGTTGGGAGACTTAGGAGCATGAATTTCCTGGCTACGAGAATAATTAACAAATACAGGAAAAAGAATGTTCTAGACTCCTGTAGAAACACTCTAGAAAAATGTACTTCTGCTGTTTCTTTTGTCTTTGTTTTCCAAGACATTCTTGTTTTAGAAGGAAAAGATTTAGGGCAAATGGGAATGGAAGACATATCCATTCAAAGCCTTCTCTCATATTCCCTATTTTCCGGTTTTAATTTGTTGCCTTTTAGCACCCAGACTTCTAATCTTCCAACATTTTGTCTGTCTGTTCAATGTACAGAGAGCCCAGCCACTGGATTATATTCACAGACTGTACGCTGATATGCCACACCTCGAGTACCTAAATCCTTTGTAGTTCATACACATGCTGCGTCTTTGCCTCTTGCTTTAAAATGTGTACAATAGCACTTTCTTACCTAATTAACATAATGGAAGGAAGAAAACATCAAGTACAGGGGATACAGTTAAACCATTGTAAAATTTCCTCTCAAGTATCCAACTCAGACATAGTAAACATTACACCAGACTTCAGGCTGCCAAAGACCATCTCTTTCAGTGATCGTCCATAACTTTTAATGTTTTGCCAAAGAAAAGTCATGGTACAAAATGAAAGCACACTTTGGTTCTTTATAGCACTAGCATAAATATAGAATTTCCTTTGTGTGTTTCATCTCCCTTTTCCTGCCAGATATCAATATCAGTATTAGAGAGTGTTGGTGAAAAAATTAGAATGCTAGATTAGTGAAAGAGATGTTTTGGAAAAGGCTCAGATATTTCCTTGTAAATAAGGATGTAAAGTTCAAAGAAAACAACCAAAAGTGTGATGCTATATGGCTGAACTCTCATTTAGATGGTAACATTAAATATCCCTCTTAGATGTGTTCAACATTTCAAAATGGAGACAGAATTTCAAAACTCCTATGCAAGTTACTGTAAAATACTTTGGTTCATAAATGATAAAAAATATGAAAATTAACAAGTAGTAGTATTAAATAAGCATTGCAACTGACATGGTAGCACTGCAGTAATACCAAAGAAGGTGAAGCAAATCACTAAAAAATAGCTCATAACACTGTATGACAACGTGTGGGAAGCCAGCATGAAGAATTGAGACCTTTTGAACTGGCATATCCTGTCCAAATATACATTCATTATCTTCACTGCTCTGCAGCGTGTTTTACATGCTGAACAATGTTTCAGTCTCTAAGGTTCTCCAATAAGATTATCCTTTGGAAGTGGGATAAGAACAAAACAGAAGGGAGAGAGATACCTATATGGAATTTTGTCATAAACTCAGAAATATTGACACTCTTAATTAAAACCAATGCCAGCACATTCTCATGAGAACTGAGTAGAACAGCCATAAACACTCAAACCCTTATTCTTGGAATGCATTGCAAACAACTGTCTAAAAAATCACTTACCGANCCCCCAGAAAAACCCCAACCCTCCTTTCCCAGTATGGATTTTGCTGGTTTAAAGTTATTTAAGAATATAATGAGCAGATATGGATTGGAGAATATTTCAGATCCAGATGCTGAATGACTTTGAATGGAAAGAAGCAGCTGGATCTGAAAGAAATTACAGTAATGTAGCTTGGAAACTAATGGGAACACGGTAAAGTGATTGTGTTGTCAGATGCTCTGTAGAAAAGAGTGGGAAAAAGAAATTACATGAAGGATGTACCCAAAGAGGAAGTTCTTCCTAGTTTGTGCAGTGAAGGAATTTGAGCCAAAGTATTTCTCTGACAATGAAGGGGTTACACATATATATGTGCATGTGTGTGTGTATTTGCACTTTTATATTTATTTTAAAAAATAAAGAGATCAAAATTTTTCCAATGTACTGGATTTCCATAATCCCATTAGATTCCAAACAATAATGCTGTGATTTGTTTTCCTTTCCATCATTGTTTTATTGCCACCTTTCCTCTCAGTTATCCCTCATATTTCTCTCTTTCAGTAAATGCAACATCTGTCTTCATAGGTAGATTCCAAGAGGTAGTGTGTTGACTATCAATGTTCTCAGGATTGCACTTTCAAAGCAAATCTCACACTTCTTTTCTCGTCTTTGGTTCACACAGTGGAATGGTCCAGAATCAAAGAACTGCATTCCAAGAATACGTGACATAGGGGTACATGTATCTAATTCCTACTACAAATGGGCATTGAGGTTTTGTTAACAAACAGAAAAAATGCAATGGAATCTAAATTACAGGTATTCTTTTGCTATTGTAGTTGGTAGTTCTTCCAAATATATGACCTCTTGAGCCTTCAAGTTCTTCAAGGAACAGCATGAAGAATAAAAATGACTAAGAAACCTGTTTTGCTTCTTCTCACAGGATGTACACGTTTTATAAGTGTATGGCAAAGATTTCTCAAAATAAGATACCTTAGCAATGAAAGTTTCTGCTTTTTTTCTGTCCACAGATTATAAATCTGTGAACACCAAGAAGTCTTAGCTTCAGAACAGTTCATAGACAATTTTGAGAAGCCCAGTTTTGCTAATCATCATTATTCCATAAAAATGTCAAACTCTCTTCCAAATCCAATCCCATATGCTCTTGATCACAATCTTCTGCCTTTCATCAAATGTGGCCCTGAATGACCTCCATTCAGTCTTTTCACCCCAGAACAGCTCATCCAAGTTCAGTGATAAATTGTAAAAGGCAAAAGAAGGAAATCTGCACTGGATCTGTATCTTTCATAAATGTAAAAGTCCTTCCTGCCTAATGAATTAAAAATTGTTCACAAATTTATAACCTTTTTGTGTTAGACACAAAGTAAATGTAAGCCCTTAATGTTGTGCTTAAGTTTCCTTCTAACTATTCACTTTCAAGAAAACAACAGTTTGATTTTCATTTTACTCTGATTTATTTTCAATTATTATTCCTAGAATAATACTAGGTAAATCTAAATTTGATGGAATCATAACCTCAAAACATCAGAGATTTGGTTACTGAATTATTAAAAGCAGCTCAAACCTGGTGTTGGCAAGACACTAAATTAAATACTATGATTAGTGAGACAACTACATCTATTCTGAAACTTCAAAGAAATACAGGTATGGGTCTTACCATCCCCAATCTTCTCAACCTATAGAATCATAGAGTTTGTTTTGAAAGGAATATTTTAAAGATCATCTAGCTCAACCCCACGGTTGCTTCATTAGATCAGGTAATGTCAATGGCTACACATGTATTGAGACAATGTGATCATATCTCTACCTCCTTAAAAATCTTTCTTACTTCAATGTTTTCTCTTGTTTATGGTCCTCATTACATAGAGCATTATGTATTTAAGTTTTATAAAATTCTAAACAAGAAAGTGATGTTAAGTTGTGCTTGTATTTTGGTGTTCCTTAGGAAACATAAAAGAAATATTGGTCCATCTCCTCTGATGGTGTAAATCATCAGAGCAACTGATTTATACCAGCTGAGACTATCTCACAGAAATTCCATTCTCTCTCTGTTATACACTGTCTGTATGTCTTCTGCACTGGTGAGTTAGTTTTACCAACATCTATTGGGACTTTCCATTTTTTCAATTAAGAGAGAGGTCATTAAGGGTAGAGTTTTGAGAAAATACAGAACTCAGTGTAGGAAAAGGTCTTAAGCTCATAAATGTTCTTAATTATATATTGTGTCCTAAGTGTAAAGAATTACCTTCAGGTCATTCTGTCTCTTTTATCAGAATAAATCACCATCATCATCTATTCACTCGTGCATTCAATTCATGACATAATAGTGTCAGAGGTGGCACAGAATATACACATATATACTCAAATTCCAACACAGTGACCCAAATTGTGTCTACAGCTGCCAAGCAGACTGCCATAGACATTTAACAGAAAGGGTTTGTTGTGAAGAAATATTTTTTTCCTACGAAGGGAGGTAAATGGAACAATGCCTTAGTGAAGCAGCCAGAAAAACTTGATTCAAACCACATTTATCTCTTAACTGAAAGTGTTTGAATACCTCATGGTAATGTTCCTATTAGAGAAATACCAGAATATGTGTCCTAAATGGCAATTTTGACTTCAAATAGAAGGGGCACAGGAAAAGAACAGCGTACTTAATTTCAGAACTGAAGTCCTTTAGCAGTGTTGCATCAGTACAATTTCAAGGCAAAAGAAAAAAAGTATAAAAATTAAAAAGTTGAGTTTTCCCTATATTATAGCAAGTTAGAAGAGAAAAAGTTATTCTCCATACAGAAATATTTAATCTCTAATTTTAAGGGTACACACATCATTCCTCAGGAAACATAGCCTTGACAATCCAATGATTACAGACAGTAAAAATAGTCAAAACTTTTAAGTTCAATGACTGGATTTTCTGAAGAATTTTCTGAAGAATTCCTAAGTGCACCACATATCTGTGTCATATTTGCAAAACAGGAGAACTCTACATCTGCACGGTGCAGCTTTACAACCCTACTGGGGACTGCAAAGGCTTGGGCAGAACGTCTCTGGTATATCTGATTTCACAGTGCATGCAACATAAAGTCACTCTACAAGAGCAGAATAACTTTCAGGTGTTGGACTTGCTGTGTACCTGCAGATCAGCTGCATAATATATGTACATCCAGCACACTTTTGTTGTGATCCTGAGCTCACCAGTCACTGCCAGACATAGTGTTCTTGAGAAAATTTATCTGCTATCTTATGGATGGCAATCTGACATTGACCTTTGATCTCCACATTATGGGTATGTAATGATACAATGCCTCCAATCAAAGAACCTAGGAAACATAGATCATGAAACACCCATAAGAAAGCACCCTTCAGCAAAAGGTCTTAATATAGCTGGTGTTTTTACTCCAATGGTATATTTTTTAAATACCTAATT